>JAZGQO010000015.1:32837500-33437500 GCA_036850965.1 Patella caerulea
TGCAATTTTACCGTGCAATCGTAATAACTAAACTTCGATTTCTTAAAAGATAGCATTGCATTTTCTCGTGGTGTTTTTTTTTTCTATTTTTGGTCGCTAGGCCCAAACTCTCATCTAGGCCTAGACCTATATATTATCATTATTATGCCGAGGTTCCACATACTGGTAGTGGTGCCGTCATACAATAGCAGTTATACTGAAATTAGGAATAGGCCCATTTCCAATGAATATCGCTCATGAAGTTACACTTTTAAATGAAGAGAATTTGTTTTGAACTTGTGTAGCCTAGAAGTAGGCCTACTCTACGGCTGTGTTAGGGTCTACTACTAACAACATAAGTCTATTCTTAACTCTACCCTTTTCTATGTTTGGCCTATTAGGCCTTGGCGTATACTTTTGCAATTTTAAGTAAGTCAACTTCTTTTTTTAATAATAAGAATAAGAAAACAAACATGACAAATTAATCTATACTGATGAACACAACTTCTAGTTTCCTACTTTTATTTAATAAAAGAATTTCTAATATCACCTCCCTTGTATTGTGCACGGTTTTTCTCGCATGTATATTCGAGAATATAGCTATAGGCAACAACGCCCAATAACGTGGTCTTTGACAGCCCGGTCGCAGATTAAAATCTTGAATTTTATACGTTTTACACCTCTTTAACTATGTCCAAGACTTTGGGAAATCAATGTTTGTAAATACAATCATATTTCCTCACAACATTTCACGGCGTGGTATTTCAATTAGATCATACATCTTAAACAGAAGTTTTTGTTTATATTTTGCAGAAAACCTTTGGTCAGTCTATGACACCTGAATAACAGATCGACAAACAGACATAATTTTTATTCAGAAAAGAGATTGGTTTGCGCAAAGCCACAGTTTTAAACATTTCCCAAAATTGATTCAACAACCAAATCATAAAGTCAGTTGTAGGCTATTCTACGGCAGCCCGGCCCCGGTGGTGACAACAAATTGAAGCACTGACATACTCACAGCACCAGAAACCAACAGGAAGACTCTCTCCATCGCAGATGATGTAAGAGAAAGGTAGACGTTCACAAAAAGGCTAGTGGGGCCTTCTCGTTTGCTGTGCAGAACATTGATAAATTCTTCACAGAAATAAAAACTTGTTTGGATAAATTAAAAGTCCTGATATTAATAAAATCTTGATAGTCCTTAACGGAATTGAATTTACTGAAAGTTTGAGTAAAATTGAATATCTAACACTTCAAGACGAGACCGTTCTTAACGAAGACACTACACTGTATGATATTACTGTAGAAATAATACTGGGGTTCCCTAGACAGTTTAATTTAAGAAGAGGTAGTTTAGCAGGCAGAGATTTGGATGTTGAGACTAAAGCACTTGTAGTTCCAGAAGTGGTAGGATTACGACACACTCTCC
The DNA here is from genome assembly GCA_036850965.1 of Patella caerulea. Classification (NCBI taxonomy): domain Eukaryota; kingdom Metazoa; phylum Mollusca; class Gastropoda; family Patellidae; genus Patella; species Patella caerulea. The sequence continues at coordinate 32,838,912 of JAZGQO010000015.1, forward strand.
GAAATCTGAAAGACGACGTTGGGCTTTTGTAGAATTCTCGATAGCCGAAATAAAGATTCAAACTAAAAAGAAGAAGCAAGAAGCAGAGATGAAATTTACCGACAAATGGAGTTGGAATGCAAACAACATATTATTAGTTTATTGTGAACTATATAGTATATTTGAAGAGTTTCCTGGGATTTCCTCCCAGTGATTTAAAGTCTATTGTTCGGTTCGGGGATCGGACATGGTCAGCTAGCCAAAATCTTACTCACTGAGCCATCATGTCAGTTGTATCATGTCTGTAAATTACATAAAATCAAAACATGTGTTATAGTTGTATGTTGTCCATAGCCTATTTTAACTTGCCTACAGACATAGATGTACTTCGTGATGAAAACTCCGTGCTTCGAAAAATTACATGTATGGTTATGAACGGAAAACTGCATTCATCGGGCTGAGTTCTAACTGAGCGGACGCAATTATACGCTTTTCTCACATGGAATAGAGATTCTGTGCCCCCGTAGTTTTTGCACCCCTGTCAAATAGAAAATATGGGGTCTCAATGTAGTTTTCAATACCACAATCATAATGGTCAACCAGTGCCAGACATTGTGGCGCAGATCTGCTTTAAAAATTAGTGGCTTTTTAAGCCCCCCCCCCCCGGGAACCAGTTTATCATGTAAAATAAACTGTTATCAAACCCAGGGCACACCCATCGCCAAAATATTGGAAAAACAATTAACGCACATATACCTTTGGTTATGACCCCTCGTTTTTACACAGAACGTGAAAGACAAATATGTACTAAGTTCGTGGATCTTCCCGCCATTTTTGCACGGTTCTGGCGAAGCTTCTGTTCCCATCATTCTACGACTTCTTTATGGGCAAAATCATAAATGTACGTCTGAATAATTCGTTGTTTTTTTGTTATCATTAATAGCAAACAATTGTGGAATGTAAGCCTGCCATCAAGTCTTCATAAATAAAATTGCATTGCCGCGCGATATTCTTTTAATGCAATTACCGCAATAAAAGTGGACTTGAATATATGAAATATTCATTAATGAATGTCTCTTGTCACATAATTTAGGCCTAATCTGATAGGGAGCAGGTCGTTTCATCCCACGACCGTTTCACCCCGGGCTGTTTCATCCTGAAATTACACGGGTCGTTTAATCCCACTTATATCGGGCCGTTTTATCCCACAAATTAAAAAACAAGTATTATGTATTTTTAATACTTTTCTTGACTCGCGCAAACGTCAAAATAGAAGAGCTTCTTTTTTTTGCTGTACTCCGAATATAAAATCGCTGTCGTCACACTACAAATAAAGCTCATGTAAAACAATCTTCGAATAATTGTCTAATGGGAATTTTGGTTTTGGCCCGCGAAACCAAATGGCAAGTAAATATTTTTGTTCACGCGAACATATTTCTTATTTTTATTGTATATTATGGCAAACTAGGAAGCACACTAATAAAAGGTAATACATGTTGGCCAATGAGGTTATCGGTCCAAGCATTGTTCTATAATTATAAAGTGTACAACCAATATTCTATAAAGTATGCATTATCCAAATAAGATGCCAACCTCGTGGGTTTTCTCCGTGTCCCCCCACTGCTAAAGACCCCATACGCGCAAGCGAATTATTGAAACAAAATTAACCCATAGGTTAGTCCCGAAATGACCAATGTCGAGTGGACGTTAAACTCCCACCTCTCTCTCTCCAATTAGATGATTTGATTCGTGCATGCATGCATGCTGTCAGCCAATAGTAACGGTAAATTTTCCCGCGGTTAGACGCCTCTGACCAATGAAAAAAATAGTTTATGCAATTCCATAATCCGTATTGACGTCGATTCCGCTAAGTAATAGCATGCGTCTCAAACCATGCTTTAAATTTAATGTTAAGGAAAGGGGTATGACACTGCTGTTGAAAAATATGTAGAATTTGGATTCTAAAATATGGATATATCAAAGTTAAACTGAAGGTATTTTGTCTGTGGCTTTTGTTTATCGAGTCAGTATAGGAGTGAAAGATTGATACTACTGTAGAGCAACGAATACACAGATCAGTAAATAATTTTAAAAATTGTTAATTAAAGGTGTAAATTAGGCCTAAATTCTGTGAACTCAAGACTAAGAGACATTTATTAACGATATTTTCCAACCGAATACTTTTTCGCAACAAATATTAAATTCTTCGGTAAATTCCACAACTTCTGCGCCAAATAATGTCATTAATGAAATAAGCGTACGGGCAAGATAATATAAATTAATTGGCACTATTTATACTAGTACTTTTATTAGAAATTGTAACATCAACGTGAAAACAAAATTGCCGCACGTTCATAGTTCAAAATAATAGGTTGCAGTATCATAAAAACGCAAAGAATAGAAAGCGCCTCGCACTATATAGCGCGATTTGCAGTGTTTACTTTTCACGTCATACAACTTCCAATATGGCCGACTTATGACGTCGTTGTAAAAGACGTCATTGCTATTCTAGTCTATATTTCTATGCACGCAACAATCACTTTACAATACCTGTCTGTGCTGAAGGGAAGGCTACCAGTAGTTTTGTGTAAGCATCTGCAATGTGTAAAAGTGTGGTAATTGCATTATTACTACGAATTCTAATTCACTCTGAACTTGAAAACAATACAGTTTATTACAAATTACTTCAAAGAAAAATTATTCTTGGTGACATTATAAGCACTCAGGTATGAAAAAAAATTTTGCAATGGTACCGTTTTTATCCCCTGAAAACTACTGATACTATGAAGTAGATATTTTCAGAATAGCATCTTTGTAACATGGAGACTCCAATTTGTAAATTCAAACATATGTGTGTTAAATATGATAACCTAAAGTTTTAATCATTCAGTAAATATTATAGGAGTGCTTCACTGCATGTTGTTATTCCAAAAACCTGTAAGAATTAATCAATTTTGGCAATCAAATATGTTAAACTAATGTTTTACTGCACCATTTATTGTTTATCTTTAGAAGTAACATTAGAATAACATAAAAAATAGTATTTTAATTAAATAAAACCATAACATTGTATTTTGTATTGACAGACAACTGCATTGTATTAGAACCATTGTTTAGATAAGTTAACCACTGCACCCCCAACGCTGAAATTTTATTGGGATGCATCTTGGTGATCCAAATTTGTAGATTTGTTTCTGAACCTTTTTGTTCTCTAGTAGGTCTATACTGTCTATAGGGATGAAAATTGTAAAGTAGTTCAAACCATAATAAAGACCAACATTGGCAATATATTATCAGCTCATCATAATGGTTGAACAAAGCTTGATATTTAAAATATGATCAGGCTTAATATGATAAAGAACTATTTATTGATTAATTATCATGAGTATAAACAAATGATCTAGCTTTCCAATTTGTATCAAGATTTAGGGAAGATGATATCAATTGAAAGATTTTCTTAATATTTAGTGTTGAGTCATATTGATAGACGATACTTGAAATTTTAGTGCTACATGTACAATGGCTGATGAGCTACAGAGCCCATGGCTCTATTTTTCTGTCACATAGAAGATATAGAGGATATCTGTCATGACAGATATTCTGTTATTTATATGGTGTAAAACATTTTTTTAACGCCAGAACAGTGTCAGTTTTACGTTTAGCGGCCGCCCGGAACAAAAATAATAATATATTTTCACTTTATCTTGATAGACAGTTTTTTTCACTGATAAATATAATAATTTGTTTTATTTCTGATCAGACAACTTTTACTGGAGAAAAACACATGGATGTGCAAGACAACCTTTGATATGTATAGATTGCTGAGAGCAATCAGTGTAGATGCATTCATTATACAGGAAATGATTTCTGCTTGTTTTGAGATAATCCATTGTTAAAAGAGATATATAATTTACAATTGTTCATTGTTTTTGTTGAATACTATGAATTTGTGTTATTTCAAGTTTTTATGATAATTCTATTTGAAAACAAAATCAAGTTTGATAACTTTGAAATATTTATTGAATAAAAGATATTGCTGTTAATAAACTATAATTATTGTCGGGATAACACAATTATTACCTGAACCGGGATTTCAATACTCCGAACGGTCTCTCGATTATGTTTCTCGTTTTCAGGTGGGACGTGTTATACCTTTGCTCCCCTCTTTGGGCCAAGTAGAGGTGTCATATGCCACTTTTAGCAACCATATCTTTGGAAAATAAGCATTAAAATGTTGCAAAGATTTCAAGTCTCCAGTAGTTTTACAGTTAAAACACTTTGAAAATGTATTACTTAGGTATATGAGTGTATAGTTTTAATCATATTTTCAAAACATTCTTATGGGTTACACAGATTTGTATTTCTCTAAATATTGAAAATTTTTGTCAACTTTATTTAGTTATGGGATGCTTACCCAGAATCTCCAAGCAATATTCCAGATAGATTTCCACTGTCAAGGACCTCTGCAACCCTGCTGTTGCTCAATATGGCAGAGTCGTAACTGGATCCGGGGCATCTTCTTACGGCATTAGTGAATCTATAAATCAAATAAAACAACATATAGAGTTGTTGATAGTAATAAATTCACAGCAATTTATATGTATATATACGTCTCTAATTTGCAAAAATAAAAACAAGGATAGGCCTATATTATGTAAATTTTATTTATCATTTTATCCATCTATTTATCCATAGACAAACTAATAACATTAAAAACATTCACAAGTTATTTTGTCAATTACATCTTGCTTATGTTAAAGGCCAACATTGCCCAGCTGTGTGAAAATAATAGGTACGAATTCCTGATTGGGACGAGTTTGTTTTGGGTACGAATTCACTTACATTCTACATGGTGTAAATTTAGAGTCAACTCCTTACAGTTACAGTAACAGTTATAAACAGCGGATAATTACCGTTTGTAATGATAAGTTTTGACGATGTTTATGTGTGTTATGTATACTCACTGTTCTGTTTACTGTAAAAAATTATCAGTGGTCTCATCCCAAACTGTTTCTCTTTTTTGTTGTTGCACGTGCTTTTCCTGCTGTTAAGAAAGCGGCCTGCGTGTCACTTATTAGTTTGTGTAAAACCGTTCTGTTAACAGGAGCGAGCAGTCCCGCCATAGAAGTAACTATACATTTTACTGAATTCTTATTTATTTGACATATTATTTGGTATATCTGTTTTAAACTTGATTGAAGTTATAGCAATTGCATATTTTGTATACCTGTGTTTATTGTAACTTATATTTGTGTCTAATTCTCAATTCATGACAGTTGTAATTCTATCGGAAGTCTGATTTATCTGCAGTTTGTAAGATAGATATATTTTGTTTTATTTTAGATCAAATAACCAACCAACCAATGTAACAAATGTTATTTATACAGTGTATAGCAACTGGGATTAAAGATGTTAAATAATCAGTTTTTTCTGTAAATCTAATCCGGTTATACGATTAGTCGGGATCTTACAAGCTCACCCCCATTTCCGTCTTCTTCAACGGTCCATAAAATTTGATTTCTGTTCTGACGAATGAAGCCTGTCACTACTTTTGCTGCTAACCTGGGGCCGAAAAAGACTGGAAATATCTGGTAACACGTATGAACTGTGTCTGCTAACCTGTTATAAATGAATCCTGTGACGTAAGTTGTCTACAGTCTGTGTATCTGCTAACCCGAAGTACTGTGTGTTCAATACATGTAAACCTGACTGATCAATTCTGCTGACCTGTGAGTAAAAATCTTTAATTTTGAACTAAACTGTAAATAAAAATGTCTGAATCTGAGAGAATAAAAGATTTGGTCTCCGAAGCAAAGAAGAAGAGACGAAACTGTAAAGCTGGTATTACTAGACTAGGAAACGTGCTTGATAGGTTAATTAATGAACATCGAGACAAAGAAGAAATTACAGAAATTGTTTTGAAAATTGACACAGTGTTTGATAACCTTGTAGAAAAACATACTGATTACACACAAATGTTAGATGATGATGATGAATTTGATGTCGCCGAAGCATGGTTAGATGAAGTGCAAACCCACGTCACAACTCTGAAAATATATGCCAAAGACTACTTAAAAACATTAGAACTAAAGACAGCGAATACTACGCCTACTAAATCTAATAAAGATGCTGATTCTGTAGAGAACCTTCCTAGTCCCGATCAATTACCTGCTTCGCCACAAACAACGCCTGCCAGTAATCAACCTGATTCGGTTAATATTAATGTTTCTGATCCTGTTTTACAGAATGTGCCTACCTCTGCTAACCCAGTTGTCAATGTTTCTGGTGACCCGAATACTAGTCCTGATAATGTCGCTAACTCGACAAATGAAACTGTTGCTGTTATTCCGAGTAATGGAAATCCGGCTGATATTCCAAGTGATTATGACAATATTCCTATTTACAATGAACCGAGAAACGATCGTTCAGTCGGTGGTCCGAGTAATGCTGTATATAACATACCTGTCCAGCACACTGATGTCTGTAGTTTTAAAATGGAAAAACCGAAAATGCCCAAATTCAGTGGAGATGTTGGAGAATATTTTACCTTTAAGTCAGATTTTTTGCACATGATCGGTTCGAGATACAGTAAACGAGATGCAATAACTTTATTACGCTCTTGTCTGATGAACAAGCCCTTTGATTTAATTAGAGGAATCGGTTGTGATTATGATGCTGCGTTTGAATATCTTGATTCTATTTATGGAGATCCTAGATTTATTACCGATACCATTACACAAGATATAAACCGTTTCCGTCCACTACGAGATGGTGAAGATAGCCGCTTTTGTGATTTAGTTCATCTTATAAGAAGAAGTTATAACACACTAAAAGAAATTGGTCGCCCTAATGACATGGATAATAACCACATGTTAGCAATCATTGAACAAAAGATGAACATTGAAGATAGAAAAGTTTGGTTTCGTCATTTAGAAAGAGAAAAACAGTCTGCGTCTTTAGAAGATTTATTAGATTGGATGAATACAGAAATGAAGTCCAGAATAAGAGCCAATGCACCCATCAGGTCCAATCACCAACCGTCCAAATATAACGTCAACCATGTAGCTAGCTCTGAAAGTCAAAATAGTAATCATTTCAAATGTTGGTTATGTAAGAACTCGACCCATTGGGTTGACCAGTGTCAGAAATTTACCGCTATGAAAATTGATGATCGTCTAAAGGCAGTGAAGAATAATCATGCCTGTTTTAGTTGTTTAAAAATCGCTGGCAGAGACCACAATTCATCTACCTGTTCAAGAAGACGTCAGTGTACAAAAGAATACAACGGTAGTCCGTGTAAAATGTTTCACAACCCGTTACTTCATCGGGAAACTAGTAGTCACAATGTCGGAGTCGCATCTGTTGTCAACAGGAGAGAAGCCATTTTACCGATTTTAATGGTCGAACTAGTGGGACATCAAAACTGCCGTCTTAAAGCAAATCTACTCTTTGATTCCGGAGCACAAATAAGTCTTAATAGATTTTCTTTGGCTGAAGAACTACAACTGAATGGAAAGGATATTAGTATTACTTTAACCAAAGTCGGAGGTGATGTTGTAGAAATGACGACTAAACTGTTTCGAGTAACTATACGTTCCATTGAAAACAATTCACTTTACACTGTAACCGCTGTAGGAATTCCATCTATTAGTGGAGATATACAAGGCATTAATCTCCTAGACATTGCCAGTCAGTTCGCGCTTAAAGCAGATAATCTGTTTAGAGGTGAAGGAACAGTTGATCTTCTGATAGCTAAGGTATTGATCATGTACGGATGCACAGTGGCGAAATAAGGGAAAGTGATAACCTCATAGCAAGACATTCGCCTTTAGGCTGGGTAATATATGGTGCTACAATGTCTGATAAACCTATCTACGAAAACCACATTTACCACGTAGCAATGTCGGTTCCGGTTGATATGACAGAGTTTTGGTCCACTGAATCTATGGGAGTTACTAAAGGTACATGTAATTGTAAACCCAGTAAACTGAGCCCGATTGAACTAGAAGAGTACAGAATAATTGAAGATTCCTGTCAAAAGATTGGAAACCAATGGTTAGTTCCTTATCCATGGAAAAATGATCCAAAACTGTTACCAGACAACCGATCACAAGCTGAATGCAAATTAAAATCAACTGAGCAACGTTTACTGAAGTCACCTGAACACGCTAGAATCTATGATGAGCAAATGACGGAACTGGTTGAAATGAAGTTTGCAAAACAACTGACTGAATCTGAAGTAGAAAATTACCACGGCCCTGTTCACTATATTTCTCACCATGCTGTAGTAAGACCAGAAAAGAAAAGTACACCTGTACGTATTGTGTTCAATTCATCTGCAAATTACCAAGGCCACTGTTTAAACGAGTACTGGATGAAAGGCCCTGATTTACTGAATAATTTGTTCGGGGTAATTTTAAGATTCCGTCAACACGAAGTTGTTATTTGTGCAGACATTTCCAAGATGTATCATAGAGTTTTAATACCGGAGGCTGATCAGCATGTACACCGTTTCTTGTGGAGAAATTTGAAGATCGAAAATAAACCAGATGTTTTTATAAAGACTGTCTTAACGTTCGGAGATAAACCAGCCCCTGCCATGGCGCAGATAGCTTTGAAGAAAACTGCCGAAGAAGCTGAAACCTTATTCCCTAAAGCAGCCCAGGTCCTAAAAGAGAATACCTACATGGATGACATATGTGCTTCTGTCACAAACATAGAAGAAGCCAGTAAACTGACATTAGATATTGATCAGGTTTTAGCTCAAGGTGGGTTTAAAGTAAAGGGTTGGACATCTAATAAAATGCTGTTTCCTGCAACAGAAACTAAGTCAACTGAATTAAAACTATTGGAAAGCATGAGTGAAGAGAAGGTTCTTGGTGTAATATGGAACAACATCAAGGATGTTTTCACATTTAAAGTTAACAACAGCCTACATAAATATTCATCAGCGGATACGAAGACACTAGAAAGTCTAACAAAACGAAGAATACTCAGTCAGATAGCGAAGATATTTGACCCGATTGGTTTAGCTGCTGCTTTTTTGATCCGCATGAAGATTGGTATGCAAAAAACTCTGGCAAATGGGTCTGGATTGGGATGAAAGCCTGCCTCAATCTGTTTACACTGAATGGACCAGTCTATTTACTGAAATGAACGAACTTAACTGTGTTGAATTTGAAAGGTGCTTAACACCTGTAGAATCCGTTGGCTTACCTGTACTTTGTATATTTTCCGATGCTTCCGATGAAGCATTCGGCGCTTCTGCTTATCTGAGATGGAAAACTGATTTTGGATATGCTGTTCGATTTGTTGCTGCTAAGTCACGTGTAGCGCCGTTGAAAAAATTGACAATTCCACGACTTGAGCTACAAGCAGCTGTAATGTCCGCTCGATTGTATAAATTTATCTTGGAAGAAATTCGAATGAACATAGAAAAGTCAGTGTTCTTTGTAGACAGTACGATAGTTCTTGCCTGGATTCAAGGTCATGCCCGGAAGTATAAACCTTTTGTATCAGCAAGAATTGGTGAAATTCAAGACATAACTGATTCATCCCAGTGGTTACATATTCGTTCCGAAGATAATGTAGCAGATGATATTTCCCGAGGCATATCAGTTCAACAACTTACGCAAAGATGGAAACACGGACCTGAATTCCTATATACAGAAGAAGAAAACTGGCCAACTGATACAATTAAACCCACAGAAGTAGAAACACAATTAGAAACTCATAAAATTATCTGTGTTAATGCTGTCACTGTTAAAGAAAGTATACTGGATAGCAATAATTTCTCCAGCTTTAATAAGTTGCTAAGAGTTACTGCCTATGTCAGAAGGTTTATTTACAATTTACTTGGTAAAATCCGAAACAAAGATACCTGTAAAGAGCCGTTGTCTGCCGAAGAGATTGTCGCATCTGAAAATTACTGGATCAAACAAGGGCAAATTGGTTTACACGATCGTCATCTAAAAGGGGAATTCAAATCATTAAGTCCATTTACAGATGAAAATGGAATAATTCGGGTTGGAGGTCGCCTGAAAGAAGCAGTTATTTCGTTTGAATCGAAACACCCAGTTTTGTTACCCAACGACCACAGAATTTCGTTACTAATTACCCGTCATTATCATAACCAAGGCCATTTAGGAATTGCCGCTACTGTCGCGAAAATTAGAAGAAAATATTGGATATTAAAGGTTCATAAGCTTTCAAAAACTGTCAAATTTAGATGTGTTACCTGTCGAGAGTTTGAACACCGGACTGAAAGTCAGTTTATGACGGACTTGCCTAAGTTTCGCTTGGCGCCGTTTACCCCTCCTTTTTACAATACCGCAGTCGACTATTTTGGACCGTACAGCGTTAAATTCGGCAGAAATAAGACAACTAAACATTACGGAGTTTTGTTTACATGTTTAAACACTAGATCTGTTCACCTAGAACTGGCCGTCGATTATTCAACTCAAGCCTTTCTTCAGGTTCTAAGAAGATTTTTTTCTATAAGAGGAACACCTACGTTAATGATTAGTGATAATGGTTCTCAACTTGTCGGGGCTGAAAAAGAATTGAGAGACATGATTAAAGGAATAGATACTGAGACTTTGAAAGACTTTTGCTCTTTTAATCGAATGAAATGGAGATTTTCTACGCCCACCGCCCCACATCAAAATGGTTGTGCTGAATCAATGGTTAAAGTGTGTAAAACAGCATTAAGGAAATCCATTGGAAAACAATTATTGACACCGTTTGAACTTTATACTTATCTATTAGAATGCGCAAATTTAGTTAATCAACGACCTATTGGCAGAATCCCGAACGACCCAAATGATGGTTCGTATTTGTGTCCAAATGATATTCTGCTCGGTCGCGCCTCGAGTCATGTAGCACAGGGACCATTTAGAGACACTCGAAACCCGAGAAAAAGGGTAGAATTTGTTCAAAAACTTGTGGACTCTTTTTGGAAACAATGGTCACGAGACGTTTTACCATTATTAGTGCCGCGTAAAAAATGGAACACACAGAAACGCAATGTCTGTGTGAATGATATAGTTATTGTTAATAATCAAAATTCTGTTCGAGGAAAGTGGACAATCGGTCGAGTTATCGAAGTTTATCCAGGAGCTGATAACTGTGTTAGAAATGTTAAAGTTAAATGTCAAGACTCTGAATATACAAGATCAATTACCAAGATAGCTGTTTTATTGCCTGCAAACGGTTACGAATTTGATGAGGAATAATTCCTCATCCGGGGGGAGGATGTTCTGTTTACTGTAAAAAATTATCAGTGGTCTCATCCCAAACTGTTTCTCTTTTTTGTTGTTGCACGTGCTTTTCCTGCTGTTAAGAAAGCGGCCTGCGTGTCACTTATTAGTTTGTGTAAAACCGTTCTGTTAACAGGAGCGAGCAGTCCCGCCATAGAAGTAACTATACATTTTACTGAATTCATAATTATTTGACATATTATTTGGTATATCTGTTTTAAACTTGATTGAAGTTATAGCAATTGCATATTTTGTATACCTGTGTTTATTGTAACTTATATTTGTGTCTAATTCTCAATTCATGACAGTTGTAATTCTATCGGAAGTCTGATTTATCTGCAGTTTGTAAGATAGATATATTTTGTTTTATTTTAGATCAAATAACCAACCAACCAATGTAACAAATGTTATTTATACAGTGTATAGCAACTGGGATTAAAGATGTTAAATAATCAGTTTTTTCTGTAAATCTAATCCGGTTATACGATTAGTCGGGATCTTGCAAGCTCACCCCCATTTCCGTCTTCTTCAACGGTCCACTCACCTCAGGGCGTGGTCACTAATCCCTTGAACGTTGATTGCGTGGTACCCTTTCCGTCAAACGTAGGCTTGCTCCACATCTATAGGTGGCCGTTTTATGGGAATATATTATATTTTCTGTATACAGAAGAGGGCTCTTCTTTCCTAGACATTGGATATGAATAAATGGGTTTCTTTTAGTGTTTAGTTCACTTGGGTTTTTTTTCTATGGAGCGCCATCCAAATGATTAAATTGATTTACAATAAAATAAACGGGTGAAAGTAATTTGAATGAGAATTTTTTTTTTTGTGAATGATGGTTGGAATATTAAAATTATGTGACCCGGACCGTTCACAATATTATCATTATTCAAATTATGTCGCAATATATGTAACAATGTAGCTCTAATCAATGTTTGTTAATGTGTTGATTTTAAGTTCGGACAGGGTGACGGCTATCCTACGTTAAAATTGATTTTAGTTAAAATTCTCCTTAAAATCGGTTTGTGAAACGCCACTATTTTAAATTAAGATTATATTTTAACTAAAAATATTAGTTTAGTGGATTTTATTAGTTAAAATGCTTAAAATGGTTTTGTGAAACGCATCTATCTTACGTTAGGATAAAATTTTAGTTTAAGACGATTTTAAGGAGATTTAAGTTTTTGTGAAACAGGGCCAAGATCATGGAAATTGAAAACCATATTGCTAGCCCTGTTTATATTTTCCTTTTAAAAAAAAAATCCCATCGGCATCAGATATATATATAGTTTCATTGCTTATCGCTCCTTAGACTAAGCAGAAAATTCCCACTATCAAACTTAGTCAAGGTAATGATATATTCTGATTTTCATCGTTCTCACTTTATTATAACCAAAGTTATGGTGCCCAAAGCACCAATTGCTTATCTCTGTTTACTGTGAGCAGAAACTTTAATCACCTAACTCCATCAAGGCATTCACGTGAAGAAAGTAAGTATACACGTCACCAAGTTTGAACATTCTAACTCGGTTAGAAGAAGAGTGTGTTCCAATGTCTCGGCCAATCAAATTGCTTAACCCGCTGCTTACCCTGATCAGAAAATGTTCAATTCGAACTTATTAGTTAAGGTACTAGTGTAATGAAACCATAAACCAAGTTTCATAACTTTCACTTCATTAGAACTAAAGTTATAATGTCCCACAGCTTCAACCAATCAAATTGCTCTGCTTATTCTAAGAAGAAATTGGAGATCTTCGAACTCCACCAAAGTATTGGCCTAATAAATGCCTACATCAAGTTACATCACCCTCACTTAATTAGAACTAAAGTTATTGTGTCCCGAAGCATCAAATTGCTTACCCTAAGCAGAAAACGCTCACCTTCGAACTTCATCAAGGCATTGACATAATAAACACATACACGAAGTTTGAACAGTTTAACTCAATTAGGAGAGTAAATGTGGTCATCAAATTGCTTATCGCTCTGCTTACCCTGGGCAGAAAATGTTCATTATCATACTTAGAAAAGGTGTTGATGTTCATCACCCTCACTTAATTAGAACTAAAGTTATCGTGTCCCAAAGCATCAACCAATCAAATTGCTTATCTCTGCTTACCCTCGAACCTAATGTGCCAAGACCCAATAAACAGATACATTACGTTACGGTCGATGCATGGCTTCGCAGCCGAGTCGCGCCCTCGAGGAATTTCGGGGTCTGCCATTTTAACTCAATTAGGAGAGTTTTTGAGTTCTAAAGGCTCGGCCAATCAAATTGCTTATCGACCTTTGTCAAGGTGCATCTTCAATAGAAGGTTGATCTCGCTTTAACTACGTACATCTTATCAAGCCCTTCACGTTATACCCTGCATACTTCGGCACAAATTGCGATTGGGTACAAGTCAAGCTTTGGTAAACCGATCAGATTCCTTGGTCGTCGCGAATACTAAGTCTCGCGCTTTCCAGCTAAATTGTCGACGTGTGATAATCGAGTTCCAGAGTTCAAGGTTCGTTCAATGTCAAGGTTTCTGTGAAGGTTGCGATGTCACAACCTCTGATTGGACGCCACTGTTCATTTTTTTTTTTTTTTTTTTTTTAAAAAAAATAACATATTTATTCAAAATATATCACATACAGGTACATCATACAGTATATTACATTATAGGTTTATCATAATATCATCTGTTACATATATTTATATCAAAACAATTAACATTCATTTATTATGCGCATTACATGTTTATCTTTACCGTTGTGTGCAGGGGATACGTTTCTTCTATAGTTAAAAGAGTAGTTATATAGTTACGTGTATTTATATTTAGCTTGACTTTCCCTCATAATGTGTTCTCTCCCCGAAAGGAGATCCAGAGTCTTGTCATTATTTGCACATTTGTTTGTATACATTTTAAGGGAAAGTTTTAAGCTGTTAAGCGGAAGATTAAAATACTAATCCTTTCTTCGAAATGAAAGTCGAAAGTTGAAAGGGCCTTAGTACCTTGAGCTGCCGCACCTTTCATATATTACATAATATTAATAAAAACTCGTATTTCTGTTATGTTTGGGTATGCGGTAAAAATGTCCATTTATTAAGTATTTTCTTATTAGTTTTGAAAATTTCAAGTTCCAAGGATTTTCTACTTTGTAAAAATGCTCTGTATCTTTCGCAGGTAGGAATAGTTGCTTCTAGTTTCGATTGATAAATGTAATACTTAGTTAAAAATATTATTTGATTTACAAAAGACCATTTGGGAAAATTGTCAAAAACTGACTTATCTAGGCAACCAAGGTGAATTTCTTTGTGTGTTATGTTTACGTTAATATTTGCTTTTGCAAGAATTTCATACATTTCGTTCCATATCCATTGCGTGTAGGTACAGTATATAAATAAATGATTTACAGTTTCAATATCTGAAAGACAGAAAGAACACAGAGTTGATTCGGTCATTTTTAATTTACAAAGTAATTTATTTGTGTAAATTATTCAGGTGTCTGTAGACAACGTAGTTACAAGTTCGGGAATTGTGAACTAATCTAGAAACGTCGAGGGGTTAGTGAAACTCGCAGTCAGTATTGCTTCGGGAACATGGGCAAGTATTGATGTAATGAAACTAAACACCAATTTTCATCACTCTCACTCAATTAGAACTAAAGTTGTCGTGTCTCTAAGTATCAACCAATCAAATTGCTTGTATCTGCTTACCCTTGCTTGTATCTGCTTACCCTTGCTTGTATCTGCTTACCCTAAGCAGAAAATGCTCATTGACTTATTATAGCTCTAAACGGTAAACGTTTTTTTACCATCCACCGGAGCCTGGTCTTATGACGTCATATGTGGATTGTGTGTTAGTATAAGGGTTAGGATAAGGGCTGTGGCCTGCAGATTTCGTCACAGTCTCGAGATGTAGACAGGGCTAGCCCTAACCCTGGGCCAAGCCTAACCCACAATCCACATATGACGTCATAAGACCAGGCTCCGGTGGATGGTAAAAAACGTTTACCGCTCTAAACCAAGTTTGAACTTTCTAATTCAATTAGAAAGAGTATTTGTGTCACAAAAAGTGTGACGGACGGACGAACCCATTTTATTAGTCCCATGTTTTCTTCGAAAGGCGGGGAACATAAATCTACACGTATCTTTTAAAAAATATTGATTTATTATAATTTTTCTATCCATTTTAAGATATATTCTTTCAAAGATAATTAGGTAAGGATATATTCAAAGTAGCTGATTTGCATCTATTTAGTTGATGGTTGAGGATTTATTTCTTATTAAACCAAGGCGTGCAGTTGATACAAAAACTCGATTTAGTTTTTTAAAAATGTTTTTGTGTAATAAGAAACATTCATACTTATAGTTAATAATACGATTTATACGGTTAATAATACATAATGGAAATTTCAGCGTCGTAGATACAAGAGAAATTAAAATATAGATGATAATGAACACGGTTTTCTTCGAAAAGTTCAATATTTGACACTAACATGCAAAAGTAATTTGACATCAATATCTGTTGATTCTAAATGTCATAAGTTTAGTAATATATAATAATAGGCATAGAAGAGTTATGTCCCCCTTAATTTGGTTTAATTTTAAGTTATCTTTCTTAAGTCTGGAAAAAGTGTAAGCAAGTTCATCTCGATTTCCCGGCGTGATTTCCCCTTGTCAGTGATGCAGAAGGAGGGCGTGACAAGGACAGCTGCCTAGTCGTTCCGATGGGACGAAAAACCGAGTCCCATGTACACATTGGAGTGCACCTAAAAGATCCCTTGGCAGTTGGAATTCGATATAAGAGTAAGCTGTAGCGCCGTTGCCCGGGCAAAATTTCCCTCATAGGCAAAATATGAATTATAGTCCGTTTGAATGTGATGTGCAATAAAACAACAATTCATTCAATGGTTCTTGTAAGACACACGGTAACTCATTGGAGCTGAACTGCTTCGGTACAGAGGTCCTCTGCTTTGAGCACCTTGTTTGTCCCATGCTATCGAGATGGGACAAAATATCTAGGAGTCATGTATACCATTGACGAGGCATGTTAAAGATCCCACGTTGAATCAAAAATTAAATCAAAACAATTCCATAGCACCCTGCATGGCGCATGACCGTACCGGCATGGTTTAAACAAGCATGTCACAAATAAAACTTATTTTCGTGTAGCTTAAAGTAGCTAAGTCTCTAACGCAATATAATCCAAAATCTTCAATATTGAAAATACGAATTATTTGTCAATTTAAATCGACATTGATGCTGTGATCTTACCGGAAAAAGATGGACTTCTGATATCCAATATTTAACACAAAATAAACATTTTACTATTGGTACACGAATCGTTTACCATAATGCGTTTCAGCCCCAGTTTTAACAAGAGACTTGAGGAATTGGGCTAAACATATTGCACCATATCAAACGGTGTGTATAGACTGGAATAACCAGACGCTAGAAATTTGCGTTCGATTTAGATTGCTGACTTATTTCGACGAACATAACTGATTTGAAGTTAAAACGGAAACGATTGAATGTAAATAAATCATTTTATATACATTCATATTAAGAGTATTATATGCGTTGCGGCCCACTTGTGTCAATTTCTAGGTCCCATATTTTAGCGATTTAGAGGTCTATACATACATATATACATTTTTTTTCTTTGATGTCCGTAGCAGTTATATCTCATAACAACCTCTCATCATAGGTTGATATTCGGTTCATATCAACGGCTGATGACGTCATTACAGGTTGATATATCGAAATAATACAAAGAACACCGAAATTAATTTTATTCTTTTGACAATAAAAAAAAACCATTGTTATAGTACAGTTTGTAATATTCAGTAACGAAACAGACTGCGTACTTATCGGCATATTTAAATCGGTTATCCATGACCATACTCCATCTAAGATATCTTTCAGAATTTTCTTTCCGCCTACATTATTTCTCCACACACTCCAAGTTTTCCTCGGGCTTTGGATAGATCCTCATCATACTTGCATTCACATCAATTCTATCGTCATTATGGTGACTAAAATGGATTGATTATTCGTCTGGCTTCGTTTTACTATCCCTTTTGTTTTTGCTTTCTCCAAAATGGCGACGTTTAAATAAACATCTTCACGTGACAGCTTCGGTAATTTTCGCATTTTGGCGGAAACTTTCGAGCAGTTATCCAACCACTTTTGCCTTTTTTTTTAGAAGAGCCCATTAAATTTAACGGTGAACCCGTTGTATATGTCAGATATAAACCTACTCTCCCTCGGATTGATATGATAGAGAACACTTGGGCTGCATCCGCGTGTTCTGTATCATATCAACCTTGGGTAGGTTAATATCCTATACATAACACAGGTCGGTCTGATTCTAATATACAACTGTATGCTTAATAAGACGATTATCCTATTGTTTTGAAGGTTGTTTACATTGTAGATTGAATACAAGCAGACAACTTTTCTTTCGAATCTAAAACAATCTTTCGATTACTCTCTACAAAAATTGATATCGTATTGATGCGTTTTCATATAGCTTAAAATTATGTGATTGAGAAAAGGATTTTCTTTAAAAGATTATGATTGTTTACATAGATGTACTCTAGTAATCTTTCTTCCATAGATCAATCTCTATACAAATTGATACCGTAATGATGCGGTTATAGTGTCTACGAGTTCCAGAACATTTCCGTTGGTACAGGCTTTCCAGAAGCTCAGGGCAAGTAACATTGATGGAGTTAAGAACAATGGGTTAATCTTCTGAGAGGAGAAAGAGATGGTGTTTAATGTCCACTCGACACAAAATAGGTCATTTCGGGACTAACGTATGGCAGTGGGAGGAAACTGGAGGACCCGGAAAAAAACGAGGTTGGACAGGCGACCCTACTCCTTGTCACGTATTTGAACGTGCTTACCACTCGACCATCCAACCGTGTCCGTCTTAGCTTTACACTATAGCCAATATCCCAGACGTCCATTACCTGTCCAGGGAAGCCGTTTTTCAGACAAAATTCATTCATGTTCGTCTTCGTATAGGACCTTAGAGACTTTTGGCAAGCGTAAATTCCTGGTATCCGTATGAATTTTACGTGTGACGTCATCAATGTGTGTATTTCTCATACGTGATACGTAAATTATTCAGTGGTAAAGGGGTATAAACTTTCTGAAATGATACATTAGTGAGACCAAAAATTGCAGTCGAGTCTCTCCTGGGAAATAGTAGGCCTGGCACTTGTCTAGGACTGGTAGTGATCTTGGTAGATATATTCTGCTATCATGCGGTAATAGAACAAAGCTCAACTCTGCCCAAACTCTAAAACTACATTGACGCAATGTATCACGTATAGGCGTGAAGGTAAAAGATCCCTTGAAATTTGGTGTAAGAGAAGCCATTATCGCCACTCTCAGGGTAAAAAAATATTGCGATGCATGCCCGTCTTAATTAGCCCATTCGGAGCAGAACAGTAGACCGTTAAACCATTTTATTTTCGTTTGTCAGATTGGTGCTAACGTTAAACCCTCGCCCCGCTCTCCCTCCGGTCATTGGCTCATCTTTTCAGATCTAGTCAGGGGAAGACAGAGATAGGGTTTAACGTCCGCACGACACAAACCAGGTCATTTTTAGGGACTAACATTTCAATAATTCGCTTGTACGTAGGCCTCTTTAGCAGTGGGGGGTTGGGGTGGCCTAGTGGTCTAGAGTGCCGCGCTTCGACCTCTAGCTGGCCGGTCACCTCTGGCTTGCGACTGTGGTTTCGAGCCCTGGTGTGAGCGTATGTGGCATGGAGATAGGGGCGCCTTCTCAACCTCGTGGGTTTCCTCCGGTTTCCTCCCGCTGCTAAAGACCCCTACGCGCAAGCGAATTACTGAAATAAAATTAAAAACCATATGTTAGTCCCGAAATGACCTAGTTTGTGTTGACTGGACTCTCTTTAGCAGTGGGGAAACGAGAAAAAACAAGAGGCTGGACAGGCGGCCCTAGTCCTTTTCACGTACAACAACGGCAGACCTTATGATGCAATATGCAAGCGCTAACGATTTCGGTCATCCGTTGGTATGGAACTCAGCCTTTTCCCTATTAAAATATTTTTTAAAGTGTGGGGGATGGGGGGGGGAATTTGAGATAATTAGTCTATGGTACAAAATCAGGTGTACTGATTGTATTTTAATCGAAGATCTGGTTGAAATGAAAAACAAGAGGACGACACCGGTGAGGATAGATATACTGATCAATAAATCAAATATTATTAATCGATCTACAGGTGATAAAGAATATGATCATTCATTAAATCAGAATAAACACCCAGAGATGGATAGGTCGGTTCGTCTGATAATGACACTCTCCTCCTGTTTGGCGATTGTCTTAAGTAATCGCTGTTCCAAATTTCTCAAAACGAAAGTTTTTAAAGATTGCGCGAGTCTGAGTTTGCTATCAGAGAAAAAACATGTTTCGTTACTGGAATGTAATAAGTTGTGTTCGTCCACTGGTGATTGTAGACGAATTTTGTATGATAAAGACACCAAACTATGTTCACTGTATGATGAGGGTGAAAAACTGTTTGACAGATGAAGAGGTGACTGATAAAGTTTGCTACAGACTGGTAAGTTGTTATAGTTTTGCTACAGACTGGTAAGTTGTTATAGTTTTGCTACTGACTTGTAAGTTGTTATAGTTACGAATTGTAAAGAAGAGGTTTTTAGTCCCATTCTTATTCCCGTCGGGCAGAGCTGGTGGATGTAACACCCCTTCACATTTCATTGCCGTGAGCGCGTCCGAGAGAGTGGGGTTGGGATGGGGATTTGTGTTGACTTTATGGTCTAGAATAGACATGTTCTGGTGTTGATGAGAGAGAGGGGGGGGGGGTACCGCCCACTCGACACAAACTAGCTCATGTTGGAAATAACATGTTTATTCAAATTTAATTTCAATCATTTGCTTGTGCGGAGGGTCTTTATCAATGGGATGAAACCAGAGGACCTGGAGAAAACCCACAAGGTTGGACAGACGACCCTACTACTTATCACGTACGACCAGGGAACTGAAACCACACCAGTTGACGAAATGACAGACTTTATGGAAATTTGTTGCCCGAGATTTCTATTTCGTTGTATGTTTCTGGTAAAATGTATTTTTATATTTTTTTTTTTTTGGGGGGGATTTTCTAAAATATTTTTTTTATTAGGATAAATGAATCTAGTATTGCCGATGTCTGATTTATAAAGCAAAAAATTTTGATCTTATGTTAATACGACAACAAATGGAGAATTAAGAGCCGTTTGGTCTTCCATAAAATCCCTACGTGCAAGTCGATTATATGTTAATCCCAAATTGGCCTAGTTTGTTTCGAGTGGACGGACGCCTCCCTGCTGCCACGTGACCGATCCGTTTCGAGTTGATGCCTCCCACCCTGTCACGTGCTCGATCCTATTAGTTTGTCTCAATTCCCACCCTGCCACGTGACCGATCCAGGTAATTTGTTCCGAGTTAACATAACCCCATCCCGATCCTGTTAGTTTGTATCTATGTAATGTATCGGTATTATTTTGTTTATATAACAGCTATCTGTATGTGATGAGTTAAACTGTGAACGTTGCCCGATTGGTTACTATGGTGACACATGTCAACATGTCATAGAGGGTAAGTTTTTGGAATAGGGGCATAACTTCGGAACCCTAGCAATAAAGATCGCGTAACTGTAAAAATTGCATTTCTTACGATTATAAGCCAACTGTTGATAAACCCACCGGTGGCCTTTAATGGCCATACTGCACGTACAAATTAATTAGGGTACACGTAAAAGATCCCTTGGCAGTTGGAATTCGATAAAAGAGTAGACCGCAGTACCGCTGCCTGGGCAAAATTTCCCTCATACCACACTGTATAGCGTATTCCCGTGTTTATTAGCCAAGTTCGGAGCAGAACAGTAGGACGTTAAACCCCATTTCATTTCCAAATCTGTAAACTATCCGTTACAAACTGTAGCAATGTTTCGCCTATAAAGCGTTCACAGGCCAATTGTAAACTAACCCACCGACGGTTGACGACATAAAAAATCCACCAAGAAAAGTGGGTGTACTAATATTAACACTAAGTTTATTAAAATTATTTAAATACCTGCATAATTTTGAAGATATTATATTTGGGTGTCCAAGATAACTTTTAGAATTTTGATACGTTTTTTAATGATTGCTATAAGTCATGTTGGTCGTAACAGAATCTAACCCAGATCAGAGTTCACAAAGCTCTATCAAACTTAAGAATTTACTCAACTTTCAATCATCACTGTTTATGAGAAATGTCTTTGATCCAGAAACACGAAACTTTGCCCATAGTTTCTTGGTGATGTATTTGATACATTAAAACAACTGAAGTCTTATAAATGGCTGTATTTTAGTTCACATAAGGCGATCAATTTTGAATTAATTCTTAAGTCTGAGAAAACTTTGTGAACTCGGGCCAGGTTCATAGCAGTGTATTCGTGCCGACATACTTGGATCTGTGTACGTAACAGAGAGAGAGAGAGAGAAATGGGGTTTAACGTCCACTCGACACAAACTAGGTCATTTCGGGACTAACATGGATTAATTTTATTTCAAAAATTCGCTTGCACGTAGGGGGTCTTTAGCAGCGGGGGGAAACCGGGGTGCCCGGAGGAAACCCACGAGGTTGAGAAGGCGCGTAGGGGTCTTTAACAGTGGGAGGAAACCGGAGTGCCACGAGGTTCAGAAGGCGCCCCTATCTCCATGCCACATACGCTCACACCGGGGATCGAAACCACAGCCGCAAGCCAGCGGTGACCGGCCAGCTAGAGGTCGAAGCGCGGCACTCTAGACCACTATGCCATCCCAACCCCAAAATTAAATTTTGAACTATGACAACGAGATGAAATAGGATCTGTGTTTTATTCAGCTGGTTTAGTCTTGAATCTGGTATTTTGCATTCTTTGTTGCTTTTTCTATATTCAGATTGTACGGACGGCAAGCAAAAGAATGTCGTGCCAATGAAATCAACGGCGTCTTTTATTCGACCATCCAACAGCTTACAAGTCGTTGAAGTATTTTGTGATTTTAATTCTGGCGGATGGACATTCATTCTCTCCAGAGAAGGTAGATGTCGCGAGATTAACTTCAACAGAACATGGAGTGAATATGGCAATGGCTTTGGATATAGAAGTGCAAATCATTGGCTTGGTTTAGAGAACATCCACAGTATTCTCGATAATCATCCAAGTTTTACCCTTCAGTTGTATTTGTCTTATGATAATCCAGCAAGTTTTGCTCTTAGCTATTACCGGGGATTCTATGTTCACAATGTTACTGATAATTATAAAATTTCTATCGCATCATTCCTCGATCATTCAAACTTTCCTGCTGGTGATTCTCTCACTAATGGTAGTTACAACATAAACGACAGACCCTTCTCTACTTATGACCGAGATTACAGCAATAATAATAATTGTCCAGGACGTTTCGGGGGTGGTTGGTGGTATCTCGATGACCCAGTCTGTTCTCGCAGTAACCTGAATGGTAGGAAATCTGGGGATAACTTTGAATCAACATCGCATTGGCTGGATAATCTGGGAAACAGAACAGACTTTAATTCAATTCATTTGAAGCTGAATAGAAATTAGAATAGGCTAAATCACACGAGATATGCTTCTGACGTCGTGATTGCATTCGATCACGTGGGCTGAACACCCAATAAGGTCATTTTGTCACGTGAGATTACGTCACACAGCCCAGTCAGACTCTCAGTATTTGTAATATTATTATAATTAGTAATGTTAGTTGTTATAATATCGCAGTACGATTATCATTAAATGATATTTTATAATGTAAATAATAGCTTTAGGTTTTACATTATCGTAGTATGATTGTCATCAAATTGTATTTTGGAATATGAATAAAAGTTTTAGCTCTTACATTATCGTAGTATGATTATCATCAAATTGTATTTTAAAATATAAATAAAAGTCTTAAATCTTATGTTTGAACTATTTGGCCTGTAACCAGAACGCGTCTCTGAACATATCCCCGGGAAGAATTGAGCCCCATAACCCCTCTTCTCTGGGGGGGGGGGGCGGGGCTGGGATGGCGTAGTGGTCCAGAGTGCCGCCGCGCTTCGACCTCTATCTGGCCGGTCAACTCTGGCATGCGGCTGTGGTTTCGATCTCTGATGTGGGCGCCTTTTCAACCTCGTGGCTTTCCCCCGGGCATCCCTGTTTCCTCCCACTGCTAAAGACCCCTACATGCCAATCATTGAAATAAAATTAAAAACCATATGTTAGTCCCGAAATGACCTAGTTTGTGTCGAGTGGACGTTAAACCCAATTTCTCTCTCTCTCCCTCTACTCCAGTATCGATTTAATCTAATACGTTTAATGATTAGATTAAAAGCTCATATCATGCCAACAGCTAGCATCGTGTAAATAATATTTTGCATCGGCGTGCGAGGTCGTTATCTAGGGATCAAAAACCTTAGACGAACAGGGTGTCGAAAATAAAAGTCCTATTGAGGCAGATTCGTTGGTACGCGCAGATATATTGTGATACGTTTCAATGCGATCAACGCGGTCGTTACGATAAGACCTCAATGGATCACCACGATTACTCCCCGATTAAAAGGCCTGCGATATCACCGCTATCTAGTCGTTCGGATGGGACGAATAAACAAGGTCCCGTGTACACATTGGTGTGCATGTAAAACATCCCTTGGCAGTTGGAATTCGATATAAGAGTAGGCCGTAATGCCGTTGCCCGGGCAAAATTTGCCTTATAGCACACTGTATGGCGTATGCCCGTCTTCCATTAGCCCAGGTTAGGTGCAAAAGAGTAGGATGTTAAACCCCATTTCATTTCATTTCAATCCACAGAGCTTAAATCAAATATATACAAGACTGCGAGTTTCAATTGACATGATTAATATTAAAGTATTATAGGTAAGTCTCTAACTCAATATCATCCGAAGTCTTTGACGTTGAAAACGCGAATTATTTGTCAATTTAAATCAAGATTGATGTTGTGATCTTACCATGGAAATATAGACGTCCGACATCCAATATTAAAGACAAATTTTTTTTTTTAACAAGAAACGAGGCTAGACATATTTAACACGTCATTTCAAACGGTGACAGTAGATTCCATCTGGAGGCCATGCGCAATAAATGCTACCAATGCTGACTGGAATAACCAGATGTTGCTACCCGTCTGGAGGAGAGCCTTTAGTCCAACACCTGGCTTTGGTGGTCTGCAGTCATACGACCACAGGAGTTATTTCCCCTAAACAGATGGAGGATTGAAAACTGAAGAAGTTTTAACTCTTTACCTTTTAAATTTTGAAAGAGAAAGAGCACTGACACGAAAGAGGTCATTTCGGGACTAACATATTCTTCAGTTTTATTTCAATAATTCGATTGCTCGTAGGGGTATTTAGCTGTGGGGAAGGACCCGGAGAAACGCCTCGAGGACGAAAGGCGATCCTACTCCTTATCCCGTACAACCGGGGAATCAAAACGACGCCAGTTGACTCAAACACACAGACCTTCTGATATAACGCGCTTGCTGGCTGCGGAGGGACAGTGAAGGTTTTAAGAGGAGGGGGGCACAGTCTACATATTAGGTATGTTAGAGTTATGGTCTGCAGATTTTCTTTCGAGGGGGGGGGGCAAAACATTTTTTCAAGGGCTTCGTGCCTGATTAGGCCATCCAATATGAGATTGGTTGTGGTGTTGTGTACGAAGGGAATTTACCGGTATACTACTTGGGTATCTTAAAACTTCTACAGTCAAACCCATGTAAGAGATGTATTCTGGATATCATTCACACTAACGAAAAAAATGTTTGGGGAAAATTAAAAACAGACAAAAGACAATAATTAATATTAACGTCAGTGGTCTATCACAAGAGTTATTTCCCTTCATGTTTAGCCACTTTACAGTGAAACATTGAGTAATAATTGGTTTAACAGAATGCCACCTGGTATGCAGTCCGACAGACCTTAGTCGGCGATGTACAGTTTGAGAATTATAGTATGAGAAGCCGACAGCGTCAAATCGGTCATTCGTTCTTTAGCTAGTGGGGCGTGGCGTCAGATCATACTGGTTACCCTCCAGCACAAAATCAGTCGCATGTTCCACGACTCTATTTCTATATACATGGCAAAATACATTATTTGGGTCAAAACTACCGAAAAATTTTTTTTAGCACTAAACGCTTAAAAAAAGCATCTATTTTTCATTAATTCGAAAGTTTTTGCGAAAATATAATAAAAAATGCATAAAAATGGGTATTTTGTGGACGCTGTGAAAAAAAGAACCGTAAATGCTGTAACTCTGTTGCTAGTTTTTGTAAATCATTGTAGAAAAGAAAAATTATAATCAGGTGAAATTCTCAGTGTCGTTCCGGGACTTCAATCAAATAAAGTGGGTTTCAATATGATTAAAATTCGTTTTTTGAAAAAATGTTGCCATGGTAACCAGCCAAAATCAGTACTTTATAGTTTTTAGATATCACACACAAACTTAAGCTAATCTGTTTTGATGTATAAAACTAATATTTTAATGTGTCAAACTTTTGTTAATATGGGACTCCATTTTTGTGAACATAACTAAAATAAAACATGTGATTCCAGGTATTTTAGAAAGTAAAAAAAAAAAAATGAGTTGTTATTGTGATTGTTTAATTCAATGTCACTGCATAAGATTGTGTGAAAATGAGCCATGTGGTAATATTTCTACTCTAATAAGAGGGGTTTGGTTTGGTTTTTCCCTTCGAATTTGATGTAAAACCAATTATTTGTAAAACTGTTACCATGGTAACGGGCAAAAATAATTTTATTTCAGGGACTCTAGAAACATTATCACTTAAAAAATAAAGCAAATTAAGTTGGGCAAAATGATTTCTTGCGGCAGAAATCACATTTAAGATGTGGAACCAGGCATTTGTAGCCATAACAAAGCCAATTCGAAGAAATATGGATTATAGGTAAATTTCAGCCCCCCCCTCCAAAAAAAAAATAAAAATAAAATAATAAAAAAAAAAGTTACCAAAGAAATATGTTGATAAAATTTTGTACAAATATTGGTACACAACACATTATTATATGCACAAAAAATCATTTTGATGAATGCAATAAATATGTGTTCCTATTGGATTTATTTTGGCTGTTTTAAAATGCAAATTTCTCATTATTTTGTATTTGGCAGCACCACGTCTGTGGAAACTTCAGATGGCCATAACTCAGCCATTTCTTTTGTGATTTACATATTTTATATATCAACAGGAAGCAATTTCAGTCCCCTTTAAGACAAGCATTAAATCACAGTTTTTAAAAATTGAAACATGTGACTGGTTTTGTAGCGGATGGTCACTGTCATATTGATATACACCTCCATGCGTCAGAACCGTCAGTGGTTCGTTCACTAGTGGGACGTGACGTCAGATCTGTCATTCATTCGTTCGCTGATGGGACGTGACGTCAGATCCGTCATTCGTTAGTTGCGCGTCACGACGACCTCCTGAGGGTTGTCTCATGGTCAAAAGAATAAACATAAAATGGCGTTTAACGTCATACGTTGTTGTATACGACTTGGTTAACGAAGACGGCGTACTGCAATCTCGTTCCCAGAGGCAGCCGCGGAGCCGAAGGCCTCTGGCACATTAGACCGTCCATTTTTTCCAAACCTCAGCCCCGCCCATTCTGACCTCTGATTGGTCAATCTTTTGGGGTCGATTTCTCGAAAACTAGAGGTCGGATCGTCGTTTCGTTTGTTGTAAAATGATCCTTGAGTCAAAGTCAACTCGCTGACATAACAAATTGGATCATAAACGAACAAATTCAAGTAGTTGTAAAGATCTATTTTTCTACGCCTGGGTGATTCGGTCATCCAGGCACGTAAAATCAGGGGCGTACGACGCAAATAAACGAGAACTTTCGCGCGTAGGAATTACATATCATTTTCCGGGAAAATGGCTACCCCGATTCACCAGAGAAATTTCTTCAAAAATTTTTCTGGGCCCGGTTTCACGAAATTTTAACTAAAGATAAAATCCAATTTTAGTAGATACTTCAATTTTGATTGGCTAAGCACTAAAATCAATCTAATATTGTCCAATCAAATTACTAAAATTGGGATCTTATCTTAGTTAAAATTTCGTGAAATAGGCCCCTGGGCGTACTGTTTTAATACGTTCTTTCTTTGTTTAGTGTTTAACTTCACATTTCACCTTGGGTGATATAGCAGACAAGTGTTACATGAAAATTTTCCAGGGGAGCCACATAATGCGCTTAGTCTAGTTAAAAGACACCAGGGGCCGGTTGCTAAAAGCTCTGTTAACTTTTAACGATCCGTTAACATGGAGTAAACGGATCGTTAACTTTAACGGAGAGAAAGGTTGTTGCTGGAAGCCCCGTTAACTTTAACGGATAATGAAATTGACTTTCCAGCAACAGAAATTTAACGGACCGTTAAAAAAGGACACATGAAAGATAACGATCCGTTAGTTTAACGGATCGTTAAAATAACTTAGTTTTGAGCAACCGGCCCCAGATCAATAAGAAGTGCCAATTGATTCCGTTTTCTTTTGGCAAAGACAATGTTTTAGTGCGATACAAGGCCTTATTTATGGCATCGGCGCATTGTTTGTATAAGAGGTTTTTTAACAGTTAAAACTCAATCATTATATTTCTATAAGCGTACATTTTTAATTTTAGTCAAAGAAGATTAGTAGTAGTAGTAGCATTGGATACAAAAACTTAAGTATTTTAAATTAGTCCTTTTATAGTGAATTCAATAGCGGTGGATATTGGAATAAACCACACTTTCACAAGCTTTAAAACATTTGCTGTTTAAAGTATACTGTTCATTGGATATTTAAAAAAAACAATTAATGATGGCGTACATTATTTATTGACTTCGGTTCGTCTATGAACGATGTCAGCTGTACGGAAATAAATACTAATTATGACTTACATTGTTAATTAACCCATAGTCGCCTGTGAGACGCGTCAACAGTACGGAAATATAATGAAATAGAGGTTTAACGTCCTACTGTTCTGCTCCGCTAATCGATATGGGCATACACAATCCAGTCTGCTATGAGGGAAATTTTGAGAAGAAAGCGGTGGTACGGCCTACTTTTATTTTGAACTGTAAAAACGAAACGAAATGAAGACAGATCAACTAATTAACTACAAAAAATGTACTTATGCCAGACCATAACTTGCGTTGTTCCAAGTTATTGGAAAATTCAATTCCATTTAATAACTGTGCAAAATAAGACCAATTATAAAAATAAACTCTATTAATGGCATTGGGTTATAATATGGACAATTGAAAAGCGATTGCTTTACCGACCATGGATGATACCAAAATTAGCCCAGGTTAGGAAAAGAGTAGGACGTTAAACCTCATTTCATTTTTTACGCCCATAGGTAGTATGAGCGTATCTTGTCTGGCGCCCTTTCCCTCGGCCTCTCCCCACATGGAATGTGTTCAATTGGTTTTCAATATCGTCATATATAATATTCCTATTGAATTTTATGGAAAACAGTAAGACGTCTACAACCATATATAAATGTGACCGTGCCTAAATACACGGCCACGAAAATAATAACTGAATTCGTTTATTCTTTGTTTCGCCCAGCAATACAATTCACACATGACAGTGGTGTTGCTTTCTCTGTGTGTACAATCTGGCTCCTATCAACTCAATGGAAGTGGGGTCGCCTGTCCAACCTCGTGGCTTTTCTCCGGGTCCTTATAAAGTTTACATTTTTATTGAAAGATTGTTTACTTTCGATCATTTTCAACATGTTTTCATGTTAAAGAATGGCTGCGCATTCACTTTCAGCGCAAATGACCTCATCTGACGTTTGACTCGGAATATCTTGAAAACGCCCCAATGGCAGACTGATTACCACTCAGCATCGTATTCTACGCAAAAGTTTAGAAGTTGGGTCTGGTTTTGTGCCCATTTGATGGACACTCCCCAGCACTGAGCCTCCGGCCTACTATATTAGGTTAATGTTTGTATAAATTTTCATGAAGATATCTTGAATGGTTTATGAGATATGCTCCGGAAACAAAATTGTACAGCATATTAGTTTCCATGGAAACAAAAAAATATAAATCCAATAAATTAGTAAATATAAAAAGGCACAACAACTGTAATAGGTCGATGTGTGTACAAAGTTCAAAAAGATATCTTAAACGACATTGCGACGGCTGGACTGAGCCCGTTTCAATATCCCTCACCAATTTTTGTTTGGTGCAGGATAAATAGAAGCCTTTTATCAGCTGTATTTTTACTAAATCTGTGTAGCAATACTCAAGCTACATAATTTGTATAGATCCATAATGCTAATATTGTGACTGAAAATATTTAGCAAGTCAAGAACCAACTGATCACAGGCATGCATGGTACTATTCTACATCTGTATCTCAGAGAGCTGTAAACTGCCATCAAGTTGAGTAAAACCTGCAAAGGAATCTAACTTACTGTTTCATCAAAACTTTCTATTGACTTTAAAGTCTTCAATATCGCTTGATTTGCAGTTTTCCAGGAAGGACGCTTAGCATACGACGATCGCGAAACCTTTGCTGGTTCCTCTCCTCTTCTTTTGTTGAAGACAATCAGCTTTGCCAGTGTGAGACAGGCCGCATCTTTCATTGTTTTTTGGATCTTTACTTTCCCTCAGTATGGGCACTTGAATTCGTAGCTGCTGATCTATATACAACCGAAACAAGCCGTTGCCATGCAATATATGCCCACATTTTACAAGAGATGGACCGAGAACAAGCTTAAAATAAAAAGAAGCGATTTTTTCTACAATCATCGGCCATAATCCAGCAAGTTATTGTCCGATATTCGTGAATATGTACCGGAACTAGGATCTTCGGGATATAAACATACATTAAGTTTCCTCAAAATGAGATAAGGAGCAACCATTTCGTCTTACAGTTTCGGTCATATTTTTTTTTATAAAATTCAAACTAGCAATGCTGAGGCGACAATACCGCTGATTACGTCTCTCAGATATGACTAAAAAGTATATATTTTCGTGTCATGGCATGCATTGATTACATTAATAATGGCGACCTTGGATTTTAAAATTCCATTACTTTGGGTCTAATTAGAATATTGTGATGAAATAAAATTTTTGGGGGTAGCATTTTACGTATATTGTCACAAAATATTTTTAAAAAAATTTTCTTTTGTTTAAAACTTTGACCTGAAACCTAGTTTTAATCAGTTTGAGGTAGCTGATACTTCACATTTTATTGGCATGCCATATAATACCCTTTAATAACTTCCTTTGTTTGTTCGTATAACTTGTCGACAAAGGACAACTTGATGCATAAATATTCATCAGTTCACGTTTAACTGTTCAACACAAAGGCTTAATCTTAATCTACCACCACCAAAAAGGTTGTATTTTTAACTCCAGCCTTATCACTGGTCGTAAATGGCAACTTCCAGCATGCAAAATCTTGACAGCTACTTCTTCAACTTGACAAGATCTTCTGTTAGTGGTAAATACTCTTTTTTGTTAAATCGATCCTCTGCGGCACTCCGTCTTGCCAAGCTACTGATAAATACTCTTTTTTGTTGAATCGATCCTCCGCGGCACTCCGTCTTGCCAAGCCACTGATAAATACTCTTTTTTGTTGAATCTATCCTCTGTGGCACTCTGTCTTGCCAAGCCACTGATAAATACTCTTTTTTGTTGAATCGATCCTCTGCGTCACTCCGTCTTGCCAAGCCACTGATAAATACTCTTTTTTGTTGAATCTATCCTCTGTGGCACTCTGTCTTGCCAAGCCACTGAAAAATACTCTTTTTTGTTGAATCTATCCTCTGTGGCACTCTGTCTTGCCAAGCCACTGAAAAATACTCTTTTTTTGTTGAATCTATCCTCTGTGGCACTCTGTCTTGCCAAGCCACTGATAAATACTCTTTTTTGTTGAATCGATCCTCTGCGGCACTCCGTCTTGCCAAGCCACTGATACATACTCTTTTTTGTTGAATCTATCCTCCAAGCCACTGAAAATACTCTTTTTTGTTGTATCGATCCACTGCGGCACTCCGTCTTGCCAAGCCACTGATAAATACTCTTTTTTGTTGAATCGATCCTCTGCGGCACTCTGTCTTGCCAAGCCACTGATTTCATCTACCCACTCGGAATCATATAATGTAAGAAAATCAGCAGTGGCCTTTCTCATTTCATCATTTTGTTGTTTAATTGCTACCCCATGTTTAATAACTGTTAACTGAACATAATCAAACCATAGAGGTGTCAATTTGGATAAATCTCTCTTGACAAATATACCATTACTGCATTAGGTTGCTGGAAGCAAATCAACCTTTGTCAAACGTGAGTCTGTGTCAAAGGTTGGATATGTAACGTATCACAGCTAGGCCATTACATGGAAGCATGCTCAATTATGAGAGGGTTACAATCATGATTATGTCTATAAAAAGAGCAAATATGTGTCTGAGATCTCAATAGATGTGCTAGACTCGTAGTAATATTGCTATTGACTATTGTAACGTGTGATCGTGGCAAGTAATGTGCCGGAGGCAGAGGATTCTTATCCTCTTCCAGCACATCTTATCCTTCTCCTTATGGAAAGTCCACTCTCACATGGATTTGTCTCGTCATTGGATTATGTGATTTTGTCTAATAGGATTGTTTGTGGATATTATTATCTTAATAAAAAAAAATTTCGGAGCTTATTCAACATTACTATTAAAACAAAATAAACTGTGGGAAAACAATCAACAAAAGATAGCCGCAATAATGTAATATCAGATCACATAGGTAGTATAATGTCCATTGCTGGGGAATTTTAAATGGCTTGTTCGGAGATAACTGCAGTATTTAACAGTAATGCAGAAAAGCTTCCAATTTAAAGCCATGCAAAAATAACTGACTAGGAATTTCGAATTTACCTTTCGAAGGAACTGATCGATTTTCAAAGCAGTAGAATGTCATTCAAACTTCACAGTTCCATTTAATGTAAAATCTTGGCTGACACCTACAAGCTCTTTGGTTGCTTCTACTACATGTTTAAAATAAGTTGGATTTAAGAATATGCCAATAGATCCTAATTGTTTGGTTTTGTTCTGTAGTATTAATTTCAGGCGACTTATTAATCGTAGTCGACTACGGACGTCTTAAGGTTTCCTTCACGTGCCGACGTGGTTAACAACACCCCTGGAAATATTTCTCGATCCCCTCGTTGCTCTGAGCTAGTTACGGCCGTGGCATGTACTGTAGACCTGACAAATAACTGGTCCGTTTAGTAGGCTTGAACAATATGACAGGTAAGGCAACAGGGGGTAGTTGTTCTGGGTGAACATTCGATGTAACCAAATCTGTTCTTGATATTGTTTAATTATGCAAGAGCAAAATCTGCCTATTACGAGTCTTTCTTTAGGCCTGAAATGTTGTAAAAACTATTAATTATACATTAACTATCCAGACCATAATCAACTCTCGTTGTCAAGGCTAGCCTGCGAGATTTGTTGGATTGTAGTCAGATTTAACATTCAAAACTTTCCTTCGTGATAAATGGATAATCGAGACTATTAGTTTTGTTTTAACGACTTCAGTAATGATGATCAAGGCTAAGCGGAACTTTCATCCGCTCAGTTTCAGTTCAAAAGGGATCAATTTGACTGAAATTTTAAGCCAATTGCCTTTACATTATGTAGTTTTTAACTAGTGTAGAGAGAACTGCCAACTCGTTATCTGATCTCCCATACTGTATCTTTAAATAAAACAAACAAAAAAGTGTGTTAATTAATTATCGGTCACTGTATATAAAATAAAAGTAAATTGTTTAAACCCCCATTATACGTCTGGAAGGGTTGTTTTATTCTGTTTTAGTATTTGGGTAGACAAAGCAATAAATGGCTACAGTTTCAAAGATTCCTTTCATATTTACTTTCATTTCGTTTCGTCTTGTATCGCTGCCATTCCAAAATATGAACGTTGAACTACATTTAATGTGCCACGGCTGCGAAACAAAATAGTTTTGACCCCACCCACCCTTATGCATTTGGAATGTTTGTTTTTATTTGTTTAAAGTAAAAGATGGGCAAAGCAATAAATGGCTGAATATTCTAATATTTTACAGGATTCCATTATTATTTACCTAAATGTCGTGTCGTCTTCCTAAATATGGGTGTTGACTTAAATTCATTGTGTCATGGCGGTGAACAGGCAGCTTGATTATATAGTGGTGACAGGCATATTTTGAACAACGTGTTCTGTTTTGGCGCAGTTTAATCATTTTAGATCATCATTTTAAGAAATCTCTGTTAATTTATTATAAATAGAAATTGTGGCTGAAATATTTTTACTAAATCTGTGTAGCAATACTCAAGCTACATAATTTGTATAGATCCATAATGCTAATATTGTGACTGAAAATATTTAGCAAGTCAAGAACCAACTGATCACAGGCATGCATGGTACTATTCTACATCTGTATCTCAGAGAGCTGTAAACTGCCATCAAGTTGAGTAAAACCTGCAAAGGAATCTAACTTACTGTTTCATCAAAACTTTCTATTGACTTTAAAGTCTTCAATATCGCTTGATTTGCAGTTTTCCAGGAAGGACGCTTAGCATACGACGATCGCGAAACCTTTGCTGGTTCCTCTCCTCTTCTTTTGTTGAAGACAATCAGCTTTGCCAGTGTGAGACAGGCCGCATCTTTCATTGTTTTTTGGATCTTTACTTTCCCTCAGTATGGGCACTTGAATTCGTAGCTGCTGATCTATATACAACCGAAACAAGCCGTTGCCATGCAATATATGCCCACATTTTACAAGAGATGGACCGAGAACAAGCTTAAAATAAAAAGAAGCGATTTTTTCTACAATCATCGGCCATAATCCAGCAAGTTATTGTCCGATATTCGTGAATATGTACCGGAACTAGGATCTTCGGGATATAAACATACATTAAGTTTCCTCAAAATGAGATAAGGAGCAACCATTTCGTCTTACAGTTTCGGTCATATTTTTTTTTATAAAATTCAAACTAGCAATGCTGAGGCGACAATACCGCTGATTACGTCTCTCAGATATGACTAAAAAGTATATATTTTCGTGTCATGGCATGCATTGATTACATTAATAATGGCGACCTTGGATTTTAAAATTCCATTACTTTGGGTCTAATTAGAATATTGTGATGAAATAAAATTTTTGGGGGTAGCATTTTACGTATATTGTCACAAAATATTTTTAAAAAAATTTTCTTTTGTTTAAAACTTTGACCTGAAACCTAGTTTTAATCAGTTTGAGGTAGCTGATACTTCACATTTTATTGGCATGCCATATAATACCCTTTAATAACTTCCTTTGTTTGTTCGTATAACTTGTCGACAAAGGACAACTTGATGCATAAATATTCATCAGTTCACGTTTAACTGTTCAACACAAAGGCTTAATCTTAATCTACCACCACCAAAAAGGTTGTATTTTTAACTCCAGCCTTATCACTGGTCGTAAATGGCAACTTCCAGCATGCAAAATCTTGACAGCTACTTCTTCAACTTGACAAGATCTTCTGTTAGTGGTAAATACTCTTTTTTGTTAAATCGATCCTCTGCGGCACTCCGTCTTGCCAAGCTACTGATAAATACTCTTTTTTGTTGAATCGATCCTCCGCGGCACTCTGTCTTGCCAAGCCACTGATAAATACTCTTTTTTGTTGAATCTATCCTCTGTGGCACTCTGTCTTGCCAAGCCACTGATAAATACTCTTTTTTGTTGAATCGATCCTCTGCGTCACTCCGTCTTGCCAAGCCACTGATAAATACTCTTTTTTGTTGAATCTATCCTCTGTGGCACTCTGTCTTGCCAAGCCACTGAAAAATACTCTTTTTTGTTGAATCTATCCTCTGTGGCACTCTGTCTTGCCAAGCCACTGAAAAATACTCTTTTTTTGTTGAATCTATCCTCTGTGGCACTCTGTCTTGCCAAGCCACTGAAAAATACTCTTTTTTGTTGAATCGATCCTCTGCGGCACTCCGTCTTGCCAAGCCACTGATAAATACTCTTTTTTGTTGAATCTATCCTCTGTGGCACTCTGTCTTGCCAAGCCACTGATAAATACTCTTTTTTGTTGAATCGATCCTCTGCGGCACTCCGTCTTGCCAAGCCACTGATACATACTCTTTTTTGTTGAATCTATCCTCCAAGCCACTGAAAATACTCTTTTTTGTTGTATCGATCCTCTGCGGCACTCCGTCTTGCCAAGCCACTGATACATACTCTTTTTTGTTGAATCTATCCTCCAAGCCACTGAAAATACTCTTTTTTGTTGTATCGATCCACTGCGGCACTCCGTCTTGCCAAGCCACTGATAAATACTCTTTTTTGTTGAATCGATCCTCTGCGGCACTCTGTCTTGCCAAGCCACTGATTTCATCTACCCACTCGGAATCATATAATGTAAGAAAATCAGCAGTGGCCTTTCTCATTTCATCATTTTGTTGTTTAATTGCTACCCCATGTTTAATAACTGTTAACTGAACATAATCAAACCATAGAGGTGTCAATTTGGATAAATCTCTCTTGACAAATATACCATTACTGCATTAGGTTGCTGGAAGCAAATCAACCTTTGTCAAACGTGAGTCTGTGTCAAAGGTTGGATATGTAACGTATCACAGCTAGGCCATTACATGGAAGCATGCTCAATTATGAGAGGGTTACAATCATGATTATGTCTATAAAAAGAGCAAATATGTGTCTGAGATCTCAATAGATGTGCTAGACTCGTAGTAATATTGCTATTGACTATTGTAACGTGTGATCGTGGCAAGTAATGTGCCGGAGGCAGAGGATTCTTATCCTCTTCCAGCACATCTTATCCTTCTCCTTATGGAAAGTCCACTCTCACATGGATTTGTCTCGTCATTGGATTATGTGATTTTGTCTAATAGGATTGTTTGTGGATATTATTATCTTAATAAAAAAAAATTTCGGAGCTTATTCAACATTACTATTAAAACAAAATAAACTGTGGGAAAACAATCAACAAAAGATAGCCGCAATAATGTAATATCAGATCACATAGGTAGTATAATGTCCATTGCTGGGGAATTTTAAATGGCTTGTTCGGAGATAACTGCAGTATTTAACAGTAATGCAGAAAAGCTTCCAATTTAAAGCCATGCAAAAATAACTGACTAGGAATTTCGAATTTACCTTTCGAAGGAACTGATCGATTTTCAAAGCAGTAGAATGTCATTCAAACTTCACAGTTCCATTTAATGTAAAATCTTGGCTGACACCTACAAGCTCTTTGGTTGCTTCTACTACATGTTTAAAATAAGTTGGATTTAAGAATATGCCAATAGATCCTAATTGTTTGGTTTTGTTCTGTAGTATTAATTTCAGGCGACTTATTAATCGTAGTCGACTACGGACGTCTTAAGGTTTCCTTCACGTGCCGACGTGGTTAACAACACCCCTGGAAATATTTCTCGATCCCCTCGTTGCTCTGAGCTAGTTACGGCCGTGGCATGTACTGTAGACCTGACAAATAACTGGTCCGTTTAGTAGGCTTGAACAATATGACAGGTAAGGCAACAGGGGGTAGTTGTTCTGGGTGAACATTCGATGTAACCAAATCTGTTCTTGATATTGTTTAATTATGCAAGAGCAAAATCTGCCTATTACGAGTCTTTCTTTAGGCCTGAAATGTTGTAAAAACTATTAATTATACATTAACTATCCAGACCATAATCAACTCTCGTTGTCAAGGCTAGCCTGCGAGATTTGTTGGATTGTAGTCAGATTTAACATTCAAAACTTTCCTTCGTGATAAATGGATAATCGAGACTATTAGTTTTGTTTTAACGACTTCAGTAATGATGATCAAGGCTAAGCGGAACTTTCATCCGCTCAGTTTCAGTTCAAAAGGGATCAATTTGACTGAAATTTTAAGCCAATTGCCTTTACATTATGTAGTTTTTAACTAGTGTAGAGAGAACTGCCAACTCGTTATCTGATCTCCCATACTGTATCTTTAAATAAAACAAACAAAAAAGTGTGTTAATTAATTATCGGTCACTGTATATAAAATAAAAGTAAATTGTTTAAACCCCCATTATACGTCTGGAAGGGTTGTTTTATTCTGTTTTAGTATTTGGGTAGACAAAGCAATAAATGGCTACAGTTTCAAAGATTCCTTTCATATTTACTTTCATTTCGTTTCGTCTTGTATCGCTGCCATTCCAAAATATGAACGTTGAACTACATTTAATGTGCCACGGCTGCGAAACAAAATAGTTTTGACCCCACCCACCCTTATGCATTTGGAATGTTTGTTTTTATTTGTTTAAAGTAAAAGATGGGCAAAGCAATAAATGGCTGAATATTCTAATATTTTACAGGATTCCATTATTATTTACCTAAATGTCGTGTCGTCTTCCTAAATATGGGTGTTGACTTAAATTCATTGTGTCATGGCGGTGAACAGGCAGCTTGATTATATAGTGGTGACAGGCATATTTTGAACAACGTGTTCTGTTTTGGCGCAGTTTAATCATTTTAGATCATCATTTTAAGAAATCTCTGTTAATTTATTATAAATAGAAATTGTGGCTGAAAGACATGCTCGTCTGTGTTAGCACTTTGATAGTTGAATGGGCTACCCTTTGTCGGCACAAAATATACAGACTTGCAAATGTTTTAGTTAAATAATTTTTACATGTTGTTGGGACTTATATCGGGTTGTTGTGAAACTTCTCTACTGGGCTTTAACGAATCTAGATGGGTAACCCATGATTCGTGGTCATTTATACTTGCCGATTGTATCACTTTTCATGGAGTAATCACCCTGATAGGCCTATCCCACCGACTGTGGGGGTGAGCATGATTAAAATCTTGGCAGAATATTTCAACCAGGCAAGGTTTAGTTTCCATTTGGGGTTTTGACTTTATTTCTTTGAAAGATGTATCTTGCTTGTCTAGACTATCCACGTCAGGCTGACTTCTACGAGTACTGGACCGACAAGAAGGCTGGTCAGAAGTGGTCATTAAGAAATCCGATTTTCGTCTGCCACTGGTTCCATTATGATTGATAGATAGATGGTGGATTGGCTGTCGCTATCAACACCCCCTGAATATGGTTCTTGGTGATTATCCTTAGATTCCCGACGAAAATAGGTCAAAAGGGACATGATAATAATAGTTAAAATGGCAAATAATGTCATCTGCTACAAAATACGGTGCAGTAGGCTATTTTAACAAGTCATGCTAGTTATATCGCAATGTTATGTAGTTCAGTAGGCTTTAAAACATATAAGTCGGTACTTAGAGAGAAGAAGAAGAATTGTTTTATTAATGTGTCACACATTGTACAATAGCAATAAAAACACAATATGAGACAAAAATTATAAGTGTACAATATCCGGCCTATAAGGCCTACGAGACACAACAAGCATGATAAATCATTTATATTCGAAGATAATAAATAAATACATATAAGTAACAAGGATAAAAATACAGTAAAAATTTGAAACGTACTTGTTCTTTAGTATGTTAGCAATCACTAATTGTTTAAAATAAGAAAACATTAAGTAACTAAAAACAAATAGGCATATAAAATAAGAGTAATCAAAATATCATATGTTAAAATATTTTCTATGATGAAACATTTTTTTAACCGTGGCTATGGCGGTATATTAGTGCCAAAATTCTAACATGCTATCGTCTAATTTCTTACTTCTGTTCATGTAATTTCTAACCTCCATTCATGCAACTTCTTACTTCCATTCATGTAATTTCTAATTTAAGACAATGTATAATTCAACTTCTTTATTTGTTTAGTGTAAATATCAATTCTATTTCATCTTATTTCTAATATTGGGGCGAAAAATGTCTACTTCATTGTGGTATTACATGTTAAGCATGAACGGCAAACAAATTTAGAATTTTGTTACTTCTACCTAGCAACCATCATTATGACATCGTTTGGTGTCGCCACTGCGTACTCAATTGGGTGATTGCGCACCTTATCGGGACCATTATTTGGCACTCGTCAAACCTCGTAAGATTTCGGGAATCTAAACTCGGCTGTATGATGAATTCCGCCATATTGGAACTACTTCAAAGGTCCCGGATGAAACATGGCTGCGCCCATCCCAAACACAAGTTGGCAACCTATTTGGCTAGCGACCTATTCGACCGATCCAGCTGTAAGATAATGACGAAATTACACGTCTATTCTGAGCTGAAGGAGTGGATAAAAAATAATATATTCTACTTTCATTTGATAGACATAACGTTGGATTTTATTGGTTGATAAATAGAGACTGTTGTCTTCACTCTAAATAGGTTTCCAACGAACAGGTTGCAGCTCGATCGGTCGAATAGGTCGCTAGCCGAATAGGTTCCCAATTTGTGTAATAGCGTCAAGTTTTCCTGTTAAAGTAAACCGGTAGCCGCATCGCAAATGTATGGGCGTAGGTACATATCACTTACTGTCATACATCCGAGACTAGATGTAGTTGACGTAGTTTACGGAATCTGTCGAGATTAGCCGAGTGCATTATTTGGTATAAACGAACCATTCTTCGTTTGGTTGAAGGTTGGAAGGCGTGCTAAGAGAGAGAGAGGCCACTTAGTATTAAACTCAGTATCTGTGTAGGCCTATTTATAACATTTATACCCTGTCAGGCGCGGATCCAGGATTTTTTGCGGGGTGGGGGGAGGGTCTAGGTTTGATAATTTCTTAACTAATTGCGCTCAACCAATTAACGGGGGGGGGGGGCGCTCCCCCAGAAAAATTTGGTAAATTAGATTCAATTTGGTGCATTCTGACGTATTTCCGGAAGGTAAATTCCAAAATTACAGGTCTAAAAATCGCCAATAAAATCGCATTTCAAATTTTCAAGTCTGAGCAGGGGGGGGGGGGTCTGGATCCGCGCCTGCCTGTGTTAATATAGACCAACTGCATATAAATATTAATTATTGGATCAACCGTAAAAAAATAAAATAAAATTCACCAAATCCCGTTTAGCTTATATTTGAAATAGAAAATGAAATGAAATGAAAGAGGGTTTAACGCTCTACTGTTCTGTTCCTAACCGGGCTAATGGAGACGGACATACACCATACAGTGTGCTTTAGGGAAATATTGCCCGGAGAGCGGATCTACGACCTGGACTTATATCGAAGTCTAACGGTCACGGGATCTTTTACGTGCACGCCAACATGTACATGGAACCTCGGGTTTTCATCCCATCGGAACGACAAGACACTAATAAGGGGGAACCACGCCAGAAAATCTGGATGAACTTTTTTCGACCAATGCAGGGATCGAACTCCCGACCCACAGCCTAGCGAGCTTGCGTCTTACCCACTTAGCCACGGTATTCGAAATAGTATTTGCAAACCATACATTTATATCACGTTCAATGTTGTTTAGAGGGTAGGATGGCCGAATGGTTAGCACGTGCACGCTGTAACATAAGGTCTGTCATCGAATAAACTGGCGTGGTTTCGATTTCCCGTTTTTACGTGACATTGAGCAGGGCCGCCTTTCCAACCTCGTGGGTTTTCTCCGGGTCCCCCCACTGCTAAACACTGCTATGCGCAAGCGAATTATTGAAATACAATTGAACGGCGTTAATACCGAAATGACCTGGTTGGTGTCAAGTGGATGTTAAACCCCATGTCCCCATCTCTCTCTCCCGATGTTGTTTCCAATTTTAACACTCAGACAAGCCATTCAATCTGACGAAGAGCGAGTCGTTTGTATCAATAGAATGGTCCCGATCAGGTGCTCAATCGCCAAACTGAGCACACGGTGGCGACACCAAACGATGTCATAATGATGGTTGCTAGGTACAAGTATCAAAATTCTAAATTTGTTTGCCGTTCATGCTTAACATGTAATACCACAATGAAGTAGACATTTGTCGCCCCAATATTAGAAATAAGATGAAATAGAATTGATATTTACACTGAACAAATAAAGAAGTTGAATTATACATTGTCTTAATTTAGAAATTACATGAATGGAAGTTAGAAGTTACATGAATGGAGGTTAGAAATTACATGAATAGAAGTAAGAAATTAGACGATAGCATGTTAGAATTTTGGCACTAATATACCGCCATACGTGGCAGCTAGGATTTTTTACCAGGTGCGAGTTGTTCATTAGGGAACATAGCTGGTGAGTTGGTGTCAGTACTAGGAATGACGGATCACGGAAATCGAAGAACTACAAATATTTCTAAGCAAACCGGGGGGTTGGGGTGGCCTAGTGGTCTAGAATGCCGCGCTTCGACCTCTAGCTGGCCAGTCATCTCTGGCTTACGGCTGTGGTTTCGAGCCCTGGTGTGAGCGTATGTGGCATGGAGATAAGGGCGCCTTTTCAACCTCGTGGGTTTCCTCCCACTGCTAAAGACCCCTACGCGCAAGCGAATTATTGAAATAAAATGAAACCATATGTTAGTCCCAAAATGACCTGGTTTGTGTCGAGTGGACGTTAAACCCCATTTCTCTCTCTCTCTCTAAGCAAACCATCAACTTCGGATGGCCGTTTATTTTGGCGGCCGTATTGGATTTTCATTAGCCAATCGGGCAAAGATGATTAGTATCCCTTCAAGAACAATTGTGCCAAATCTGATGCTTGTATCATCATTTGCAGGATTCTTCCCAAAAATTGTTTTTATCTGCTCCACTAACCTGTGTGATCAAACTAAAACTAGGTCTGATATTTTCTTTACATCGTTCAACACTTAATCCATGGTACCAAATAAAAATAATATACTCCCAAGTATGCTTAACGACACAAATAATTCTGAAATATCAACCTTACAGTCTATCAGATTTGACGCGGAACATTATATCACTATCGTTTATACAATCATGGTGACGTGCTAGTTCAGCTCTGAACGTCGGTTTCATTACACTCACCCTGAATGTTCAGGGACTGTCGCAATCAATCAATGTCGAAAAAAAATGGAGAACAGTCAATTTTACAGGACAACTTTTCACTGCTAAACGACGGGGTGTCAATCCGTGTGAAAGCCTTAAGCCTGCACATTTCGTTTCGTCTTGTATGACCAACATTCCTAAACGTGGACGGTGACCTACAGTTAGAGGGTCATGGCGGCGAAAATAAAACTTGATAGGAGGGGACGTATTTTTAACAGCGTTGTGTGTCCTTCATACTGACACACGGTCTTATTTTCTTACTAAGATGTTGGTTTACATTGTACATGCGTCCACATGTACAATGACACCCCATCGTTTAGCAGTGAAAAGTTGCCCAGTAAAATTGACTGGGGCAGTCCCTGAACGTTCAGGGTGAGTGTAATGAGACCGACGTTCAGAGCTGAACTAGGTGACATGCCCGTCGTCATATTGCTGCTGAAATCATCATGATCACCATCATGCATGGGTCCGTTGCTTTTCAAAGAAAAACATTATGATGTACCGCTACTAATGCCAGGTTTCCATTGTCACGTTTCGCGCTGCGATTTAAATCGTGGTGATCCTATCATCTGCACGCACCAAAGTATCTGACTCAATAGAATCAATGGGAACATAGCATAAAGCGTGTAACTCAAATTCAAAAGTGTTTTAAAATATTTTATTGCTATTTTGATCTTTTGTGTCAGTGATGCGGAATGGAGGGCATGCAAGGAGAGTTGTGTCAGTGATGCGGAATGGAGGGCATGCAAGGAGAGTTGTCTAGTCGTTCAGAGCTGACGAAAAAGCGAGGTCCCGTGTACACATTGGCGGGCATGTAAAAGATCCCTTGACAGTTGGATAACAGAGTAGGCCGTACCGCCGCTGACCGGGCAAAAGTTCCCTCATAGCACACTGTATGCCGCACGCCTTTCTTCGTTAGCCTAATTTAAACCAAGAAACAAACAAGATAATTTGTGTAGTTATCATTAATTAATACGTTGTTATCCGAAAAACAAAATCTATTTATATTCCAGAAACCAATAATTGTCTGATTTAATCAGATCATTAGTTAAGACGCCATTGTCCGGTTAAACATCACCTCTTTTGAGACATGAGAACGGGGTTGTCTAGCCAAACGAAATTGTCGTAAATCAAACATCAATACAAAAGGAAAATCAAGGCGTGGTCCTAGATGGCTAAATATTGTTTATCACTATGGTAATATATAAGAATATCCAATGAAGACAAAAGACAGG
This sequence comes from Patella caerulea, assembly GCA_036850965.1. NCBI lineage: Eukaryota > Metazoa > Mollusca > Gastropoda > Patellidae > Patella > Patella caerulea. The sequence continues at coordinate 32,882,338 of JAZGQO010000015.1, forward strand.
GCAGTTCGCTTGCACTGAGTGGTCGGGCCACTTGTTATTAGAAGTTGTGAATCTCTTCAGGGTATTGAGTTTGCACTTTCAAGCTTATACACTACGAATTTTTTACAATGTCTGAGATACCACGTAACCTTGTTTTACAGATATTTATTGAAGGTTTGGAAAACTAGTTCTCTCTTTGCACCCACCAACGATGAAAGCGTCACAAGTTTTGGTATTTCATGTATCTTTGTTTTATATGGTTAAAGGATTGGAACATTCATTATTTTCGAAAACATCCATTGTTATCAATACCTGTAATTATGGTCATTTGCTAAAAGAAATTCAAGTCAAACACCATTTCCAGTGCTCCATGGTGTGTTCACTAGACTCCGATTGTAGAAGATATCTTTATTGTGAATCCGATTTATCTTGTAAAACGTATCTTGATGGAACAGATTGCATTTTATCTGATAATTCTGGACAATGTTCCTGTTATAGAAAGGTAAGGGTTTGAATTAAAGTATTGTGCATTATTTCAACGGTTGCTAGGTTTGTCTTATACCGCTTACTGTGAGCCAGGATAGACCGGTGGGTTGCCAGGCTTGATCCGCGGGGGTTGGGATGGCCTAGTGGACTAGAGTGCCGCGCTTCGACCTCTAGCTGGCCGGTCACCTCTGGCTTGCGGCTGTGGTTTCGAGCCCTGGTGTGTGCGTATGTGGCATGGAGATAGGGGCGCCTTCTCGACCTCGTGGGTTTCCTCCGGGCACTCCGGTTTCCTCCCACTGCTAAAGACCCCTACGCACAAGCGAATAATTGAAATGAAATTTAAAAAAACATTTTAGTCCCAAACGCGAATTATTGAAATAAAATTAAACCATATGTTAGTCCCGAAATGTCCTAGTTTGTGTTGAGTGGACGTTAAACCCCATTTCTCTCTCTCTCGTTTGATCCGCGTTAGACCAGTGAGTTGCTAGGATTGAGCCGCGTTAGACCAGTGGTTTGCTAGACTTGAGCCAGGTTTGATCCGCGTACACCAGTGTCTTGCCAGGCTTGAGCCAAGTTATACCACTGTGTTGCTATGCTTGAGCCACGTTAGCCTGGTGTGTTGCTAGGCTTGAGTCGTGTTAAGCCAGTTTGGTGCTAAGCTTGAGCCACGTTGGATCAGTGTCTAAGGCGCTGACGCACTAACCAGATTTTCGCTGATAATGTTTCTCGTTATTTTTGTAAAACGTTACCCCTTGTCAGTGATGCAGGACAGAGCGTATGACAGGGTGAAGCGAACAAACGAGGTATCGTGTACAAGTTGATGTGCACGCGAAAGATTCCTTTGCAGTTGGGAGTCCCATAGAGAGTAGCCCAGACAGCATGACATGCTAATCCACAAATGCCCCATTGCACACAGCACAACGTATGCTAAACCACTGCAGCCGCCATCGCACACAGCATGACGTATACCACTCCACATGGCCAATCCACAAAGTGCACCCACTGCACACAACATGCCGTATGCTAATCGCCATTAACTAAACGTGAAATCTGGAGAGAGAAAAACTGTTCTGACCAACACCGGGATTGAACCCATAACACCTTGGGTAATAAATCAGTGTCCCGTGTTAGAGTCTCTTTTGGCATTGAGAGGGGGGGGGGGTAGTGGCTTACGGTGTGCGTGTTTGACCATTGAGCCGAGTGGCATAGTCGCGTTTTCCCGCTTGTAGGTAACAAGAAGTGGGGTCGCCTGTCTAACCACGTGATGTTTCTCCGTGTCTTCGAGTTTCCCCCCTCTGCTAAAGACCCACGCGCAAGCGAATTATTGAAATAAAATTGAAGTATATGTTAGTACCGAAATGACCTAGTTTGCGTCAAGTGGACGTTAAACCTCATTTCTCTGTCTCTTGATGATGCGAATTTTCTGCTTAGGCTAAGCAATCCTTTGTACCATATTTCTCCAAAAACACGATTGTTCGTGTAAACTAGGACGATTTAGGACTTTAAACCCCCATTTTATTTATTGTCAATCGATCACTTCATTAATAAAAAAATCCCCCCAAAATATTATATTTTGCACCCTTTTTGTTACAGGACATTGGATTTTATAAAGGGGTGCGCACCTGCCCCCTTGGTTATTTCAATGCCAATTGCAAATCTGTTATAAAAGGTGGTATTTTATTATTCTTTTACTTTACGAGGTTGGACAGACGATCCTACAACCGGAGATTCGAAACCACGCCAGTTGACTCAATGACAGACCTTATGATACAGCTCGCATTTTGCCCTCCACCCGCAATCAACTGACCAATCAAAGAGTAACGTTTCCCTATGTCGTATTTTATTAACGATTATCATGGATACTTCCGGTTTTATTTGTTATATAAACAAACATATATTATAAAAGAGCTAAATCTCCCTATTACAGGCCTTTCTTTAGGCCTGAAATGTTATCTAAATTATTAATTAGTCATTAATAAACGCATCCAGGTCATAATCAACTCTCGATCGTATCGGTAGCCCGCGACCTTCGGTGGAATATGATCCGATATACTGCCTAACTTCCTTCTCGATTTAATTATTTAGTAGATAAACGAGACTATGCCTTTTATCGTACCGTCTTCAGTTATGATCATCGAGGCTAGGCGGAAATTTCACTTGCTTAATTTTGGTTTGTAATGTATCAATATAACTGACATTTTCAGCAAATTGCCTTTACAATATCTAGTTTTTTTAACTATTGAAGTGAGGGGTGCCAACTCGTTATCTAATCTCCCATAATGTAGCCTTAAGATATTGATTGGCTGCTATAACTTTTATTAACCAATCGAACTTTTGACACGCAAGCATTCCGCCGACCTACCCGCAATCTGTAACTGGTATTTTATTCACAGTTATCTGGACTGCGATATCACTTCGGTGGAAGCGGACGTGTAATAAAGCTATTTTAAACACTCCCAGTTTATCATGCACACTCCCATTTTAAATTATTACTATGAAATTTATTGGTTGATATAAGTTTTATTAATCAATCTAACTTTGACAAAGCATAAAAAGCTTTACTTTCATTGCGTTCACAATCTACCTCATCTGTATTGGCGGCAAGATTGGTATGAACCAGTTAGAAATATCGTTCATACCAGCAAGGCGTTAAATGTCGTTCATGATAAAAGAGAAATGTCCATTCGTTTGCTTTCCTAAGAGCGCTGGGATCACGAAACTTAAATATCTTTCAAATCAACAAGGTTTAAGGTGACGTTCAAGAAATGCGAAAGAAGAGGTATTCCCTGAGTTAGCCCATTACGGTAATACATCCAGTGTTCTGCTATTCAATTTGTAACAAATGAAAACATGTTTATTTCAGATTGTGCCCAGGGCTTTAAGAATAGAAACGCAATGGGTATAAAGGCTCTCCCAGCGGCATTGACTATTATCAAACCTGGACCCATACAGTTTGAATTATTCTGTAATTTTAAAGATTCAGGAAGAATGGTTCTATTGAACCGGGATAGCTCCTGTCTAGTTGAAGACTTCGACAGAACAATGGACGAGTATAAAAATGGATTTGGACTTGTTTCTGGAAACCGATGGGTTGGTCTCGAGAGGATATATGAATTATTCAGTCTGCCGAGTCCAAGATTTACTTTACACGTGTTCGCAGTAAGATCGGATTCTTCATCTTGTAAGACTTTTATTCATTATCCTAAACTCGGTGATGCTAGTACAGGATACAGCATCGATTATAACTTTTGGCAACATCGCACAAAATTGGGAGGATGCGGAAATCCTTTTGGACCTAAAAACCAAAACCGATTCTCAACTTTTGACCAAAACAACACCGGAAGTAATCGATGTGCTGCAAGATTTGGGGGTGGATGGTGGTTTGATACTACTGTTGACTGCACCAAATCTTTCTTGACTGGTACCATGGATGGGTCTGGAGTTGATAATTTCTTTTTGGATGATCCCACACCAAAATCGTATGTCAAAATACAAGTTCTACTCAAGCGGCTGTGAAAAGGTGTTTAAAACTGAAATTTCATATTTTTAAATTATATTTTAAAATATATTAAAATAAAGCATTAAAATAGATGGTATCTATAAACAGCCCTTGTTAAAGAATAATCCTATAGTTCACTATTGCCAGTTCAGAAATTGGCAAAAATGTCATTTTCAAATTCAAATGTTTGAAGATAGATATTGCACAAGGGGAATGGAAAAACGAGGGAAGTAAGTGTGGAAAATAATGCCTATGATTGTGTAATAGTGGTGGGTTGGGATGGCCTAGTGGTCTAGAGTGCCGCGCTTCGACCTCTAGCCGTCCGGTCACCTCTGGCTTGCTTCTGTGGTTTCGAGCCCTGGTGTGAGCGTATGTGGCATGGAGATAGGGGCGCCTTCTCTACCTCGTGGGTTTCCCCCGGGCACTCTGGTTTCCTCCCTCTGCTAAAGACCCCTAAGCGCAAGCGAATTATTGAAATAAAATAAAACCATATGTTAGTCCCGAAATGACCTAGTTTGTGTAGAGTGGACGTTAAACCTCATTTTTTCTCTCTCTCTCTTTGTATAATAGTGAGTTGACAGCCTATTAAGCAAAAAGCATAGGAATAAATGTTTTGACTTTCTTAGAAAATATGGAAAACCCACTTTAATGTCTAGGCATTTGGGACCAATCGGACTTATAATGACATTGAGGGTTGATTATGATCGGGATAAGTTAAATAATGTCTAATCAATAATTTAGATAACATTTCAGGCCAAAGGAAAGCAATGGACAGATTTAGCTCTTACATAATGTTTGTTTAATCTGTTGTGATGGGGGTATATTTGAAGAACTATAACTGATCCAGGTTATAATTACCATGGGCTGCTCTCGTTAAGTTGAGTTGCTGTCTTAACCATGGGTGGGGCGCGCGCGTTGCCATAGAGTAAACTGGCATGGTTTTGATTCCTCGGTTGTACTTGACAAGGAGTAGGGTCGCCTGTCCAACCTCATGTGTTTTCTCCGGATCCTCCTGTATGTATGCATCTTATAACACGCTTTAATGGAATATCAATTACTATGGTTTATTTCAATGCTACGTTTTAACAAGATTTCACAAGCCATTATCAAGCATATGGTCTAATGCATATGCCTGATAACGACTTATTAAGTCTTGTTGAAACGTCGCAGTGAAATAAACCATATTAATGGTTATTCCATAAAAGGTGTGTTATTTGATTATGTTCCAATTACCAAATGTCATTCAAAGACTTTAATGTATCTACAAGGGAATTGATTATCTGTGGTATAGTTAAATGTATCTACTGGAATTGTTGTTAATATATATAACTAGGAAATGTTTCAATGTATCTCTTCTGGAATTGTTGTTTATATAATTGGGAAATGTTTCAATGCACCTCTTCTAAAATTATTGTTTTGTTATTTATATAACTAGGAAATGTTTCAACGTGTCTCTTCTGTAATTGTTGTTTATATAACTGGGAAATGTTTCAATGTATCTCCTCTAGAATTGTTGTTTATATAACTGGGAAATGTTTCAATGTATCTCTTCTAGAATTGTTGTCTATATAACTGGGAAATGTTTCAATGTATCTCTTCTAGAATTGTATTTCCATTTAAATTATTATCATAACCACTTGTTATATTATTATTATTGTCTATTGAATTCAGTAGGGAGTTTCTCCTATTTTTGCTCAATTTTAGACAGGAAGATCTTTAGAAAGAGGTGGGTAAGGCGCTGGCTCGCTAGCCTGGGGTCGGGTGGTCGATCCCTGCATTGGTCGAGAAAGTTCATCTATATTTTCCAGTGTGGTTTCCCCTTGTCAGTGATGCAGAACGTAGGGCCTGACAATGACAGCTGTCTATTCGTGCGGATGGGACGAAAAATCGAGATCTTGTGTACACATTGGTGTGCACGTAAAATATCCAATGGCAGTTGGAATTCAATATAGTAGGCCGTAACGCTGATGTCCGGGCAAAATTGTCGCTCATAGCACACTGTATGGCGTATGCCAGTCATCCATTAGCCCAGGTTAGGTGTAGAAGAGTAGGAGGTTAAACCCCATTTCATTTTAGAAAGATGTTTTGGCTAATGCTTGACTGTAATAGCGCCTGAACTGGCAACAGAAGACATCGGTTCCTACAAAGATCATTGCTTTTAATTTATGTGTGTGTGGTGAAACTTTTGCTCGACGCAAACTAGGTTATTTTGGTTCTTATTTATCTATATAATTCTTTAACAGAGGGAGGGTCCAGGAGAAAACCCACTAGGTTGGGCAGGCAATCCTACTCCTTGTCACGTACAACCGCACGCAGGTCAGTTGACTCAGTGACAAAACTTATGTTTCAGTGCGAACGCGCTACCCATTGTTACATACCACGCCTAGAAGCTCTATCGAAAAGTCCCATCTACATACAAAATGTATAGAAATGATTATAAATGTAAAATTAACTCAACTCACAACCTGAGTTAAAAGGTGTAAAAACATCTAAATAAACTGAAAGGAAAATAATGTTCAAAATGTCATTCTCAAAATATCCATCTAAATTGATATTCTAACTTCTAATAGTGTGTGCGACGCGTGTTTCCGCGCACTGAAAACATCAGTCACGGATATGTCTGTCGGAGACGCAATTTTTCTTCCTTTGGGGTAGGTGCAGGCCAATATAAAGAAAGGAGTTTGGTGGTAGAACTGGTTACTTTTCCAAACTTATCTAAATGGGCAACCTCCTTTAAAGAATATACTTTTCCCCCATCCTCCGTCGTCAACGTGGTAGTTGCTTCAAAGATTTCAAGTTAAATCCATCCTGTTTAAGACGCATAATGGGAAATCTTTCTTTATGCTCAACCACCTTGAACTTGGACAAAGCCCCTCGCTCAGCTACACCAGTGTTTGTATGAGCTCTCACTGGTTCACAGATATTTATATCCGGTTCTGGCCCAATGTCATCCGACCCTTCAGACATAAAATGTAGTATCACAGACCCAAAAGCCTTATCCGCTTTCGCTGTCTTCGGGAGTTGTGTCAGGAGATGCCTTCTCCAGATATATACTCCCCAACCGCTCACCATGGTGTATTTTTTTGTAACAAACATAAATGTCGAAATAACTTACTATTCAGATTGAGCACCCTGATCAAAATGAATGCTACAGGGTACACTAAATATCCAATCCATAGATAGTCAAGTTCTGGCGACAGTCTCAGCTCTTACAGGGTATTCCTATTGCCTGTACCCATTTTGTGAAATAATCTTGAGTAACCACAATATACTTGTTTCCCAGATCTGTTTCTGGTATAGGACCCATAATATCCCTTGCAAATCACTGACCGATGCCGCTAGGAGTGCTTTCGGTTGTATCGCAGGATTGTTCCTCCGAGCACATAATCACAGACTGGCTCATTCCCGGCCAATAAAAGAACTGACCCAATTTAGAGTATGTTTTGTCACCTCCTAAATTACCCTGAAGGTATGTCATGTACCAACTTCAATAATTTATTTCTCCAAACCCAATGCTACACAACAACTACTTAGTACACCTCTCCATCTGACATAGAAACCCATCTGCAAAACAAAACTCAGTCCGTAACTTTCAAAAACCTCCATTGAGCCCATAAAGCTTTTGAATCTGGATGTTCACCCGATACAGCACCCCAGCTAGGATCTTGCCTTTGTAATTGTAATTCACCAACGTGTCCGATATCAGGAATTAATTGATGTAAATAGGTCCCCTTATCTACCGAATTAGACTCCTTCTCAACGCCACGACACAATAAACAATGCTTTCTTGATAAAGCATACACTTTGCCCGGACAGTGGATGATTTCAAAGTCATAATCAGCTATTACCTCCTGCCATCTAGCCAACTGTCCCGTGGGATTTTTAAAACTCGTGATCCAACGCAGACTAGAATCAGTTCTGACTTGCAATACTGCAGCAAACAACTCTTTCCTTGTTGTGCAGAAATTACGCTGACAACAATTTAAAACTTCACTTCAGAAAACAACAACTCTCCTTCATCGTCAAACTGACTAAGGACCTCACCAATCCCAGTCTCACTAGCATCGGTATCGAGCAGAAATGTCTTATCCTTATCAGGACGAGACAAAAAAAAAGGCGCGGACACCAAAGATTTCTTTAAAAATTCGAAAGCCCGGCTCCAATCGTCAGTCCAGTTGAGTGCTGACTTCTTGTCGATCAGTTAATCTGAATAAGGGTTCAGCTATCTTAGCATTATCGCGAGCAAATCTTCTATAATGACTGCACCACCCAAGGAAGCTCATAACCTCTGTAATGCAAGAAGGAATCTTCTATTTTAGAACACGGGAAATCTGTCCGGGATCCATTATAAGGCCATCACGATTAACTATGTACCCCTCATATCGAACTTCGCTCGAGAAAAGTTGGTTATTTCCTTGGTTTCAACTTCATAGCAGCATCAAACAAGCGCTGAAAAAACTCTTCCAATCTCGAAAGATGCTCCTCTAAACTAGTCGCAATAATATCATCAAAATAGACTAGGAAAGCCCTCCATTACGCCCCGACAAAACTCGCTCCACCAGCCTTTCAAAGGTTGTGGGACTGTTACACAGCTCTATCAATATAACATTAAACTGATACATCTCAAAGGGTGTTGCAAAAAACAGTTTTGGGTAGATCCTTCGAATCAAGACCAACCTGCCAGTAAATCAAGAGAGGAAAAAACACTGAGCACCAATGAGTCATTGGCGTGGGAACATTTTTATTTGAGAAACACGAATGACAAGAACGTGGAAGTCAAAAGTCAAAAACGACCAAAAAATATATATATGTACATACTATGTCAATATGTTAATGTCTATCGTTATCTAAATGTTCGTCCATGTTCAAGTCTGTTTTTTTAATAATTTCGTCTATGTCTGTGATCTTCTCCTCTGGCACTTTTTATTTTTTGCACCCGTTAGTTAATGTATTCTGTACATATATATAAATATATAGTTATCCTTTATTCCACTAATCACATTGTAAATATTCTCACCTATTTCAAACACAACATGTAAGGTGTATTCGAAAAAAAAACTAAAACGCATGGTGGAAATATGGCAAACCTTTCACATGATTTGCGAAGTAATCAACACCTTCAGGAAAACAAAATCATCAGTATTAAGCAAACAAGATCACCGATAACCCCCGAAAAAACAACCAGGCATTCTTGTGGCTTTCAACAAACTTCAGAAATGGGATATAAATAGTAAACCTGCCAAAACAGTACACAGGGCCATAGGTCACTGTACAGTCAATGCCGTGGTTTCAGAAACCTTATGGAACAGGTGAATCAAAAATATCAATTGCCATCTAGAACATGCTTTCAAGAAAAAGTGATACAACAAATTTATAATGAAGTAGAAATAGCCGTCAATGATGCATTGGGTACAGTACATAAATTTCCCTTTACGTGGACATCCATCACAATTGATCCGAATATGAGATTAACAATTCATTTTGGACAATGACTGGGTCTCATATCAATTAATCTTAGAGCTATACCGTTTGCAACGGACCGTAATGGTAAAAATATGGTTGATGGTATGAAATATAAAATTGGAAAATGACTGGCGGTTCATATCAATTAATCCTGGTGCTATACCGTTTGCAACGGACCGTAATGGTAAAAATGTGGTTGATGGTATGAAATATAAAATTGGAAAATGACTGGCGAATCATATCAATTAATCTTGGTGCAATACCGTTTGCAGCGGACCATACTGGTATAAATATGGCTGAGGGTATAAATGGAATCTACAATTGGAAAATGTAGTTTGTGGTACCACAGTCAACCCGTCAAACAATGCAACAATGTTGTCAGTCCTAGGTTAATAACAGTTATCTTTTTGGGGCACAATCTTGATCCCGCCGTATATGAAGACACAAAGCTGTTAAGATTTGTTAGGGTGGCCGTTAACACATTTAATAGGAGTTGGTAGAAATTAATGATGTATGAACAAGAGAGAGAGAGAAATGGGGATTAACGTCCACTCGACACAAACTAGGTCATTTTTTCAATAATTCACTTGCACGTAAGGAGTTCGAGATGTATGAACAAGATGGGGCTCCACAAGTAATTTGATCAAACGATTCAACAACAACCTGTTTAATCTTTTGTATAAGGGGTATTTTCTTAAAGAACAATATAAAGAAAAATAACTGATCCAGGTTTATAATTACTACGGCCTGTTCTCGTGACGAATTTCAACTGTTAAAGGGACAATAACATTCTTGCTGGCTTGGTAGCTCAAGAAAATAAATAATACCCTTATTCTAAGTACTAGATGTTTAAGTGTCCTACCTGTTGTGTAAATTATCCATTACAACCTATTTTACTTGTCCAGAGGGTTCGAAAATATTTTAAAATCCAAGTCACATTTGAAAAGGTTTACGTTAGACTTTTCAAATCAATTAGTTGAATTTTTCCATTTTTTTAAAATATGTGTGTTAAGATGAAATTTGTATCATCATTTAATTGGAATATTGTAAAATAATACGATTTGTTGACCATAATGAAGATTGGGACATATTATTCAGTTACAAGAAGAGTGTTATTGGGGCTTTAAGTTGAGTTGCTGAGTTAACAATGGGTGGGGTGGGGTGCGATTGGTTAGCGAGCGCGTAGTACTCCAAGGTCTGTCATTGAGTCAACTGTTGTGGTATTGATTCCCTGGTTGTATGTGAAAAAGAGTAGGACTGTCTGTCCAACCTCGTTGATTTTCTCCGGGTCCTTCTGTATGTATGTATGCATATCATATGATATCATGTGTTTTAAAGTATCTAATAAGACACTTTTATGAAATAACAATTACTATGGTTTATTTCACTAGTCGTTATCGAACATATGGTTTATGTATATGCTTAATAACGACTAGTGAAATCTTGTTGTAACGTCGCAGTGAAATAAACCATAGTAATTGTTATTTGATTATGTTCCAAATACTTTAATTCAAGATTGTAGTGTATCTATATAAGGGGATTGTTTATCTCTGATATATTTAAAGCGGTAATTTCATATTTTTAAGTTATATTTCAAAATCTATTAAAATAAAGCCTTAAAATAGATGGTATCTATAAGCAGTCCTACCTTGTTAAAGAAAGTCTTATTATTCACTATTGCCAGTTGAGAAATTGGCAAAAAAAAGTGTCATTTCCAACTTCAAATTCAAACGTTTGAAGATATTGCATGGGGGAAAATGGGAAAACAGAGGAGGTAATTGTTTTTTTTATTTCCGGTGTTAATGAGTTATAAGAGTAGGGAATAATGCCTATGGTCATAAAATAGTGAGTTGACAACCTATCGAGCAAAAGACAAAGAAATAAGTATGTCTTGACTTTCTAAGAAAATATGAAATTCTCGCTTTAAATTTATCTACATGTATATTGGAATTGTTGTTAGGTAGTTTATATAACTAGGAAATGTTTCTCTTCTGGGATTGTGTTTCCATGTTTATATGTTTTAATGGATAAACACCTTCAAATGAAGTAAATATCATTACCACTTGTTCACTTCCAATCGAATTATATTACTATTATTGCCTCTTGGAAGTGAGCTGCCAAGTTTCCCTAATTTTTCTGAATTTTAGAATGGAAGAGTATCATGTAATAGAGACTGAAGAGGCAACCGCAGACATCATTTCCGACAAAGATGATTACTTTTAATTTATTATTGATTATGTAATTTCATAACGATAATATTGAAGTGTTCCGGTCCTTGTATAACCAAGGGTGCTCGAACAATACAGTGTTCAAGAGAGAGAGAGAGAAATGCGGTTTAACGTTCACGCGACACAAACTAGGTCATACCGGGATTAACATATGGTCCAATTGTATTTCAATAATTCGCTTGCACTTAGGGGTCTTTAGCAGTGTGTGTGTTATATTTCCAGTTGAAACAACGAGGGGGGAGGGTCATTTGTCTACCGAATCGACAATACATAATTTGAGACCATTCACAAGACAGTTTATGTACTATAAACGAACCAAAATAAATACCAAAGGTCAATAATGATCGACTTAATCTGATCGATGATCTAAATATATCAAATCGATAATCGGTGGTTGACAGAACATACAATGGGTGGCCGGGGAATATTAAAACATACAAAAATAAATCAAACCTCGGACGGTCAACACAATACATCGTGAATAACAAAGGGAAGTAGAAGGCCCATCTTGTCTCTACAAACCAATAGTCTCTTTTATCTAGGCAGTTTTTTCGACTATTTAGTTCATAAACAGTATCAATCTAAGGTAATTCTTTAAGTGAAGGGTCAAATACAAAGTTTTGAATCAAAGCAAGGGTTAAACAAGGTTTATGAAATGTCTTTTTTTTTTTAAATAAAGTAATACGGAACAAAACACGTTATTTGGCTCCATAGTTATATTCACAGCAAAATCAAACCATGTCAACAAATCAAACAATAACGTAAAACGAAAGTAGGCCCAAGTCTATTATAGAACTAAATATAGAACTATAAATAGAACTAAAAAGATTATTGATCATACAGAGAGTAACAGCCATTTAGATTTTTGAGATAAAAATACTTATAAATTATTTCGACCTCTAGCTGGCCGGTCACCTCTCGCTTGCGGTTGTGGTTTCAATCCCTAATGTGAGGGGTGCCTGTTCAACCTCGTGGCTTTCCTCTGGGCACTACGGTTTCCTCCCACTGCTAAAGACCCCTACGCACAGGCGAATTATTGAAATACAATTAAAACTGGATGTTAGTCCCGAAATGACCTAGTTTGTGTCGAGTGGACGTTAAATCCATTTCTCACTCTCTCACTTATAAATTTTCAGATGTAGTGGAAGCGTCTGGCGCGCCGAATTACAAGGCCGTTCGGGTCCGCGTACTTTGTTCACCACTGGTTTAAGGTACGGTTTATCCCCATATCGATAAACCGGTTGAATTACAAGACGAACAGCAAAAAGTGTCTCATGTGTGAGCTAGTTATAATTATCTCATCAATGGTAAATAGTATTTTACATCCACGCGTACAATGCTACGCAGTGGAATTTTGACCGGTCAATGTGGTTCCGACTACTTTCCCAATTTTGAAGGCACAACGCAATCCACGACCACGTATAATACAGTTTACGTAGTGTACACGAATCAAAACAAATATCGAAAGCCAATAGTGATCGAATCTGAATTTGATTGAGAGTCCATACGAAAACAATAATCGGTAGTTTATCGAAGGACATAACATTTGTGACATTACAAGGAGTTGCCAGAGAGGATGAAGGATGAAACCACATTATAAATCAAAACTTGACGGCCATAATAATACAACGTCAATATTCCGTCTTCGCTAGCCGCGATGGAGCAGAATAGTAGGGCGTTTAACCCTGTTTCCTTTCTGATCTGTGCAAACCAATAATCCCTATTGTCAAGAAGAGGAGTTCGATGACTTAAAATACATCAATAGTTGAGACGCCATTGTTAGGTCGAAAACCACCCCCTTCTGTGACACGACAAAGGGGTTGCGGAGTAGAATCAGTTCATATTATAGTAAATCAAATTCAAGGCGTGGCCCTCGAGAACTCAAACTGGTAATCTGGGTGTGATGTATCACCATGGTTATTCAGAAGGATATCCAATGAAAAAATACAACGTTGCTCATGCAGTGGTCCATCGTGCCAGTCGGAGTTTCAGGGATAAACCGGTTTGCTTTTTAAGCCTATCCACCATGAAGTTGTCACAAGATTTCGGATAACACGGAACTTCGTTGTACATATCAAGCTAATTTACTCTTTCAGACTATCAACCATGAAATTATTACAGGTTTTGGGATGCCTCGTAATTTTGTTATATATGGTAAATAGTTTGGAACATTCCTTATTTTCAAAAACATCTATTATTATTAATACGTGTCCCTTTGATAATTTGCTACAAGAAATTCAAGTCAACCATCGTTTCCAGTGCTCCATGACGTGTTCACTAGACTCCGATTGTAGAAGATATCTTTATTGTGAGTCCGAATTATCATGTAAAACATATCTTGATGGAACCGATTGTATCTTATCTGATAAAGCTGCACAATGTTCCTGTTATATAAAGGTAAGTTTGAAATACACATTATGCCAACGGCTGATATGCTTATCCTAAACATCTTTAGAATTTCGGTAAAATCGGAGCAAACCAAAGGTGACCATGCACCCCTCATACGTAAATAGTGCAAAAGTATTAATATCACTATATTATTATGGACCGTATATAGATGGACAGGCAACAACACCCTTTGCTTCGATCCTCTGCCGCTCTTGGAAGACATAAGATCTTAATATCAACCAAGATTTTTGACATTGCGGGATTTTATACAGATTATTTTCTCGAAAACTCATCCTAGATATTTACGATATTCTTACAGGTACTCGGTAATTTGTCAACTCGATAAGTATTTCTATTCGGTAGAAGCGTATTTCTCCAGTTTAATACTTTCAATATTTTCTTAGTTTTTGTAAGCATTTTGGTTTCGCTTAATAATCCAAATTCCCGTATATATGAAGGATGGTAAAAATATGAAAATAAAGTTTAGGTCTAATAATGTCAGGAATGATGATGAATTGTGCAGAAGTAAAAATTAAAAGAACGTTAGGTTTGTTGTTTAACGAAAACTCAAGGTATTGTTTTCTGTTCCACATGGGCAAGTCCGAAGTAAACAAAGGCGTTGTTTTGATACATTTAAACCCCTATCATCAGTTGTCTATCTTTCTTTAGGTTGAAAAATAAAGAGTAGCAAGACTAATGAAAATATCGTGAATTGATTTATGTTTCTTTGCCTGTGATTAAAAGTTGAGAAGTTATTTTAAAAAAAAACAAACAAAACATATATATTTTGAAGGGAAATGTTCTTTTCTTTATTTTAATTCTATCATTTCTTTTATAAAAAAAAAAACAATACAAAACAACAATCCAAAACCATTATTTCATGGACTTTTATTTTTCACAGAACATTGGACTTTATAAAGGAGTGTATACGTGTCGCTTGGGTTACTATGGTAACGAATGTCAATATATTATAAAAGGTGGGTTATATTCTATAATAATAATAATACGGAAATTTAGATCGGGCACAAACACTAGAGTAACAAGGTCCCTAGTGCGCTTGCAAAGCTTATGATGGATCTTAGGTATGTTTTAAGTTGATTTGGAGTTTTTAAGGGGATGCTCAGGATCGATGAAGCACATCTAATAGAACGTCAACACATTTGGAGATTCACTTGTGAGTTTGAGAGTGTAGTGTTCAGACGGTGGGCTTGATAGTCTGGATGTCATGGGTGTATCTCGGTGTATCTTCCCCATACACAGAACGGAGAGCTAGACACCCCCTGTTCATTAGCTCAATCGGCATAGGACATATAACCCCATTCTATTTGAACGTGACATGAAATGGTGTTTAACTTCCTACTGTTCTGCTCCTAACCTGGGCTAATGAAGACAGGTATTTAAACATAAATTAGCAGGGCGTGATGTCGTCCAGGATCTGATTGGAACGTTGACGTCATATCCGTGCATCAAACGAACAAGTATACCGCTTTAGACCCGTTTTCTTCGTCGAAAGAGTAATTGGTCCGTTCCATGTAGCCGACGAAAATGCCACGAACACGTACACATAGAAAACGTACTTAGGGCTTTTTATGAGCATCACCCCCGTATGTAATATCTTTTAAGTTCTGCAAAAACAAACCTGTAAGATGTTACAAATCTTACCAGTATAAGACAATTGGGAGATTACCTATCAAGTAGGTTTAAATTTTAAGAAGTACGTAAACAAGTCCATGGTGGAACCCATATTTGTTTCAGTTTTATTTCAACCATTCGCTTTCGCGTAGGAGTCTTTAGCTGGCGGGTTTGAGACATAACTCGCCGATTTATTGGCGGCTTAACTGATATGAACAAATTGGAAATATCGTTTGAACTATCAAGGCTTGAGTTGACGTTCAAGAGAGACATGTCGTCATTTTTGTCGTCCTAAGCCCACTGTGGCTATAAAACATAAATATCTTTCAAACCAGTAACGAAATGAAATGGGGATTAACGTCCTACTGTTCTGCTCCTAAATCGGGCAGAACAGTGTGCTATGAGGGACATTTTGCCCAGGCAGCGGCCCTACGGCCTACTTTTATATCGAATTCCAACTGACTGTCATCGGATCTTTTACGTGCACGCCAATATGTACACGCGACCTCTGTCTTTCGTCTCATCCGAACAACTAGAATCCTGTCCTTGTCAAGCCCTCAGTAAACCAGTCACGCTTGAAAGACCAGCCCATTGACACCAGCCTATTCCGGTCACAATCCAGTGTTTACATCTTTATTTCAGATTGTGCTGAAGGCTTCAGTATGGCTATCACCATGGGTTACAAAATCCCAGCATTGGCTAATATACAGCCCGGTTCCATACCATTTGAAATACGTTGTGATTTTGGTAACCATGGATACATGGCACTATTGAACCGGGAGAGTTCCTGTCTAGTTGAAGACTTCAACAGAACAATGGATGAATATAAAAATGGATTTGGACTTGTTTCCGGAAACCGATGGGTTGGTCTCGAGAGGATGTATGAAATATTCAGTCTGCCAAATACCAGATTTACTGTACGTTTGCGCGGACTGCGATCTGATTCCTCACAATGTGAAAGTTATTTCTATAATGTTAGAATTAGCGACGTAAATGACGAGTACAGAATATCCTATAGCGTGGTGATACACAACACTGCTGTAGGAGGCTGCGGCAATCCTTTTGGACCAACTGGGAAAAACAGCTTCTCAACTTTTGACCAAAACAACACCGGAAGTAATCGATGTGCTGCACGATTTGGTGGTGGGTGGTGGTTTGATACAACTTTTGATTGTACCAAAGGTTTCCTGACCGGCACCATGGATGGATCTGGTGTTGATAATTTTCTTTCGAACAGCCCGTCACCTAAATCGTTTACATCGATTAATCTTGAAGCCCGGCGATACCCATTAAATTAATCTATTTAAAACACAGATTCCATTTTCGTTTTGTTTTCATAGGTCAAAATTTCGTTTTACTTGTCTTTACTACACTAGGATCTGGAAGAGTTGTTATCATTGACGTGTTCTAAATGGTGTGAGCGATATCCAAGAAAATAGTCTGTTACGGCGAGCTTTAGACGTGTTTTGCACGGTACTGTGGGTAATACACTGGTGACTTCAATAACTGTCAGTTAATCAAAATTCTAACATCATAGGATCAAAAGCATCTCGTATAACCTTTGGCTTGACCTATCGCAACAACTGGTCAGCTCTCATCAAAAGTATAAAAACGAAACGTAGATCTGTATGTTAATCTGATTGTCCTTAGATGAAATAAATTCGCTTTTACCGTCCTACTTTAACACACCACCCGGGATAACGAAGACAAAAAACCCACGAGGGTAAAGGGCCTTCTCTTCGAATTTTAGTTTTCAAGCGCTATGTCAAAACTTCTGACACACCCTCGCTCAGAATAAATGAATTTCACTGAAATCGTTAATATATTCATTTATTATTACAAGGTAATTCTATCCGAACTATTTCGAATCATCTGTTGTACGTGACAAGGAGTGGGGTCGCCTGTCCAATCTCGTGGGTTTTCTCCTGGTCCTCCGGTTTCCTCCCACATCTACCACCACCCCACCCGCAAGCGCATTATTGAAATAAAATTGAACCATATGTTAGTCCCGATATGACCTAGTTTGTGTCGAGTGGACGTTAAACCCCATTTCTCTCTCTCTCTTTATCCGAACTATTATAGCAAGGCCGGCTAGTGTTTCATCGGAGGATATTTCCCCGAAAATGCCTACTAATTACTGAGACAGTCTTCTTACTCACAGAGTCACCGAGGCGAGAGGGAGAGAGAGAGAGAGATGGGCTTTAACATCCACTCGACACAAACTAGGTCATTTCGAATCTAACATATGTTTTTATTTTATTTAATTCGCTTGCGCGTAGGGGTCTTTAGCAGTGGGAGGAAACCAGCCGTAAGCCAGAGGTGACCGGCCAGCAAGAGGTCAAAACGCGACACTATAGACCACTCGGCCATCCTAACCCCTGAGGCTCCTATCTTCCTGAAGCAACAACTAGGTTTTTTTACAACATCTAGACGTTGCTAGATTATTTAAAAATTCCCGAACGTATTGCTACGTTGTCTACAGACACGTGAACAGTAGTGTCCAATCAGAGGTTGTGACATACATGTAGCAACCTCCACGGAAACCTTGACATTGAACGAACCTTGGACTTCGCAACTCGATTATCATACGTAGACTATTTAGCGACTTAGTATATATTCGCGATGATAGAAACTAGTGCCGAAATACACAGGGTATTACTAGAAGGCCTTGATAATATGTACGACGTTCAAGCGAGATTAAGCATTCTATTGAAGATGCGAAGCTCTAAATCCTACATAATGTATTTAAAGAGAGAGAAATGGGGTTTAATGTCCACTGGACACAGTTTAGACCATTTCGGGATTAGCAATCATCGGATTCAATTGTATTTCAAATTCGCTTGAGCGTTGGGGTCGTTAGCAATGGCTGCCCGTAGATAAAAGACGAGAGAGAAAGAGAAATGTGGTTTAACGTCCACTCGACACAAACTAGGTCATTCAGACTAACATATGGTTTCATTTTATTTCAATAATTCGCTTGCGCGTAGGGGTCTTTAGCAGTGGGGGGGGGACCGGAGTGTCCGGAGGAAATCCACAAGGTTGGACAGGCACCCCTATCTCCATGCCACATACGCTCACACCAGGGCTTGAAACCACAGCCGCAAGCCAGAGGTGACCGATCAGCTAGAGGTCGAAGCGCGGCACTCTAGACCATTAGGCCACCCCAACCCCCCAGATAAAAGAAACAAATACATTATAAAAAGTCCGTGCATTACCATGTTTTTATTTAGTACAGCATGATTAAAAACCAAGGATTTTTCTATTTTTCTCTTATCGAGGGACAACCAATTCTATTTTTAAAATGTCCGATATCCTCCCATCGGTTCATCTTGAACAGAATTATCAGTGAAATAAATTAGACGGTTTGTCTGTTATCGCTCTTTACTTCAGACAGTAGATCTGTTAATTACCTATATACTATGTAACCATAGACAATGGTAACTATAGCCAATTAAAACCACAGTGTCACTATGCCAATATGAATAAAAATATACCACAAAAACCGAATTGATTCATTAAAAATATATCTTTTCAATAAAATGTCAGTATTGATCAAACATTGGACAGAAGTAAAACATGTTACTGCTTCATTAAATGGTAGAAACAATATTCCCACGTCAGTTGAACGTATTATTACACAGTGTGTACACAGGACCTCGGTTTTTCGTCCAATCCGAACGACTAGACAGCTGTCCTTGTCAGGCCCCCCGTTTTGCATCACTGACAAGAGGAAACCACGCCGGAAACCCGAGATGAATTTACTCGGCCGATACAGGGATCGAACAGAGAGAATGAAATTTTCAAATTATTCATTATACAGGATCCATTTTTGAACTATTACAACAGGAATGGTTAACGAGGGAGAGAGAGAAATGGGGTTTAACGTCCACTCGACAAAAACTTTATCATTTCGGGACTACCATACGGTTCAATTTTATTTTTAAAAAAATCGATTGTGCGTAGGGATCTTTAGCAGTGTTTGGAAACCGGAAGACCCAACGAAAACCCACGAGGCTGGGCAAGTCACCGTACTCGAAACCACGCCAGCTGACTCAATGACATACCTTATGATACAACGCGCACGTACTAACCATTCAGATAGACCACGTGGTACAGTGCACACGTTAACCCCCCACCCCCACCCCCTCGCTTTAAACTAAGTAGAAGTCACTTTTAAGTACTAGAAGATTAAAAAAACGTATTTCTCTCTCTTGATACACACGTCTCTTGAGATAGGCCGCCGTCCATTCGCATACTCGACCCTTTTTCTATTGAATTCATTACTTTTGTCAGTTAGGCCGGCCAAATCTGTAGAAAGCTTTAAAGTGCCAATCCCTATAACTTTTTGGGGAATACAACTGCTTAATTTTGTGTTAAAATCCTTTAAAATCCATAACCTAAGGCCCACCTACTATTTGTGATACGCTTGTAAATAACTTAAACCTGACAGTCTTCATCTGGAGATGGAGACCGTTTTATTATACAATATCTGGATAAAAACAGACTTTTTTCTATAAAAATAATATGTAGGTGAAATTTACCTTTTGTTATCAAGTATAGAGCAAACGACACAATATTTTGAGCTGAAATTTTGCGACAAGGTAAATACACCATGCCACTATATTTTGGTCCATAAATTTCATAAATACTCGGACTTTAATTTTGAGACTCTGTTCTTATCGGGATTGTCCCTTTAAATCTCATCTTAAAACTCATCTTTTCAACCAGCTTATTCTAGTCAGTAGTGAATGACTTTAAAGTATTTTTGTGCTATTCAAATTGAGACTTATTAATTTTGAACCATTTTTCTTTGGGTAGAACAAACAGTACAAGAGCTAATGAAGTTAAAAATCCGATCTCTTCAGAAATATAACAAAAACGTTAACAAACAGTCATAATTTCTCGACTAATTACCATTTCAATGTTTGCATTTAACATTACCGAAATTATTTTATCAGATTTCTTTCGCTTTCAGTAGTTTAGCACAATAACGCTACAGGGTAAAAAAGGGAATTCTTATTTAACAATATCCGACGAAACAACATTTTAGTATTTGCATTTAACATTTGCGGAATTATTTTCATCAGTCTAGTTTCTTTCGTCTTAAGTTGAGAATTTACCCAACTTACAATCACTGTTTATAAGAAATATCCTTGATCCAGAAACACAAAACTTTGCATAAAGTGGCTTATTCATGTATTAGATACATTAAAACATCAAAAGTTCTATAAGAGGCTATAATTATTTTAGTTACAATATGGCGAACAATTTTGAGTAAATTCTTGACTTAAGTCTGAGAATGCTTTGGGGACTCGGGGCCTGGCTGTTTTCATTCTGGTTAAAATATAGGTTCTATTTCGTTTATATTTTAAATTTTCGTTTTACTTGGATTCGTCACTCCAGAATATGGGTGACGTGTTTGATTTGCCTATCAAATGTGTGGTAAGCCAAGTGGGGAGCACTGAACTGTGGGTAGATTTTCTCAGTATGACGTCATAGAAACCAATAGACATATAAATATATATAAATGCCAATAAAAAAATATTTTTGCTCGCATTAGAGTAATTTGAAAAAAAACTTGAGAATTGGAATTAAGATTTAGACAAAGAGCTAACCATTCTTACTATAATAGTTCAAAAAAATATAATGTACAATGAATAATTTGAAAATTTCATTCAAATTACTCTAATGTTTTGCTAGAATAACATAATTCCTTGAAGTCCACTTCCCGTGACGATTTCGCAGTATTTATTATGCTTAACTCACGCACAGTAGTCTTACCTGTTGGGGGAAACCAGAGTGTCTGTTTCCCCATTCCCTATTCAGATACAAATCATAATAAAATATATGCACCATGTTTAAGTTTAAACGGGGCAGTGGTGCAGAACGGAGGGGTCCGACTGCAGTGTCTATTTGTTTGGATAGTATGAAAAGTCCTGTAGTGAGGTACGACATGTCAGACATATCATCCCGTAGGATTTGCATGCTATTTTTTTTTTTTGTTTTTTTTTTTTTTTGTTTGTATTAGGTTGATTAGGGAACAAGCTAGCGAGCTATCCAAAAATGTCGGGGTTCAAATTTTCTGACCGCTTGACGCCCCTGGGAGGGGCATTTTTGAAATCAGGACACCTATGAACGTGGAAGTGGCAATAAAGGTTGGATTTTCATGATTTAAAGTTCATTCTCGTGTTATTTCATCATGCCAACACCATTTATGATACACTTGGAAGTAGTTTCATTGGGGAATACTAACTTCCAGTGTCACACTCAGATTGATTTCAGCCAATAACCTTTGGATTTTCATGATTTGAATTTCATTCTTGTTTGGGTTTTGTTTTTTTTGTTGTTTTTTTTTGGGGGGGGGGGGTCATCATGCCGACCCCATTAATTAATAATAAACTTAAAGCGAATGGAAGTAATTTCCACTGACTTTCGGTTGGAAATACAATTTCCGGTGTCAAACTCGGGTTGGTTTCAGCAGATAATCTTTGGATTTTCATGACCTGAAGTTTATTCTGCCGTTTCCAAATTTGCAAACAAATCCTACGGGAGCTGTTTTATGACATGTCATACCACACTATAGGCCCCATGTACACATTATCGTGCTGGTAAATGAACCATTGACTTAATAGCACATTGTAGAATGATATAATACCAAATTAAGCATAAGGGGAAACAACTCTTATTTTTTGTTTATCCCTGTCTCTTTGCCAGATTTTAACATTCCAACAATTGGTCATGTTGCAGAATGGCTACCCAGCGCTATAGTATCCACCATAGCGCTGAGTAGCATTGGGCCAAAGCTCTTCTGCAACTCTCTTGCATAGAATTGACAATGGAATTTTTCACGATACACAAGTAGTATTCGAGTAATCATGTAAAATAAAAATAGTTATTCTCTGTATTTATTCCGCATCAATTCAATAAAAGGTTTATTTGTTCTTTGTGTGTATAACAGGTTTTAAAACGGAGTAGAACCGCTTTACAAAATTGTACCCTATTTTGGATATAGCGGCCATTCAGGACGGGGCTATATTCACGATGTATGAAGTAGGCGTATCTATAGTTTCGCGCCTCATGCTCAATCTGGACAGTCACCTCTAGCTTGCTGTCGTGCTTTCGTTCCCTGGTGTGAGCGCGTGTGGCATGGAGATGGTGGCGCCTTCTCAACCATGTGAGGTTTACTACAGTTGCCTCCCCTGGGAAAGACCCCTGCAGACATATCTGCAATGCCACCCTCAGTGGAAGAGGGCGTTAATCACCCGTAACATAGAAAAGGTGAAAGGTCCTACTGTTTTGCTCCGACAGGGCTAATGAAGACGGGCATACGCAATACAGTGTGCTGTGAAGGAAATGGATAGACCGGGGTTATTTTTCATGCACGCAAATGTGTACACAGGGCCTCGGTGTTTAGTCCCATCCTGTACGACTTGGTGATATTGGGACATAACAGTAATTATATTTCAAATATAGAGATGAACAAATGAAAAGTGTCGAACATGTTGACAATCTGGCAGGGATGTGTCTGGTAATTTCAGTGACGAATTGGTGTGGCTAGAATCAGGCGAAGACGCATGTTCCTTAAGCAACGTCCGCGAGTTTTACAACATCTAACCATTGCTTCAACACTTAGCAATTCCAGAACATTTGAGCCCGTTGTATAGACACGCGACTAATTAAAATTGACCAATCTTAGGTCGTGGCACATAACACACTGTAAACAAACAAGTATACAGCCGTTGAAAGTTGTTTGGTTTTTTTATTGAAAAACTCACGGAAAACAAGTAACCATGACATTGATCGATCTTTGAACTTTGCGACTCGATTGTCACATGTAAACATTTTAGCTTGGCATTCACGACGACCGATGAATCTAATAGGTTCCCAAGCTGGGTTTGTTACCCAATCGAACTTAGTGGCGAAATATGCAGGGTATTACGTGAAGGGCTTAATAATATGTATGTAGTTAAGGCGAATTCTATTGAAGATGGCGAAGACATCGCTATCTCGGCAAAAAGATCCCCCCTCAAATCGTTTACATAATCCCAGAATTAACCAGCACCAGGTTAATATTAACTGTTTCAATGACATTTAATAATTGAACTAGAGTATACAGATCAGAGTTCTATGTTGTGCACATGTATATATTGACTGGTCATATTTTCAAATTTTATCATTGCTTGATAATGACTAGAGAAGCCTAGTCGAAACGTCGCTCAGTAATAAGCAGTAATTGTATTCCATAGAATTTTGACCTGTATAGGTAAGGATTGAACGTTCCAGAAATTAATAATCTTAATCCAAAAACAAAAGTGACAATCGAGCACCCAATATCTTACATTTGTTCGAAACAACCTGATAAAGGGAAATAACTCCTGTGGTTATATCATTTGGAGATGCTAATTGTAGTCCGGTTGGGGAGATTTGGGTATTTCCGGAGTCCAAAATGGACGCTTTATATAAATGAATATTTTGGAAAATACTAACCCGGACCCTTAGCATAACACTTTTGGGTATTTCCGGAGTCCAAAATGGACGCTTTATATAAATGAATATTTTGGGAAATACTAACCCGGACCCTTAGCATAACACTTTTAAGAGGGGTAAAAGGTAAATTGTATCCATGCTGATCCTTCTAAAAAAAGGGTTAGGGTTAGGCCTAACATTCCCTGAAATTCTGATTTATAAAAAGCGGCCATTTTGGTACCCCGAAACATCCGAACCTTCCCTACCGGCCTACAATTAGCATCTCCCTATATGATGACAGATCAAATAAAGGTTTTGGACACAGAGCACCAAATCTCTATGCGCCGTAACCCGGGCTAAGGGTATTTTTAATCTTTTTCTCCTCCCTGTTTCCCCTTTTGCATGGCGATTTTTGTTTATTTTGTGGTGTAGAATCAAAGACAATGGTTTGACAATACGTTCTCTGACAGATTTTGGTAAATATTCATAATTTTTTAGAGTTTAGGCGGACGTATAAAAAAGAGGTTGAATAGATTGGAGAGTAGGGCCGGGAATGGCATGCTTACTTGTCTCTACTTTCAGTTGTTCATGATTAAAGAACCTCACACGTGCTTTGTGGCAAGAGGTTGTCACATATTGCTCCATCAGTAGTAGAAAGCATTCTACGCAATGAAAATTTGGGGGAAAGTTAGAGCCGATCAAAGAGACGAGAATAAGTGATTTGTCGCATATCTTAATATTATTTCAAGTCGCTTTGCACGGCTCTATTTTTGTTCGCGACATCACTCTTGATGGCAAACTGATCCCGCAGTGAATATTCGCTTAGCCGCTACAATCACTGATAAGCATGACATCGACGAGGCTTAATGAGTACGGCATATTAACTTTTTCACTCCGACAAATTAAATTCTCAAACATTTTTTTGAGCTTAAAAAAAAAAAAAATAAAGACGTTTGAAGTATTTGTAGTTAAAAAATATTTCCTATTTAATGTAAATGGGTATTAAAATGAGTAAAATGCATCATTTTGCCCGAAGCAGTTAGGTGTTAGTAAACATTGCACGAGCCGTTGAGCCAATGACTACGGGGCGTGCAGTCAACGCACGTGTTTTGGACAGGCATCCGTTACAGAGATAATTCGTAGTAATTATCTGTGAAACAGGCTGACCCTATCCCTCCGCTGTAATATCATCAGAATCACCCAAAACTGCTATGACATTGAAAATTCGATGCCCTTTCTCCAATTCTAGACCAAACAGTCAACCCAAAAATGCAGGAACAGGGGAGAAAAGAATAAGGAGAAAAATGGTCTATTTATAACTTGCACTACATTCGTCCATCATGAAATAAGGGGAAATAATTACTACACACGGACCAATAATTCCATATACACACGGACCCACCTTATGCCATTTCACAGTTGAGTTCAAATGGCTAACAAACTTATTTGTTGTACTTATTTATATTTATATCGACAATAATATTTTATAAGAGACGCGTTCTGGTTACAGATTACATATAAGACCTAAAACCATTATGTATATTTATCGGCAATAATATTTTATAAGAGACGCGTTCTGGTTACAGATCACATATAAGACCTAAAACTATTATTTATATTTATATCGGCAAAAATGTTGAGTGTTCTACGATAATATAACAACTAGGAGTATTATTTATATTCGAAAATACAATTTTGATATTAGCAAACGACGATAATAAAACATCTAAAAAACTTATTATGTATATCAACATCGAACAGAATATCAGAAGATGTATTAAAATGTTTATTATATTAAATTTATAAATATTAAGAAATAAGATATATGTATACTTTTTTTTATATAGTTAAAGATAATAATACAATTTAATATCTTATAAGAAACACACAATCGATTAAGTTAGAAATATACAATTTGGGTATCATCACTCGCTACGATAGGATAAAACTTAAAATACAAAAAAAAAACACCGAACACAATTTACATGGAAATCAATCACTGGTGTATACCCATATAGCACACACGTATCCACATGTGTTCTCTTATCGTAAACGAGTACAAATGATACGTGATAACGATAAGAGAATAGAGACTTTTGGCAAGCGTAAATTCCTTGTGCGTATCGCGTATCCGTATGGATTTTGTGTGTGACGTCATCAATGTGTGTGTATTTCTCATACCTGATATAGCACACGGATACGACAGCCCGTATCGAACAGCTTACACACAAAGAAGGTCCGTATAACATTGTCGTCTTTTTAGATACTGAAATGTTGTATCATAGCGTTGTTTTTTTTATGAATATATGTGTATCTTAGAACAAATAGGTGTATATTTGATGTGAATTTAATCATAATAAAGACTGTTATTTAACCATTATTTTTTATGGGGGTTTTCTCGAAATTTTCATACTTCTCCTGTCTGTCTGCACGCTCGTTGAACTACGCGCTAGATTTAGGAAGATTTGTAAGAAATTGTAGGCAGTGCATTTGACTAGTACTGATGGTGATCTTGGTAGATAACTGCCATCACACTGTATAGAACTAAGCTTAGCTCAGTGTTACATACGTACGCGGCGCAAGAATCTGCCAAAACTCTAAAACTACTCTGACGCAACTTGTGACGTATATGATACGGATGCGTGATACGGATAGGGTAAATCCCACTTGCCAAAAGTCCCTATTACTTGTCGAAACGTCGTGCTATATGTGTATAAACCAATGACTGTTTTCCGTATAAATTGTTTTGTGTTTTTAATGTGCTCAATCACAATCTACGGTTTCCTATGTGATAGAATGAAATCAAGACATCAGAAGCTCGGCCTGTTTCTCGTCTGGTAGTCTAGCCTATTCTAATCAGTTTCATATGAATTGCGCTAAAGTCTGTTCTGTTGCCCATATTTTCTGTCCAATGCCATGTTGATTCAAAGTTGTCCCCAGATGTCCTACCATTGAGGTTACCTCGCGAACAGACTGGGTCATCGAGATACCACCATCCACTTCCGAAACGTCCTGGACAGTTATTATTGCTGTAGTCTCGGTCATAAGTAGAGAAGGGTCTGCCGTTTATGCTGTAACTGCCGTTGGTGAGAGAATCACCAGTAGGAACGCTTGGATGATCGAGGAATGATGCGATAGAAATTTTATAATTATCTGTAACATCGCGAACGTAGAATCCCCGGTAATAGCTAAGAGCAAAACTTGCTGAATTATCATAAGACAAATACAACTGAAGGGTAAAACTTGGATGATTATCGAGAATACTGTGGATGTTCTCTAAACCAAGCCAATGATTCCCGCCTCTATATCCAAATCCACGGACATATTCACTCCATGTTCTATTGAAGTTGATTTCTGGACACCTCATGGATCTGATATTAATAAAAGTATATCCACCATAATAAAAATCACATAGTACCTCAATGACGTGTAAGCTGTTGGATGGTCGGATAAAAGACGCAATTGTTTTCATTGGCACGACACTCTTTCGTGCGCCATCGGTACAATCTGGAAATATACAAAGAATGAAAAACACCAGCTTCAAGACTAGACTAATATTCTCTTTCGAAGCAAGCTGATTAAAACACAGAGCCTATTTCGTTTCGTTTTTATAGTTCAAAATTCCTTTGACTTGTCTTTATAACACTAGGATCTGGGGGGGGGGGGTGCCCTAGTGGTTTAGAGTGCCGCGCTTCGACCTCTAGCTGGCCGGTCACCTCTGGCTTGCGGCTGTGGTTTCGAGCCCTGGCGTGAGCGTATGGGGCATGGAGATAGGGGCGCCTTCTCAACCTCGTGGGTTTCCTCCGGGCACTCCGGTTTCCTCCCACTGCACAAGCGAATAATTGAAATGAAATTTTAAAAAACATATGTTAGTCCCGAAATGGTCTAGTTTGTGTTGAGTGGACGTTAAACCCCATTTCTCTATCTCTCACAGCACTAGGATCTGGGAGAGTTATTATCATTGATGTGTTCTGGGTGATGCGAGGAATTAACCAATAAAACGGTCTGTCTCGGCGACGTTTTGGCGGCCTTTTAATGCACGGAACCAATATCACTGTTCATCGTGTTACATACACAGATTAATGTATGTCAGCACAAATCGACTTCTACGAACCAGATTCAAGAAAATACTGCTGTCTCAGGGCGGAGCCTTGCGTCCGTTTTCCATACACGCACGGAAACGGCCCAGTTATATTAGTATTAGGCGACCGAAGTTTTTGCCGACGAAAACGCGCACATGGAATATGGGCTTCACAGTTATAATAACCGAGGACAACAGGTCACAAAGCGATTAATGGTCAGCTATATGGGAACTCTTACGAAGCGTTATAGCGTTCCGTAAAAAATACGTAATACGCAGAATAGAACTAAAAATAAACTGGAGGTAAGTCTTGTCCCTACCACTTTGTTGTCAGTAACTTCCGGGTATGTTAACTTCCGTTCAACAGAGATAACTTCAAAGCTACAACGACAAACGTACAAACCAGCCTCTGTTACGCCCAACGTGGCTTACAGCGATCATTACAAAAATCCTATCTTAGACATTCAAACATAATATCATCAAAATTATGCTGGTATGTAAGTGATTTAGCCGAAAATATCGTAAATATTAGTACGCCTATTTTTCATGGTTGATGTATTATGCCGTCATCCGCGGGTTTGTTCGCTTTTGATTGTTTTCAGATTTTTTGAGAAGCAGTACGGTCATCGGTGAGTTCGTCAACAATTGGTTTGTGAACGGGGTAGTTCAGCTCTGAACGTACTCAGTCTCATTACACTCACCTGAACGTTCAGGGGGTGCGCGATTGAATCAATGTCGAACGGAATTGAGTGTATTTATGTATTTATTCATTGACATTTGCATTATATGCATATGTGTCATTTTTATCTTAGAAAGTTTTGTTTAAGAGTTTAATATATATTTTTCCTCTTTTTCTTCTAAAGAATAAACAACCTTGTTACTTCTGTATTTTTTTTTTTTTTGAAAAAAAAAACAAAAAAAACTTAAGAAACAAGCTACAATAAATACGGAATCTGAGAGTAAATGGTATTATCCTTCATTATACAACTGGAATGTTTGTTTTATTCTATTGTAATATTAAAACATGGGCAAAGCAATAAATGACTGAAGATTCTAACCTTTTTTTTCAAAGATTCCAACATTTACCTAAATTTCGTTTCGTCTTGTATGACCGACATTCCTAAATATGGACGTTGACCTATATTTAGAGTGTCATGGCGCCGAAAAGTTAACTTGATAGGAGGGGACGTATTTTTAACAGCGTGTTGTATCGCTCATACTGGTTCTAGCTAGGTAAGCAAGGTCTTATTTTCTCACTAAGATGTTCATTTACATTGTTCAGGCGTTCACGGGGACTGACACGCGACCATTTAGCCGTGAAAAGTTGCTCAGTAAAATTGACTGGGAACTCAATTCCGTTCGACATTGATTCAATCGGACACCACCTGAACGTTCAGGTGAGTGTAAGGAGACTGAGTACGTTAAGAGCTGAACTATGAACGGGACAGGGTTGAAAGGTTTCTACAATATGGTCATCCGAAATGAAATGTGGTTTGGCGTCTTACTGGTATGCTCCGACGTATCTTCATTAGAGAATGAGTTCTATGCCCCCTATTCCAAAAAACTTACCCTCTATGACGTGCTGACAAGTGTCACCATAGTAACCAATCGGGCACCGTTCACAGTTGACCTCGTCACATACAGTTAGCTGTTATATAAACAAAACAATAAAGATGATTTACATAGATACAAACGAACAGGGACGGTCACATGGTAGGGTGGAAGGCGTCCACTCGAAACAAACTAACAGGATCGGTCACGTGGCAGGATAGGGGGCGTCCACTCAAAACAGGATCGGTCACGTGGCAGGATAGAGGCGTCCACTCAAAACAGTCTAACAGGATCGGTCACTTGACAAGGTGGACGGCATCAACTCAACACAAACTAACAGGATCGGTCACGTGACAGGGTGGGAGGCGTCCAATCGAAACAAACCAGCTCAATTTGAGATCGGTCATTGCGTAGGGGTGGGAATGGGGATACGACCAATCGAAACAAACTAGGTCAATTAAGTTTAGTCCTACCGAGATGCGGTGTGACATTGACGATTTAGCCACCAGGACACAGGACTCGTGTCCCTAAAGTTTCACACATTTATATTTTAATAATGCGCTTGGGACGTAGTGATCTGTATCCTTGGAGGAGTAGAGAGGTAATTCACTTGCTTAATTTTCGGTCCACAGTGGATCAATTTGACTAAGATTTTCAGCAAATTGCCTTTACATTATCTAGTTTATAACTATAGAGAGAACTGACAACTTGTTATCTATTCTCCCGTAATGTATATTTAACCTTGTAAATGAGCTTTTCAAAAAAATCCCCCTTTGAGCTTGACGTTGTCCTGTGTGATTTCAAGAATTGCTGTATAGTTTTTCCGCATACATTGACCACATATTTTTTTGTATTACTGTATTAGCTTGATAACGCCGAGAGAAAACTTTTCGATGAGAGAGAGAAGGAGAGAGAGAGAGATGTGATTTACCGCCCACTCGACACAAACTATGTCATTTCCGGACTAACATACGGTTTAATTTTATTTAAATAATTCGCTTGCGCGTAAGGGGCCTTTAGCAGTGAAAGGAAACCAGAGGATCCGGTTGAAACACACAAGGCAGGACAGGCGACCCTACTCTTTGTCACGAACAACCTGGGATTCGAAATACTCCTTGAAACGTCGCCCAAATAAATGAGTAGCTGTTTTTACATTATAAGTATGTGTGTTTTGTGTGTATGGCTCAATCCATTTACTATATGCCTCTGAACGATTATTTTGTACTATAGTTTCATCGATTCAGAAAAGAATCACCTTTATCATTGTTCTAATCAATATCACGCGTATCATTAGCACTAATGGGGTGCATGTTCTATGAATGTTGAAAACAAAAATCCCAAGAAAATTGCAATTATTACGTTAGCGTCATGGATAAACATGCATGAAGTCATGAACTTTCTACTTTTTCAATGATCATGTAAATATTGATTTTGATCGTAATTGGTATAAATTTAATTAAAGATACATTATGGAGGATTAGATACAGAGCTGGTAGTTTGCGCTGTAATAGTTAAAATTAGATAATGTAAACGGAATTTGCTGAATATTTCAGCCAAATTGATCCACTCTGAACCAAGAATCTAGCGAATGAATTTTCGGAATAGCCGCGAGCATCATTACAATAGTCGGTGCGATAAAAAAAACAGTCTCTATTACCCATTTCATAATTAAATCATGAATACAAGTTTAGCAGAAAATCGGACACTAATCCAGTGAATATCACAGCCTGTGCTAACATATTATGTAAAGACAGATTTTAAAAGTTGTTGTATATTGTGTTGTATATATCAGTAACTGTTTTATAATAAGACTAGCTGAGACATATTTTTTTTTATTTTTTACATAATTTTGGCAGATAAAATATTCAAGTTGGCGGAAAAAAATTATGATCCATTTTGGCGGGAAAAAAAATGAAAGCCACTGTGAGCCTGTGATTCGCAGGCTAGCGATAACTTTAAAATTGAGTTATAAATACGATATGAAACAGTTTATATTTTTAACATCGAATTAAAACCACGAAAAAATCAAATTTTCTAAAATTAAGTTACAAACACGATTTAAAACAGTTATTTGTCTGAAATCGAATAAAAACCACTTATTTGGCCCTTGCTAATAAGAACGGGGGGAAACACCTCCTGCCATATAATTCTTAACTGTAACTTACCATTCTGAAGCAAACTTTATTATTCACATCTATATCTGTCAAACAGTTTTCACCGCGATCATACAGTGAACATAGTTGGGTTTCTTTATCAAACAAAATTCTTCTACAATCATCAGTAGACGAACACAACTTATTGCACCCCAGTAACGAAACATGTATTTTCTCTGATAGCAAACCCCCACCCGCGCAATCTTTAAAAACCTTCGTTTGAAGAAATTTGGAATAACGATTACTTAAGACAATCGCCAAACAGGAGGAGAGCGTTATTATTAGACGGACCGACCTATCCATCTCTGGGTGTTTGTTCTGATTTAATGAATGATGATATTCTTCTTCAAGTGCAAATTGATTAACAATCATAAGAATTGATTTATTGATCAGCATATCTTCACTGGTGTTGTCTTCTCGTGTTTTTTTTTTGTTTTTTTATTATTTTTTTTTATTTCAACTAGATCTTAGATTAAAACATTTTATAACAAGATCAATCACTTCTCTTATCTCCGCCCCTAAAATGATTTGACAAGAAAAAGGCGGGGTTCCATACCAACCCATATGAAATGGTTACAATTCCCATTTTACATTCCTTGTTTATAGAGAGTAAAATCATATAGACCATGAGGTTTAACGTCCACTCGACACAAACTAGGTCATTTCGGCACTAACACACGGTTGAATTTTATTTCAATAATTCGCTTGCGCGTAGAGGTCTACAGCAGTAGGAGAAACCGGAGGCCGAAGAAAACCCACGGGGTTGGACAGGCGGCCTTATTCCTTGTCACGTACAACTGGGGAATCGAAACCTCGTCAGTTGATTCAATGATAGAATGTATGATACAGCACACACGTGATAATCTTGCGCCCCCCGCCCCCTGGACCAATGAACTCTTGCGATTGATCTTGCTGTACTAGTGAAGAAGGGTATATGGCATTTAGTGGGCTATGGAGGAATTTTATCCCGGCAGCATTCGAATAGCAGGTGACATGCGTTCTTTTTCGTGCACGGAACATCGTTGTTAGGGAACTGTCGCATCGGTACGAAAACGAACTCGAAAACGAACATATGTTCGTTTACGTTTTCGTATACGTATCCTCTAATACATGGTTTCGCAATCCGACGTACGATAATAGCTACATGGGTTAATTTCCATTCCATGAACTTCGCTGTCCAGGCAAAGTGTTCAATCGATAATTTGGTAGATGTACAACAAATTAAGGGGAATATTGAATTTGAACACATTCTACAAACACTACACAATCAACAATATACACAAGGCCTCGAAAAATTGTGGAAAAATCAGTGTACGAAGCAAATAAACGAGAAATTTCGCGCGTAGGAATTACATGTCACCTTCCTGGAAAATGGCTACCCCGATTCACCAGAGAAATTTCTTCAAAAATTTTTCTGGTTTCGAGATTGTTCTGAGCATAGAACAGGTTCCGATTTGTCGTAAATTGATAACATATCTACAGCACGAACGTCAAATAACCTGCCATAAGAAAAAAGAAGAAAAGAGAAAGAAAGGTGATGGGAGGAGAGAAGGAAGAAGAGGATAGGACACAGTTGACCGGAGAGAGAAAAGATAGAAGAAAATGACTGACATATATTCCAGTGTACTACAAGGAAAGAACTTTATTAGTTTGACCTCATTATACAGAGAACCGTGTATTCATCATTTAGGTTCTTCATAAGTCATAATCGCGAAAAACTTGCCAATTTTAAGTTTTTCGACAAAAGTTAATCACCTCTGTTTTGGATTTCACTTTCACTTCAGTTTCACTTTCGATTCTGTCTGGAGTACAAGTCAAAATAGTATCGCGGTGGACGTTTTGTGAAACTTTTACTTTTTGGGTAAGACAAACTGATTTATTTTGTCTAACGCTGATCAAAACTGCGTCAAAACATTAGGATGAAATGGAAAAACCATTAGTTTTCCGTTTAGAGCAGTTGCGGAATTTGGCGAGATCTGCTTATAAAATCGACAAATTTTAGTGGTGATGAGAATTAATTGGCTCGCTCCTTCATCAACAGAACTGTCAACTGCGTGTACTGTAAGTATATTATAATCTGAATTATTTTCATCACGGAGAATAAAAGGTTTTTGTTTTTGACTTTTGACACTCAAGAGAATTCTCAAATTCATCTAATAATATTGCTCTTAGGCCATTCTGTTGTCTAATTTTATCAGGAAATCCAAAAAAAAATGCCTTCTGCTTTGGTCTGAAATACTTTGAAAATGGGTTTGCGGTTGTTAATTTTCAAAATTTTCATGGGTGGAAACCCCCACCCAGACCCCCAGATGTTCGCTCGTGGTGCGTTCTGGGCGCGTACTTGTGTGGGCCTCGGCTTATTGTTAGATAGATAGATAGATAAACTTTATTTACAGTCGGTGGTTTTATAAATAGGTAACATTAGCTCTGTAGAGCTATTATAACCGACTATACAATATACAGATATACATATAACATACATATAACATACATATAACATTCACATAACATACATATGACATACATATCACACACTGCTAACTGAGAAGATTAAAATAATAATAATAATAATACATTAAAAACATTATAAAACACCACACATATAAAACAAGGAGCACTAAAACAATAATAAGATAATAGATCTATATTTAAAATTTAAGCACTGTTACATGCACAACATTGGCACGTTGACCCGTTCCAGCTGTTGATTGCACTACGAAACTGGTTGAAAGTTGTTAAATTCCTATAATTGTTGGGTAGGTCATTCCATAATTTGGCAGCACCAAACCGAAAAGAGCCCAATCCGAATTTTGAAGTCCTTACCTGGGGTAAAAAAGCTGTATTTGTATATCTAAAAGAATAAGAGTTTTGCTTTATATTTATGAGATCATGTAGATAGGTCGGGCCTTGCTTATTAACAATTTTAAAAACTTCTAGTGCAATCAACCGCATTCTTCTGAGGGCTAGTGAAGGTAAATTTGAACGTGATAATAATAAATGGTAGGAGCTTTTAAAATCATCATAAATAAAGCGTAATGCTCTTTCCTGTATTTTTTCCATTTTTTGAGTATTCTGGACTCCACAGAAGTGCCATGTCAGAGGACAATAATTAAAATTGGACATTATAAATGAGTAATAAATAGTGAGTTTACTCAGTTTATTTAAGTGTTTTCCAATTCTTTTGAGGACATTTAGTTGCCTCGAAGCTTTTTTACAAATATATGAAACATGGTTTGTGAATTTAAGTTGAAAATCAATATTTACACCAAGAAGTTTTATTTCTGGATCAGGTTTTAAAATAGAGCCATTTATGTTAAAAGTTATATGTTCAGATTCAGTCTTTTTGCCAATAGCCATTACTTGAAATTTATCGGGATTTGCTTTCATCTTATTTGTTGAGAACCATTCCACAAGATTTGAGCTCTCCCTTTCTAGTATGTTAACTAGATCATGTATGTTACTGCTAGAATATGATAAGGTATTGTCATCGGCATAGTTATATAGAATACAGTTTGAAATAGAATGAAAAATGTCGTTTATAAAAATGTTAAATAATATTGGTCCAAGAATTGACCCCTGTGGAACCCCCTTGACTAGAGGCTGATAAGAGCTGTATATATTATTTATTTTCACACATTGTTTTCTGTTGCTTAAATAACTATGAATGAGATCTACAGCATTTTTAGATAAACCATAAGTATGAAGTTTCAATAGTAAAAGATCATGTGGAAGACAGTCAAAGGCTTTAGAGAGATCAGTTAAAATGGTTGCAGTATAAAGATTGTCATCTAAAGCCTTTCTCCATTCTTCCACAATTTTTAATAAAACAGTTGTCTAAAAGCAGATAAATATGTATTAAAATGTAAATTGAAAAAGTCCAAGATTTGACAATAAATTGCCTTTTCTATTGTATGACGCAGAAATGGAATAGGACAGGGGGAGTGTAGGTAATGGACGTCTGGGGTATTGGCTATTGTGTAAAGCTAAGACGGAAACGTCTTCATGAGTCCGGTAGGTGTAGAACAATCAGAAGATCTAACCAAATATTCTTTATCCCATTGATCAATGTTACTTGTTCAGGGCTTATACCAACGGAATTGTTCTAGATTTCGTAGACCCTATAATCGCATCAATAAGCCATCGATTCTTATAGGAATGAATCGAAAGATTTGGAAAAAAGATAGTTAGACTACATGTACATTAAATCCAGAATGTAAACAATCATAATCTGTGTGTAAACAAAGCGGTATTTGCATTCTGAAATTAAAGGCAACATTCAAAACTAAATAAAAACTGACTTTTCGGCACTAGTCGGTATGATGAAGTGTGATATGGAATTCTTCTCCGTTTTATACGCCGACATTAAAATGTGGTCGCATATTGTCGTCGCCCCCGTCTCTCCGTTCGGCGTCGACAATTGCTTGTTATTCCGATTGACTTTAAATTTATACAAAGTGTTAAAGCGAAGAAGACTATTGATTTTCAGCGATTTCCGATAATTAGTGCCAGAGTTATGGCCCTTGATCACCTCAAAAATCTTGCGGAGGCTCTAGAGGTCAAAGTTAATATCCCATACACAGTGTTTAAGGTCATGTAACAAAGAAGTCTATTGATTTTCATCAATATACGATAATTATTGCCAGAGTTATGGCCCTTGATCACTTAAAAAAAATCTGTGGACGCTCTAGAGGCTAAAGTTAATATCCGATTGACTTTAAATTTACACACAGTGTTTAAGGTCGTGACGCGAAGAAGCCTATCGATTTTCAGCGATTTCAAATAATTACTACCAGAGTTATCTTCATTGATTACTTTGACATATCTTGTGACGCTATAAAGGCCAAATTGATCACCTGATTGACTTCAGACTGACACACGGAGTTTAAGGTGTTGAAACGAACAAGTATTTTGATTTTCAATGAATTTTGATAACTGAACAGCTAAATCCATGATATTAATTGTTTCCTATACTAATTGTTAGCGTGGGGCATAACTTTATAAAAAGCAAACAAATTCTTATGATTTTCCGATTTTAGTGTATTACAAATGTTTCATTACTGAAAAAAGAAGTTGACTGCCCGAAAGATTTAGCTTCTGTGGGCGTATGTTTCGTTGCCTGGCGGCGCTACGTCCCAGTTTTCTTTCGATTTAACGCACAATGATATACATGGGGCCTAGATATTTTGTACAAACAGGCCACCGAAAGCGGATGAATGTTTGCACTCGACAGCGGCGCTACGTCCCAGTCTTGCTTGCTTTCAACTGCCACAGGATTTTTAACGTGCTGCTACAATAGTATACATGGAACCTAGATATTTTGTCCAATCCTAAATGACAAGGGCCAAACAGGTTGCCGAAAGCCGAGGATAATCTCCTGGTCAGTGAGCCAGTGCCATATTCAATGAGTCACTGTGCGTCTTACTTAAATAAATTCAAATGTAGTTTATTACGCGTCATCCCCAACCGGACTATATTGCCCCAAATATGACGAATATTACGACATGTAACCACATAATTGTATTTATTTACATAAATTAAAATGAATGAATTGAGTTTTATGGCACGTCAGCTCCAACCGGGATGTAAAAGAAAAGGTGCGAGATAAGTAATGCGACACGATGGTAAAAAAGAAAAATACGATGATACCAAGAGTACTGCAGTTCATGGGTTTGTGTAAGATGTAAAACAATCTTATTAAAACGTAGATCCTATTTCGTTTCGTTTTGTTTTTAATATTCAAAATTTCGTTTTAATTGATTTTAATACACTAGGATCTGGAAGAGTTGTTATATAACCGTCATTCTGGTTGAAGTGGCGAAGAATTAGCCAATGAAACGGTCTGTAGCACCGAGTTCATGGCGTGTGATGTACAGAACTGTGGGTATTCAAATGCCTTGAGGTAATAAGGTCAAAAGCCGCTCGCATGACCCTTTACGCGACCTCACAGTACAACTGGTCAGATCTTCATCTAGTGTTGTTCATCGAAAGTATAATATAGGTCTGTATTTTAATTAGATTGGGTTCATGACATTTGTAATTCGATTTAAACTGGGCGTTAAGACCGTTTTCGGGACCAAATTGCACTTATAGCGCACTAGTTGGTGTATTCGCTTCCTTATAAGCCCAGTTGGTTCAGAAGACACCAAACCTTAGATGTAAAGTCAAATATTGAGGACTAGCATGATACCGGCTTTGCCTTGGGCCCAAATTCGATGGTCATAAGTATTCACGGGGGTCATGTTGGTTAATTTAATACTGCAATACGTGATAGGCGAACACATTCTGCACACAAAGAGCCAACTACTTCATACTTCGTGAATTGATCTCTGTCCTGGATGGCCGCCATATTCAAAGTTTGGTATAACGTTTTGTAATGCGGTTCTACTCCCGTTTCACATCTTGCATACACAGAAAGGCTAAAAAAAAAAAAAGCACATTCAATTCTATTAAATGGAAACAGAATAAATTGTTCTCAAAATTCTTCGACTAAAATCATTGATGTAGGACTTTAAAGATCTGACTAACCAGCTTAGTGTCTGTTCGCTTCAGAAAGGCAGCCCAAGTTTAGTATGGGGCAACCACAATGATACGCCTTTGATTTAATTTATATAAAATATAGATAAGATATAATAATAATAGGCTTAATACAAGACAGTTGCTATGCGACCGTGTATAATTTAGTTGTTGTTTGTATCAAACCAATAAACGCTTTGTTGTATAGACTGCACTAACGACTAACAAATTCTATATTAAATTTTGTATCAATGCAAAGTTTCACAACTCAAAGAAACAAGTTGTTAATCAAACTGTCGCACCGTTGACAAACAACACAGATTAAATCTTCTTTCTTTCATTGAACATTGACGCTTCTTTTAAATGTTTTCTAGTAACAGTTATCAACTTTTTTTTCTTTTTTTTTTAAAGAGGGGGGTGAGGCGAATGGTTAGTGGGTTGTATCATTGAATCAACTGGCGTGGTTTCGATTTCCCGGTCGTACGCGACAAGGATTGAGGTTGCCTGTCCATCCTCGTGGGTTAATGCCTCAAGCCCGACCACAAATCGATAACGATAGAAACCACGATTGCTTTCGTTTTACTTTTGGAGCATTGGGGTCATTAATCGACGTGTTAAACCGTAAATTGGGGTGGGGGGGGGTAATACAGCTTGTATAACTGTAATGCAAATGTTTTTCAGGTATTTTCCGGCGTGACCCCTCCTCGTCAGTGGTGCTGGGTAGAGGGCTTGGCAAGTGCCAACGCATAACCAGTCCTTTGAATGTGACGAAAATCGGGGGTACGGTGTAGAAAAACAACCTTTGTCCTTAACTTTCATCGATTCATAAATAACCGTCGTATCCAACTCCTAAATAGATCACTTGTTGCATAGTGCTCATCAATTTCACACTAAAGCGACGTTTACACTATACCATACAACCAACCCATACAACCGTCGCATCCAACTCATAAATAGATAACTTGTTGCATGGTGCTCGAAAATCAATTTCACACTAAAGCGACGTTTACACAACACGATACAACCAACCCATACAACCGTCGCATCCAACTCATAAATAGATCACTAATCGATACCACACTTAGCATTGGTACTAATGAAGCAGAATTGTAGGACGATAAATGAGCTATATCGCTAATAGTTGGGGCCGCAACGCATACAATAATGTAAGATGAGTATGTAAACTGGTTTACATTCAATCGTTTCCTTTTTACCCTAATTTCAAATCAGTTATGTTTCGCTGAATACGTCAGAAGTCTCAAACAAATAGATATTCCTGTCTAAAACGATAGTAATTATTGCGCATGCTCTCCAGATAACAGGATGCCGTCACCGTTTGCTTCAAATGACGCCGACACGCATTATGGTACACGCTTCGTTAATTTTGTTAATTTTGAATTAAATATTGGATATCAGAAGCCAATCTTTTCCAGGTAAGATCACAACATCAATGTTGGTTGAAATTAACAAATAGTTCGTGTTTTCGATGTCGAAGACTTCGGATGATATCGAGTTAGAGACTTAGCTACTTTAAGTGTTTGTATGACGGTAGACTACATTAAATGCAATTTATAAACAAACAATGAACGATAACCACACCCCGTGTTCAGAAAGCATTCTAAGACTTTATGAAACTTTAACGTCAACTCAATACAAACTGGGTCATTTAGGGACTAACATATGGGTTCATTTTATTTCAATAATTTGCTTGCGCGTAAGGGTCTTTAGCAGTGGAAGGAAATCGGGGGACCCGGAGAAAACCCACGAGGTTAGACAGATGACCCTAATCCTTGTCACGAAATACCGGGGATTCGAAACCACGACTGTATGCATCCAATGATTACCTCAGGAAAAGAATTGAGTTTTTCAATTATTTATCCAACTGCATTGATACCTCACAAACTAATGTAATATCTGGTGATTTTAATGGGGGGGGGGGGTAAATATTTCATCTTTTAACAATTTTATGAATAACAATTATTTAATTGATGTGTGGAGAGATAAAAATTTAACCAAACAAGCATTTACACACACTGCTACTCGGAATAATTAACTAAAAATGAGCAGATTAGAATATAGTATCATTAGTAGAGAGCGGATACCATATTGCATGCCTGCTTTTATTCAAACCACAAGTTTCAATGGTCATATATGTTACATGTAACATGAATTTTGATAAAATTGAACGAGGCCCGGGTATGTTGGTGTTAAATACTAATAATAATTTGTTAAATAATGCCGAATATATATCACGTATTACAGACGTAATCAACAAAAACCTAACATCTACTTTATATAAAACCGAACCATTAATTTGTAATACTTTAGAATCTGATAAATACAAAGAAAAATCAAGGGAATAATATAAAATTTATTTCTTTGTCTTTTGCTCAACAGGTTGTCAACTCACTATTACACAATCATAGGCATTATTTTCCACACTTACAAATCATTCACATCGGAAATAATAACACAATTACCCCCTTGTTTTTCCATTCCCCCCATGCCCATGCAATAGCTATCTTCAAAAATTTGAATTTGAAAATGATATTTGTTTGCCATTTTTTCAACTGGCAATAGTGAATTATAGGTTTAATAGGATTATTCTTTAACAAGGTAGGACTGTTTGGAGATACCATCTATTTCGAGGCTTTATTTGAATATATTTTATTAACACAAGTTTAAAAATATGAAATTGCTGCTTTAAAGATAATAACCTTATGCATGAACCCGGTGATGCTATTTATACGTATTGTGAATATAAAGGAAAAATTGTAAACAGCTGATTTAGCAGTCGATTCTGGTCAGTTAGACAGGGTTGTCCATTGTCGGCACTACTGTATGTCCTTACGGCGGAACCTCTAAACGCCCTCGTCGAACCTAATATTAACATTATATGTTTTTCAATACCTGCTCACCCCATCCCATCTCTTTTATATCAGCATGCTGACGACTGTAGCCTACTCCCACCCAAGCCAATACAGATTCGATTATAAATACATTCTCTCAGTTTGATCCTTATTGTAAAGTCTCTGGAGCTAAAATAAATATTGAGAAATCCTAACTTTTACCAACAGGCTCTGTTATATATAGTAATGTAACTCTAGCTGTAGACGTTAAAGACCCACATGACTGTTGACTGTATCGAGACCTTGGGAATATACTTGGGACCAAATCGTAACGCCTGTACACACAGAAACTGGGATCCAAAATTAAAAATATTTTAAATATGTGCTTCCAAAGACACCTTACTTTAATGGGGAAATCTATTATTAATATGCTTTGTATGTCAATTTATGGTATCCATAGGGAATCTGAAACATACCGGATCAAATCAGCTATTACGAATTTCTCGTGGTTCGGTAAAAAAAACTATCATGGCAGTCATACGCTCAAGGGGGTTTAAATATTCTCAACATAAAGTTTTTAGATTTGTTTGGCTGAAAAGATATATTGATAATTCTTATAATGCTGTATGAAAATGCTTATTAAATTACTTTTTAAAATCGTATTATTACAATTATAGAATGCATTTAACTATAGAAGTATTTTCTATGAAATGTTTGAATGGTGGTCTTGAAAACATACCAATAATTTGTAGCGCTTTGTTAATTGTCTGGAATAATATTAATAATGACACTCGTATAATGCCCACTAGCTATAACGATATTTTAAACGAGCCTTTGTTTGATTCTTATATATTGCATAACATATGTTATTGTGTATTGTAACATGCTTAAGGGTGAATCTTGCGTTTTGATAGGTCAATTAGACACTGTTTTTTAAAATCCTAAAATAGCACGC
The DNA here is from genome assembly GCA_036850965.1 of Patella caerulea. Classification (NCBI taxonomy): domain Eukaryota; kingdom Metazoa; phylum Mollusca; class Gastropoda; family Patellidae; genus Patella; species Patella caerulea. The sequence continues at coordinate 32,924,581 of JAZGQO010000015.1, forward strand.
TACAATGGCGATAAACACTTCCTGTTTTGCATTTAGAGTGGTGTTATTGTCCAAAATTGAATTTTTTTTTAATATTATTTGTTCGTCTAGACCTCCAGCGTTGTTAAATGTGATTCATAACGAAATATATTTATGTACCCCTTATGAGGTTAAAAAAAACGCCAGTTGGAATTTGTACATCTAAAATTGTTATACTATATTAAAAGACAAATTCTATCAGAAACCAGCAAATGAATTATTTTGGGACCAGTTACATTCTAATATTGCATTTAAAGATGTTTGCGTATCTACATTTTGTTATTTTAAAAGCAATGAATGTATTGAAAATGATTATAGAATTAAACATAATATTTTATTCACTAATGAAAGATTGTATCAATTTAGACTTATTGATGAACCCGGTGCCAAAGAAGACAAATTGAATATATGAATCATTTATTCTTAATGCTCCAATTTCATATTGTTTTTAAAAATGTATTAAATAAAGCCTTAAAATATATTGTATCTATAAACAGTCCTACCTTGTTAAAGAATAATCCTATAATTCACTATTGCCAGTTGAGAAATTGGCAAATATATAATTTTCAACTTTAAATTCAAACGTTTGAAAATAGCTATCCCATGGGGGCCCAATAGAAAAACAAGGGAGGTAATTGTGTTATTATTTCCTGTGTCAATGATTTTTAAGTGTCGGGAATAATGCCTGTGGTCGTATAATAAGTGAGTAGACAACCTATTGAGCTAAGTAACTATGTCTAGATAATTTCCTTCAACACCCCAAGTTGTCTCGAGAATTTTTGTTAACTTTCGCTTTCTTGAGGTCTATGTGTTCAGAAGTTATTTAAAATAGATTTTTTGATCTTGATTTAGAGCGAAACCTTTTAATATATAGAATTACGCTTTCGAAAGCAGTCCTATAATAAACAGCATTTCATTTCTCTATACGGGGAAACTGGTTAATTATGCATATTAATAGCCAAATCAAAGGGAAGTGTTGTCATACAGTCGTCCAAATGAGTAATCAAGGCGTTAGTAATATTTTATCAGAAGCCAGAAAATCATAGAAGCTATTAGAGACCGAGATCCATTCTAGGAATATTAGTCTAGATGCGTTATCAACATTTAAGAATGATAGGTTTGGCTAAATTACCCGGTCTTAAACGTTATCATAAACAATGTTTAAGGGAAGTGAGTCCTCTTAAAACAAGATAGTAACGCCCATGAAATTAATTTAAGAATGTCATTTAAAAAAAAAACATTTGATTGCATTTCCCTCTTCGTGGGTCAGATCTATGCTTTTTAATTCAATCCTAATTCGTCATCACAATTCATGTTTGTTTATATTATTATGGGAAGGGGCGCAACTCTTACTCAGCCACATTAAAGTAGCTAAGTCTCTAACTCAATAAAATCCAAAATCTTCAACATTGAAAACACGAATTATTTGTCAATTTAAATCAACATTGATGCTGTGATCTTACCGGAAACAGATGGGCTTCTGATATCGAATATTTAAGACAAAATAAACATTTTCTCATAATCGTGTACCATAATGCGTTTCAACCGTAGCTCTAGCAAGGGACTCGAGGAACGAGGCTAGAAACATTGCACCAAATCAAACGGCGTATGTAGACTGGAATAATCAGACGCTAGAAATTTGCATTCGATTGAGATTGCTGGCTTATTTCGCGGAACATAACTGATTTGAAATTAGAGTAAAAACGGAAACCATTGAATGTAAATCAGTTTATATACATTCATATTACTGTATTATACTTGTGTCAATTTCTAGGTCCCAAAAGTTAGCGATTTAGCTCCTTTAACAAACAATCCCGCGGTTACGCATGAGCAATGGACTTGACGTCAAATATTGACAACGGTCCTAGTCCGTATGTTGGAGTCTAGGAGGTTCTGGGAGACTTAAGACAGAAAGATGTGTACTGAAATCGCCAGACAACAACTAGGTCATATGGAGACTAACATCTGGTAAAATTATATTTCAATCGTACGAGTAGGGTGTTTAGCAGTGTGAGGAAACCGGAGAAAACCCGCGGGATGGAGCAAACGATTCTACTCCTTTTCACGTACAAGCGGGGAATCGAAATCACACAACTTGTCTCAACAAGAGACGAGCTCGTGATGTAAAGTACAAGTGTTAACGAGGGTATTGCTTCTATTCTTTGAAACCTCAAATACTGCGAATAATGGTCGAAAATCACATATGAATATACAGTGATTATATGCTAACTGTCCAATTTGAACGACAGCCGCTTAGTCCATTATACACGTTTTTGGTTTTTATTACGTTTGTGTTGTTGGAATCAGCCATTACTAATTCCTTCCGCATTGTCTTGTAGGATATTAGTGTTTTATTACAAATAGCGCTCGAAGCTATCGCCATCTCGCCCATGTTGAGATGGTAAACTGTGTCTTACCTAATGGATTCCTATATTTACATTTTGGTCAATCCTGTTTACATTTTGAAGAATAAAACTGCTAAATTGTATTGAAATCGTCTTCACTCACACTCAATGTATGTGATACGAGAGAGAGAGATGGTGTTTAACGTCCACTCAACACAAACTAAGTCATTTCGGGACTAACATATGGTTTAATTTTATTTCAATAATTCGCTTGCGCGTAGAGGTCTACAGCAGGAGAAACCGGGGGGCCCGAAGAAAACCCATGGGGTTGGACAGGCGGCCCTATTTCGCGTCACGTACAACCGGGGAATCGAAACCTCGTCAGTTGATTCAATGATAGAATGTATGATACAGCGCGCACGTCTTAAGCAGTGGGAGGAAACCGGAGTGCCCGGAGGAAACCCACGAGGTTGAGAAGGCGCCCCTAACTCCATGCCACATACGCTCACACCAGGGCTCGAAACCACAGCCACAAGCCAGAGGTGACCGGCCAGCTAGAGGACGAAGGGCTGCACTCTAGACCACTAGGCCATCCCAACCCCCATCAATGTATGTGATACGTTTTCATCTGGAAATGGAGATCGGTGTCAAGCTGGATAAAACCAGACTTGCATTTTATACAAATAACTTGAGGTGAAATCTACCTTTCTTTATCAAGTATAGCACTTGGGTCATTCACTGTATAAACGTGTAAAGGAACGGGGATCGATTATCAGGTCACCCAACGAAACAACCGACCTGAAATCTTAAAAGCGTTACGTGTCCGGATAAGCAGTCCCTTTTGATATTGGAGCATTTCAGATCATAGCTATCTGGATTATGGCCCTTGATTGTACGAAAAATCGGTTTGGTTTTTTAGCTTGTTTTCGATCCATCTCTTGCGTATCTTACCTGACAGCCGCTGGGTAGGGTTAGACTAAGTACATATAATCAGATTGCTTGCTCGATACTTTTGAAAGAGATAAAAGTGTGATTAATTAAAATTTGACATCTAATTATTTTAGGATTTCCGCGGGGGACATCAGCCTCAACGTTGGCTTGTTATTTCTAGGAAAAAGGAGTTTAGAAGATATTTTATCTAGAATGTATGCTCAAAGAAATGCCGATAAATGAAATCATCATGTTATTTTGGAATGCCTGGCCTACCGGTAGCTGTTAACACGTGAATAGTCATGGACGGCAGAGAGCACTTCGTTATAGCGTTCTACATCCCCGGACAAGGCACCAATTATCAACCGGGACCTGGATACTAGCAAGAGACTCAACCGGAACTAGGACGGACCGGGGCCCCATTGCCATTAATCCACCAAATTTCAACCAATAAAGCTGATAAAATACGATTTTAATCGTGCCCACATTCAGAAACGATACCAGTTTATAGTTCTTAGAAGCAAAGACTAGTTCGGATTATTTTAAGACCATTGAGCACTCATACCAATAATTGACTTTACTGGTGCGAGGGAACAGACTGCTAAACGCCAAGGTTCTGCCATATGACCTGGAAAGCCGAGAGAACGTGGTGGGTCGCGAGATAAGCGTGGTAACATCTCTATGAACGTAGTACACGCGCAGTACACACGTGGCAAAGACGCTGCGAAAATTGTAACATTTGCAACGGTGTCTTCATGGCGTCTTCACCACAACCCTCGCGCGTTGACCGCGACCCCACTAAGCGTTCTGAGTCTTTATGGCGTTGTCATTGCGAGGTTACGATGATTCCACCACTGTTACGTGATTGCATCACGACCTCATGGGGCTACCTCTAAGCATATGGCGATGTTATGAGGTTCCCACAACGTGTATGGAGTTCTTAATACGACCATGGCGCAGTTACCAAGCTTGCATTACTCGCCTATGGCGACCATGCTTTTCATGTACGACTTGCTTTGAAAACGGGCGATTCAAAGGTCGTCTTGAAATTTTGATAAAAAAAATCTAACCAGTTTGTAGAGTCGCCGTGGCCACGTGGTGCAAACGAACTTGTAGTCCAGATAAGACGTGTGGTTGAGCGATGCGGGTTCGCGATTACCGTCGTTGCCAAGCTTATAGATCTCAATCGAAACGCCATAAGCGCGGAGAGGTCGTGACGAACCCGCCGTGAAAATGCTGTATAAACGCACAGGTCGCAGTAAGAACGCGACTTTTTAAGTTTGTAATTTTGGGACATTTTTTACGCTTTGTGTTCACGCTTGCCGACGACCGTGTGTATTTCCAGGCCGCCGGTCGGTCGTAGAGCGCAGTAGGGTTATCACTCCGGTCTGACGGGGGCTTAATCTTTTTATGATATCAGATTTACCAAAGGCTTGAACTGTCTTTGTGTATGAGAAAAAATTTAAAAAACGCCCAGAACTTTTATCGTTACCCAAAACACAAAGTTTGAATCTGATGATGTCGATGCCCCTTTTTTGCCTGTATTTAATGACGAGGGGAGCAATAATTATAAGAAAAAATTAAGGACGCAAACAAACTGGAGAGAATTTTTACATGAATTGGAAGGTAAATTTACATTGTAGGTTTCCAAAGTTTATATACGCCCACATTTTTGTTTAGTCTATACACATATGGAAACACATTAATGGCATGATGAATTGACCGACACCACAACTTATTTTAATGAAACAGACTTCAATATGATATTAAACCCTCTCTGTAGAGTCTTTTATTTTAACAATTTAATGGCGAGGTTACTGACTTAAAGTTCCAATAGCATTTTTTAAAGTTATATTTTTAAAATGTATTAAAATAAAGCCCTAAAATAGATTGAATCTATAAACAGTCCTACCTTGTTAAAGAATAATCCTATAATTCACTTTTGCCAGTTGAGAAATTGGCAAGAATATCATTTTCAACTTCAAATTCAAACGTTTGAAGATGGACGTCCATGGAGAGGAATGGGAAAACAGGGGAGGTAATTGAGTAACTATTTCAATCAGCTTGTGTCAGCCTTTCTAATGCCAAAAAAATTTGCCCATGATCTTATAATAGTGAGTTGACAACCTTTTGATCAAAAGACATAGAAATAATTATGTTTCGACTTTCTTAGAAAATATGAAATTGGAACTTTTAACTTATAATTAATTCCTGGTTTTAATCACCGTATTAACGATTGGATGCTATATACTAGTCTTCGTTTTACGGAAAAGGGATGGAGTTTATCATTGAACCCAAGGTACTGATACCATGGCCATGTATTAGGCCGAAATTTTGAAGAAAAGCACGCATTTACTCTGTCCTTAGCTGCCAATTGGTCTGTTATCGTGACTGTGTAAAGAGAATATGGGAGGGACAATCTCCACCATAACTTTGATGGATACAGTATTGCATCAAGATAATAAATGTGGTAAACTACAGTACCGATACGTGTACTAATAGACTAGATTGTATAAGACACCTGTTCGTACAAAATTATAATGACAAATATCATACATGCACGATAAAGTATATCTTTGAAAGCTAAACAAGGTTAAAGATACATTAGAGAGATTAGATGACGAGTTGGCAGTTCTCACTATAATAGTTAAAAACTAGATGACCATCATTATTAAAGTCGGTAAGACAAAACTAGTTGTCTCGTTTATTCATTTAATCGTTATTCACGAAGGAAAATTTTGCAGTAACTGCAATCCAACAAATATAGCAGGCAAGCCTTGACATCGAGATTTGATTATGGTCTGGATAAATTAATTTCTATCTAAAGAAAGACCTACATTAGGCAGATTTTGCATATATATATGTAATTGCATATATATATATGTAACACTACAAGGGCCTATTTCACAAAATTTTAACTAAGATAAGATCTGAATTTTAGTTATTTGATTGGACAATATTAGATTGATTTTAGTTCTTAGCCAATCAAAATTGAAGTATCCGCTAAAATTTGGATTTTATCTTTAGTTAAAATTTCGTAAAACAGGGCCCAGATATCAGACGATCAGCATAGTTGGTAGATCTTTATTGAGAACATAGAATAGACATAGATAGAAGGAGCTCTATTCAAGCCTGACTTACTGTCAGTTAATTCTGGATTTATAAAGCATACGGCCATTAAGAATAATGATACATGACAGATTAACTTATTTGGAATTGAGATTATAGTTTCTATAACTGCACTACATCTTTCCTTTAAAGTAGCGAAGTTCTGCCTAACACATGAGTGGGTTATAGATAACATATGAATAAATAAGATATTTAATGAGATCGTGCCTTTTGTCAAAACGAGCAGAGGTCATTCGTGTGTTGCCCGTAAATAACATATTGAACACATTAGCAGAAGTTGTATATAGTTGAAAACGTCCAATATAATAATATAATGTCAAATCTAGCAAAGTTCTATGTATAAATTACTTTGTCGCATATATACAAGCTTTATTTGGTTATCGTGTATTATATAAACTGTTATTCAACCACAGATGTTACCTATTTAATGATTTGTTGTTTTGTTCCAAGTACATTAGTGTTTCCAGTGATTTCATCAGGAAAAGCCAAGTTTACCTTATATATGGGTGTGACTTGTTATAGTACCGGGTAAACCCGATTTATGCAATTAAAGATGCATTAGGTAAGAGCTATTTTCGCTTTAAATGTTATATAAATTATTATAGATCCCACACGTAATAAATAACACTGTACCATATGTTGGTCCCGAAATGGCTGGTCGGTCACCTCTGGCTTGCGACTGTGGTTTTGAGCCCTGGTTTGAGCGTATGTGGCATGGAGATAGGGGCGCCTTCTCAACCTCGTGGGTTTCCTCCGGGCATTCAGGTTTCCTCCCACTGCTAAACACCCCTACGCGCAAGCGAATTATTGAAATAAAATTAAAAACCATATGTTAGTCCCGAAATGGCCTAGTTTGTGTTGAGTGGACGTTAAACCCCATTTCTCTGTCTCTCGGGTCCCGAAATGACCTCTTCTGATGGTATGTCCCTGGTTGCCTGTGTTGTCCAGTTGCTTTGAGATAAAGACTAGCGATCGACCCATACAAAGACACCAATAATTAGTATTTGATGATACTCAACATGTTGAGAAATTTCAGACATTTCTTATAAGGCTTTTAAAGTTGCAATTTCATATTTGTAAGTTATATTTTTAAAATGTATAAAAATCAGGCCTTAAAATAGATGGTATCTACAAACAGTCCTACCTAGTTAAAGAATAATCCTATAATTCACTATTGCCTCTTGCGAAATTGACAAAAATATAATTTTCAAATTCAAACGTTTGAAGATAGCTATTGCATAGGGGAATGGAACAACAAGGGAGGTAATTGTGTTATTATTTACTACGCAAAAGATTTTAAAGTGTGGAAAATAATGCCTATGATTGTGAAATAGTGAGTTGACAACCTAATGAGCAAAAGACATAGAAATAAATATTTTTTGACTTTCTTAGAAAATATGAAATTCACGCTGACAGAATTGCTTGCAACCATTCTTGGATTTTGAAATATTTTCGCGGTTATTCTAACAAAGTGTAACTTATGTATAAATATCCGCATGTTTGTAGAACAATAGCACATCTGACAATATGGGGAATGCTCACGGGTTCGATATCTATTTCTAAGGTTAGGTTATGTTTAAGGTTCATTAGTCCACTGATATCTATTATTACGGTTGCGTTAGGGTTCATGGTCAATCGAAATCTTTTTTTAGGGTTAGGTTTAGGGTTCATTAGTTCGCTGATATCTAATATTATTTGGTGGCGAATGATGTCTCATGATTCAAGAAATGGCGTTTAACGCCCACTCGACACACGTTTACGAATTGGAAATACCCGATTTTACTCGGAATTACCGGGTAATTTTCTAGGACCTATATAAAGCAGGTACTGCGTAATTAGTTTTAAATAAACCGTCTTGCGACAAGTCACAAGGTAAGCTAATCTGAATGTACGCAGGTAGGTTAGTCGGTATTAAATACACTGTATTACAGAAGTGATACGTGAATGGTTATTTATAACCAGTATCCTTGGCTATAAAATCAAGGTGAGTGATCTCTCTGGCTTGCGGTTGTGGTTTCGACGCCTAGTGTGAGTTTATGTTGCTGGGAGATATGGGCGCCTTCTAAACCCCGTGTGTTTACTCCGGTTTCTTTTCCTCCCACGGGAAAGATTCCGTGTAATATAACACTTGTCTGCGATACAACCTTAGGCGGAATCGGGCGTTAAATACTATGAAGTCAATATTATGAACAACAACTTTCTCGGCCAACAGGGGGGGGGGATTTAACTCCTAACTAATGTGACATTGGGAAGTCGTTTTTAATTGATTTGATTCACAATCCCACGCCAAATATATTTGCTGATTACACCATTTTGCCTATAACGTTTTTTAGGACTTCGAATTCTGTCTAATGGTTTGGATTGTTCGTACTTGGTTTTATTTTATTGCTTACAAAATCTGGAAGAGAGATTCAACTAACCTGACATGAAATGAACAGAAACAGGAGATAATGTCTTGTTCTGCTCCAACTATGGGCTGATGAAGACGAACGTAGTGTGATATAAGGGCAATTTTTGCCCGGACAGCGGCGCTACGGCCTATTCGTTTTGGGGTATCTTTATTGTAGCTGATCTATTTTTGCATAGAATAATGTAACTTGAATGTAAATAAACTGATTTACATTCAATCTTTTCTGTTTTTTCAATAATTTCAAATCAGTTATGTTCTTCGAAATACGACAGAAAGTCTTAATCGAATAACAACCTCTTCTGGCGTCTGGTTATTCCAGCCCACACTGATACACACTGTAGTACTTATTGCGCATGCTCCCCAGATAAGAATATGGTATCACCATTTGACATGACTTGTTGGATTGGTCTAACCTCGTTCTTTGACTCACTTGTTACGAATGGCGCTGAAACGCATTATGGTAAACAATTCGTGCACCAATGGTAAAATGTTAATTTTGTGTCAAATATTGGATATCAGAAGCCCATCTTTTACCGGTAAGATCACAACATCAATGTTTATTTCAACTGACAATTAATTCGTGTTTTCAATGTCGAAGATTTTAGATGTTAATGAGTAGAGACTTCGTTACTTTAACATAAACAATATATTTATACGTTGGTAATTCTTGTTGGTTTCCCCATTGTATTTCAATCCTTGTCCTATATTGTTGCACAGCAGATCACGTGAAAGACAAAAGGCTGTGTCCATGGAAACATTGTAGTTCAAATAGGTTTACTATTATTATATCACCGTATGATTATATCATTTAATAAAGACTAGTGTAGTTGGGTGGCCGAATGGTTACAACATGTGCGCTGTGTCATAAGGTCTGTCATTGATTTTTCGGTTGTACGTGACAAGAAGTAGGGTCGCCTTTCTAACCCCGCGGGGTTTCTCTGGGTCCTCCGGTTTCCCCCCATTGCTAAAGTTCCCTATGCGCAAGCGAATTATTGAAATAACATTAAACCACGTGTTAGTCCTGAAATGACCTAGTTTGTATCTCTCTTAAAGACTATTTGATTATTTTTTTTTTTTTTTTTTTTTGGTCTCTTTTAGAATGCCGCTTAAAAACTATTTACCGGATTACAATGGATCGGAAAGTCTTAACAAGTTTGTGCAAAGATGGCTGCACATACCAAAGACATCCGATCGACGATTACGAAGAGAACTGCATCGTATTTTCATTTATTTGCATGGCTTCCCGGCCTATTTCAAGCAAGAAAATGGACGCAAAAGAAAATCGAGGAAGACTATTAATATGATAGTAAAGGTATTGTTTTTAAAAAAAAAACAACTTCACATTTCAACAAATTTATTTTCTATTGTTAAACTATTATAAAGTGAAGAGTTGTCAGCTCCTTGCGTAAATCTCTTCATATGCATCCTTAAATAAAACAATAGGTAATGACATCATTCTACTGTTTTTCAAATAATTCTATATAATTAAAGGGTGGATCCCTTGGTAAGGGCACAGCCGTCAGAAGAACCGCTGACCTAGATCTGGTGGTATTTTTCAACGGTTATTCGACGATGGAAGAATTTATTGAGGAAAAGAAAAAACCAGGTGGAATTCTCGATCAATTTAGTGACTACCTGACTGCCGAGGACATAGATTCAAAGCACTGGATAGCAGAATCCAGATCGGGTCCCTTCCATATCACACTAAACATGGAATCAACGGAGACTAAATACGATATCAAAGTCGAAATTCTACCAGCCATTAACGTTATTGGACGGAACAGTAAGTCCAATTTCCACTTTGTCCTCCTCTGAGTAGTGCAATATATTATAGCATCGATTCCAGGTGGATGTTTCAATCTTAAATTGTCTTTTTGTCCTTTAAGAAAGTAGTTGGTCAGATGCTTTCTGTGTTCGACTCTACAGTGGTGTGTGGCTTCAGTTTTTTTAAAACATGGTTTGAGGACACTCCAATTTTATTCACCCCTTTCAGTTATTGTTGATTGTATTTCAGTATACGAGGGGTGTAATATGGATCCGGTTTATGTTAACATGGCGCGTGAATCTCACGATACACGCGAACACTACTCGCCATGTCTGGTACAGAAACAAAGGCAGTTTGTGCGGGGACAGTCATCGGAAGTTAAAAACTTGATCAAGCTTATAAAATATTGGAAGAACGTAAGAATACTTTCTCAATATTTTCGCAAATTATCGTCATCTCAAGCCTATAAAGCATGTGTCACTTCATATTTCGTTTTGTTTAAACATTATGCCATTTGGTATTAAGGTCAAATGACTGGGTTTTTTTAATTTTTAAAGAGGGGCAGCATCGGCTCGGTGAGTATGACTAGGTCAGTACCATAATGATTTGGGTTCGATCCCGGTGTTGGCCAACCGAAGGGCCTGGCAAGGGCAGTGTCTAGTCCTTCGTACTTTAAGGTCCCGTTTACACTTTGGCGAGCACATAAAGAACCCTTGACAGATGAATTCAATAGAAGGGTAGGCACTGGCAATATTTCCCTCACAGCATACTGTACGGCGTGTGACCGTCTTCATTAATCCTTTCAGAACAAAATATAGGACGATATACCCGAATTTCATTTTATGTTGGGGGGGGGATGCCTAGTGGTCTAGAGTGCAGCGCTTCGACCTCTAGCTGGCCGGTTACCTCTGGCTTGCGGCTGTGGTTTCGAGCCCTGGTGTGAGCGTATGTGTCATGGAGATAGGGGCGCCTTCTCAACCTCGTGGGTTTCCTCCGGGCACTCAGGTTTCCTCCCACTGCTAAACACCCCTACGCGCAAGCGAATTATTGAAATAAAAATTAAAAACCATATGTTAGTCCCCAAATGACCTAGTTTGTGTTGAGTGGACGTTAAACCCCATTTCTCTTTCTCTCGGGTCCCGAAATGACCTCTTCTGATGGTAAGTCCCTGGTTGTCTTTGTTATCCAGCTGCTTTGAGATAAAGACTAGCGATCGACCCATACAAAAAACACCAATAATCGAGGGGGCGCCTTCTCAACCTCGTGGGTTTCCTTCGGTTTCCTCCCACTGCTAAAAGACCCCTACGCGCAAGCGAATTATTGAAATAAAATTAAACCATATGTTAGTCCCGAAATGACCTGTTTTGTGTTGAGTGGACGTTAAACCTAATTTCTCTCTCTCTCTCTTTATGTTGTAGGAGAATGATCTGGAGATTAAGTCCTACATGTGTGAATTGTTGGCAATTCACGTTACAAGACAGGGGTTCTCTAACATGAGATCAGAGTTCCTGAGTGTTTTGGACCTGTTAGTCAACTATGATTCGCTTAGAATCACATTTGATGAATTTTACCAACCTCTGAAATGGTAAGTATACATTGTAAAACAAACAAAAGAAGTGGGGGATGCCCAAGTTCAGATTCTGTCGTTGATACCATGCGATTGAAAGGTTATAATCCGAAGAAGTTAGATCCAAAGTACGGACACCCAGTGTTGGGTGGCGGAAAGCCCTGGTTCAGATATCATGTTGTCGGTGATACCATGCGGTTGAAGGGGTTCCAATCTTAAAATCAAATGAAGTTCGATTGTGCGTCTATTTGTATTATATTTATTTAGCTCAGGGTTTGCGCCAAGTTGTTTTTATTATTTGATAGTCAAGCTTTCGGCTGCAATGTCTCGGTGAGTGGAAAGTGAGTAGCGTGTTATCATACAACATGGCCATCCAACCCCCCGCCGAAGTGAGTAGTGACAAGGGTGTTTATCTCATGGGTCATATCATCATAACGTTCCTTCAGCCTAACGCGAAACAATCGATTGGTTTCACCCACACATTGTTTGTGGCATAGATTACAGGTGAGCAGATGTATTACATTCTTGCTATGATAAGTCCAGTTGTTGTGACATTTGTACGTTTTGCCATTTTGGGTAGAACCGAACGTGGTCTTTGGTTTGAGCATTTTGTAATATTGACAATTAGGTAAGTTGCGTATTGATTCTAGATACACGTAACTTTTCCCACAGATCTGGGTTTTCGTGTGTTTTTTATGGTGGCTGAGGTAAACAGATCTTGTAGAGGATGGTTCCGTCTAGAAGCTGTAAGGGCAAGTTAGGGGGAAGGTCCTGAGGCAATCTTGGGAGGATATGCCAGGTATCCTTGATGATTTTGCTGATGTGTACCGAAGTAGAGTTTAATTCGTGATAAAAGACTGGACGTTTATTAGTGTCTGGGGTTGTGGTTCTTATGAGATTAAATCCTCTGAATTTAATCAGCTATTGTAATTTGATTAAATCGCTGGGGTAACCCCGTTAGAAATAGCCACGTTCCTGTTTGTTCACATGTTTTGTATAGTCTACATTGTTTGTGCAGATACGTTTGATTATAGGAAATTTGCTATAAGGTCCCTTAGATTGAGATGTGGTGGGTCTTGTGACCTCTCTACACGAAAGGCATGTGGCAGATGCATGAACCCCGCCTCTACAAGAAAGGCATGTGGCAGATTCGTGAACCCCGCCATAATGCCAAACCCATGCAACCCCGCTAAACACTAACGTTTACGGGGGTCCCGGAATAGTATAAATATAAACTCACCTTTTGAGTACAACAATTTTGAAGATTTGAATACGAACGAAATTAGTCACACCAAAAATTGGGAAGAATCGCCCATTTCTACTTAAGTATATATTGAGTCGAGGGTAATTTGGACTACTTGACAACTAACTCATCCCAAGTTCCAAGACACTCATATTATCTGCACTATCGGCGGACAATGATATGGAAACAATCCGCACGACTGGGGTCTGAAACGTTTACACGATACAACCAATCGATACAACAGTCGGATGCAACATATCGGAAGGGTGTTGACACAATACAATGGCTCTATTCATTGTATAGCATATTGACATCAAATGCACGTGCTGCGTCATTTGTTCGTTCTTACTAACTGAATATAATGGCGTCGCTTAACGAAGAGGGTAAGCATTGTTTGCCATCCACCGGAGCCTGGTTTGTTGCGCATGCGCTAAGGTATCAGCACAAACTAATGACGTCACTGACTGCTTGACGATGCAAATCGGAATGGCGGGCACCTTAAAATACGTTACTTCCGGGGCTTTATTCACGAAATTTTAACTAAGATAAAACCCAAATTTTAGTTATATGATTGGATAATATTATATTGATTTTAGTGCATAGCCAATCAAAACTGAAGTATCTACTAAAATTTGGATTTTATCTTGAGTTAAGATTACGTGAATCAGGGCTCCGATTCGTTAGAAAAAGTAGATTACGAAATTCAACAACATGAAATTTTAAATACGGCCAACTTTTGGTAAAACAGGTTAGATCATGAGATGGGCCTATAGCCGTACCATTAAAAAATTAAACTTAGTACTTGGACTAGTGGGCCTAGATCTGCTCACTACTCTATGATGATCAGTAGGCTTGCTCTAAAGGTGGGGCTTATGCCGACCTTGCAACTGAATCCAACTGAAAAAAGTCGACCTAGGCGCCTCTTACAACTAGTTGCAATCAGTTGCACATGTTCAACTTTCTGCAACTAGTTGCAGTCGACATGAGCGTTCTTGTAGCTGGTGTCAACTCGTTTCCAAAGAAATAACATCACGTGATAAGAGAAATGTAGCTTTATAAATAAGCAAATGGAAGCGAACGAAGACACCAACTTTTCAAATAATAGAATTGTAGTAAGACCGACCATGCCTTCGTGTTGCTTCTTTTTTTTAAGTTATTCGCCATTTTGTTGATCACGTGATGAATAAACTAAGTCACGTGTTAAGTGTGATCGCTATCAGTTCCGAGTCGACATAAGCGCTCCGAATGCAGTTGCTCCCAGTTGCAGATATGATCGAGATAAGCACTCTTGCAACTGACTACAACTAGGTTGGGTTGCAAAGTTGACATAAGCCCCGCTAAAGTTAAATCTAAAAAGAAAGAGAAGTCAACGTTAATTATTAATTTAATTAAGATTCTAAAATTACGGAGGTGCACTGGGTCTAGGTCCCTAGGCTACTATACTAACTAAGCCTACCCACTGGCAAAATAACCGGGTACTTACTGTAAGGCGTGGTCCCTACCTTAAGGGTTAAATGGATTTATCTCCCCTCCATCACCAGTAGATCGCATCTAAAGGGTCACCTAAATTACCAAACGTATTCGGTAGGAAAGCGGAGTTCGACAATAAAGCTAACTTTTAATAGAGCAAGAGGTATACGTTTAATGGACATTGGAAGGGTTTGCTTCTAAAGTTCTCGACGAGTTCTACAAAATTGGGTATTGCATCAGTTGATCGGATGAGAATAGAACTGATCCTATCCATACAACAAGCTATCCATCCGATCATTCGTCAGATGAGTAGGTCGGATGCGACGGTTGCATCCGAATTTTTAATGGGTTGCTTGTATCCTGTAAAAGCCTATTATGACAAGTATCACAGCAACAATATGTGTATGTTTACCAAGTCGACCTTTTGTCAGGAAAAGGGGGAAATCTTATCCTACGAAATTCCCTTGAGTATACTGGATAACACCTACAATCTGCATAATTGCACCCTTGCATCCTTCAGAAGTGATGGAGGATAATGTACACACCCGACAACACAATAAGACACGCACGGATTAAATTAGGATGCTTTGGAATTTGCTCAATTATCTTTTATGCTATTTTTAATTTCAGGGAGAAATACTTTCCAAAGGCGCCATACGTCATTGATCCAGCCAGCCCATTCCAAAACACGTGCATGGAAAATATCACGGCCGCGGAAAAGAAGAAAATAGAATCTTGCGCAATGAACACACGCACATGTCTTTCTCTGTAATTGAATGACCAATAAAACCTAAATACTTACGGGTACATCGCTGAATTAGCTACCGAATCACAGGGGGTGTAACTCTGTATGTAATATTTTAGGTGGCGCTAAAAACGTCTATTTAACAACATAGCGGCTTTTAGTCGGTACTTTCAGTTTATTCAATCAGTATCAAATAATGTCCCGTTACGTGTGAAAACAATGACCAGGTTTGTCGTTTAATAAAACAAAAGATTAATTAACAGATAATCCCGGGTTAATTGGTATTTTCACATTTCTTTTTATCTGATTTGTGGGAGTCCAGTTAATTGATTACTACTCACGGGATTAGCGGGGGTGTTACGAAGAACGACAAGATGGTACCATTCAACAATGGCCGTTGAATGGGCGATGTTTTGTTAAATTCAAAATAGTGACCGCTGGCCGTGTTAGGGGAGTGACCGTTGAATAAGGAGATGAAACAATAGAATTTTTACGGGGGGAATTTATTGTGACAGCTTACAAGGAGATGTCGCTGAATAGGAGTGGCTGCTCATACGGATTCTACTGTATGTGGTCATTTATTTTTTTATAAGCAATATTTTTATTCAGATTTGTATTGCATAGGGATTGGGGAACAGGCATAGAGTATATTAAACTCTTCTCCCTGTCCGATAAAGATACATCTATTAGTAAAATTAAATTAGGAGATCCTCAGTATAATTATATTATTTGTCTTTATGGTGATATCTTTATTTTCTTTCGGTGAATTTACCAAGACCAATAACTCTGTTGATATAGGATTAAAATCAGCTGGTGGGTTACGTCCCTTTACCATAAAGACTGATCATATCAAACCAGACCCACAAAGTAAGCTTATATCTTTGCATCTCTTCAAAGATCCAATAAAGATTTAATTGTTTACTTTGATAGTCCAGTAGGAAATTAAATCTCATTTCATTTCATGCCTGGTCGGGTGATCGAGTCCTGCATTGGCCGAGAAGGTTCATCTCGATTTTCCGGCGTGATTTCCCCTTGTCGGTGATGCAGAAGGAAGGCCTGCCATGCACAGCTGCCTAGACGAAAAACCGAGGTCCCGTGTACACATTGGAGTACACGTAAAAGATCCCTTGACAGATGGAATTAGATATAATATAGGCCGTAGCACCGCCGCCCGGGCAAAATTTCCCTCATAGCACACTGTATAGCGTATGCCCGTCTTCGTTAGCCCAGGTTAGGAGCAAAAGAGTAGGACGTTAAACCCCATTTCATTTCATTAATCTTCTTTCTTTGCAGGAAATAAATAATAAACGGTAACAACATTTTTAGATATGAAACTGGACCTAGACATTCTCTTTAAATCTTTTTAAACATGTTATTTTAAACATATTTGTCAAGTGTATGCTATTAAGATTATTTAATTGTTATTTTATTTGAAAGAATCTGATTATAGACTATTTTATTCGCATTCCATATAAAAATTATCATCTCGTTAAATTTACTATTAGTAGTGCTAATTAGGTCCACTAATAATATTGTTAAATTGGATTATATGGCTATATGTTCATAACGAAGACTTACTTCCTCCTTGCAATTTAACAGATTTCTGAATTGTTTATACCGATGTAAACAAAATGAAAAATCCGTTTTCCGGGTGATAGCTCAGATTTACCAGATCTCCTTTTATAATGCAAGCAAGAATGTTAAACTTTTCAATCAAAACAATATGCAGTATCCCCGCTTTATATCATGCGGGAAAAGTAAGGTGACCTTCGACATAGCTTATGTACACGCTTGAGTGACAGTATCCCCGCTTTATATCATGCGGGAAAGGTAAGGTGACCTTCGACATAGCTTATGTACACGCTTGAGTGGCTGGGTCTCGAAACTATGAATAGCCAACGGTGGAGTATATGATATTGATACTATAAATAGCCATGCACGTGGAATTCACTACAAATATATATCAACAATAACACCCGTAAAAAAATCTATTGTTGATGATTTTGAATAGCAGTAAAATTTAGATTCTTGGTTATTACCATACTCCTGCGCAGTGTTTCGTTTGATTAGAACTAATCCACTTCACACTGCTATCTTGAGTGAATATTGTTGTGCTAAATTATTATTGGTCAGTAGTGCCATTACCAACCAATGACCTACATTGTAACAAACAATATCGGGGTTAACCAGACCTCAAAATATGTTACCGCAATGTATCTAGTGACAATCGCGACTTGTTTACGTCATAACCCGCGAAATTTATTATGCTCGATTATCCAGTGCCAACATGTTTTCTTCGTCGGCCATTTTGAAAATTATGCCGAATGCGAGAAGAGAGGAGGGATTTGATAGGATGTTAAAAAGAGACACGCCCCGCCCAATTTCAAGAATATGACTTCTATCCAGCAATGGTAAGAGAGGGATTTCTCCCGCCATTGCTTCAGGAATATGGGTTATTACAGATGCGTTAGAAGTTACGTTCGTTTTATTTTTAATTTGCTTTATCATTAACTGTACGGTTTAGTACAAATAATATTTCTGAAAACTGTCGTCAGCTAGAACATGATACTAGCAGGACTTTCATTTTACTTTTTCAAGGTTCTTAAAACATTTGTTGAGCTGTCTGACGTGCGTATTTCAAAATTAAATTTCTTGTTCCAGCTTTCTGTCATGTTTCGTAAACAAGTAGTCTTGATTATCCCGACATGTCAATCAGACGTAGAATGGTCGGTAGACTGGTTAAGCGAGACTGATTTCAAAACACGGGCACGTAACCTATCTTTTACTCAAAAGTGTCACCATATGATATGTTTGGCGCAATACAGCTCTGTTGGAGAGGAGGCGTGCCTTAAAACTTCATGGCCATTTCATTCATCTACCCCTTGTATCTGTGCTGGGGGGGGGGGCGCATAAGCGTTGTATCGTAACGTCTATAATTGGGTCAACTGGCGTGGTTCCGATCCCCAAGTTGTACGTGACAAGAGGGTGTAGTGCTTTCACTTGTCAGTGGTGTAAGACGGACGGTCTGACAAGGACAGTTGAGTCGTTCGGATGGAAATAAACGAGGTACCATGAATACATTGGCATGCATGTTAAAGATCCCTTGGCATTTGGAATTCGATAAATGTTATTCATGGTGTTCTCATAGCACACTGTGTGGCGTATGCCCGTCTTCATTAGCCCAGTCGGAGCAGAATAGTAGGACGTTAAACCCCATTTCATTTCATTCCCCTCCTTCTCGCCTAGTTTTGGACAATTAACCAATCGAATGCAGTGTAAAGTAAATAGGCTTTTTTTTCAAAACATATTCCATGGACACACGACATTGATTGATAATTTGAAACATCAAGCATATCGATTAGATTATGGATTTTTTTTTTAAAATCGATTGTAGACAGAAAAAAAACTATTAGCACTGAAAAACAACTTCAGTATTGATATTAGTCCGTCAGTCGAATGTGTTTTTTTATTCTGGCTATCCGGATCAAATTAATTTCTAGAGATGAAGAATCTAGTCCGTACTGTAATAACGCTCTCAACATTTTTCGTTGCGGCTGTCGTCGGCAATCGTTATTCAAAATTTCTACAAACGAAAGTTTTTAAAGAATTGGAGAGTCCGAGTATTTTGTCGGAGAAAATGGGTTTGTTACTGGGGTGTAATAAGCTGTGTTCTGCTACTGTTGACTGTAGAAGAATTTTGTATGATAAAGAAACCAATCTGTGCTCACTGTATGATCAGGGTGAACACTGTCTGATAGATGAAGATGTGACTGATAAAGTTTGTTATAGGCTGGTAAGAATGTTATGGTTGTTTTAATTTCCGTTCTAAAGTCAGTTCTTAAAGCTGAACTCCGGTTACAAAAATACTGAAATAATGTAAAAAAAAAAGTTAACGCCCGCAAGCCGCCATACTTGTTTCCAATTTGTGAAATAAGTATGGCGGACATGGAGGCTTATGACCTGGAAAGGTTAGCCGATCTCACTTCCAGTTTGTTTCTCGTCAGTTAGCTATACACATCCGGCTTTATTCTCTTCACACGGTTCACTGATTGCTGTATTTCCCCCCAACAGTATACCAAATTATTGAAGATTGCAAAATGTCTGATCAGGTAGGCCTGTAAATAATTATATGAACTGCGTCAATCATTTTATACTTTAAATACATTCATATTACAGTATTATTACAGTATTATATGCCTTGCGAACCACTTGTTTCAACTTCTAGGTCCCAAATGTTAGCGATTTAGCCCCTTTATTCTTTCGGATGAACTGATTTGCGTGGTGTCTTCATTGTGACTAAGGAATGTATAGCTGCGATGTATTTGGCAATCCATTTCAGGTCATCATATCATTTGTGCAATATAAATATAGCCCGGTTGGAGCTGGCGTTCCATAAAACCCCTTTTCATTCCATTCATTCCTTGTCGGGTCAGACGGACGAAACCATATAATTTACCATACAAATGTAAATAGTTGTATTTGAAATGCAATACATGTATTATCTTTGTTTATTTTTTCTTTCATCACATCAATTGTTTTATTGTGCATAAGATTTGTATTGAGTCAAGTGGTTTGGCTCGATTCCTCGTATATACATGACAAGGAGTATGGCCGCCTGTCAAATCTCGTGGCACCCTACTGGTAAAAACCAAAGGCTTTGGCGATTTATTAGGTCCCAAATATTAGCGATTTATCTATAATGTGTTATGAGCGAAATCTTGCCCGGGTAGCGGCGCTACTCTTACATCGTATAAACCTCAGAATGCCTCGTTCGGCATTTCTGTCCAAACGAGATAAAAAAAAATACCTCGTTTGTCTGGAGTTCCGAAACGAGTTTTTTTTAATTGCCCTGTGTTTAGAACGAATTATTTTGTTCAGAACGAGACTTGGTAAAAATGCCTCATTTAGCAAACGTGTTTTTTTTTCGAGATAGTTATTAGCGGTATTTGCTATCAGCAAATTTGTAAAAATTAAAATTTATGTCCTTTAATATGAAAATAAAACCAGTCGAGACTATGAAATTATAATCAGAGAAATAGACAAGACAAGAATACACACCATACCATAAATTATTTTCGCATTATTAATATCCATACGTCTTCATATTTTTTTATCTCGTTTGGACAGAAATGCCGAGCGTGGTAATCTGTGGTTTATAGTGAATTACAACTGTCGTGATCGTTTACGTGAAGGCCAACATACAAACGATGCCTCGATTTTTCGTCCTATCCGAACGACAAGAGAGCTGTCCTTGGCAGGTCCTGCGTCACTGACAAGGGGGGATCAGGCCGGAAAATCTGAGTGAACTTTCTCGGCCAGGAATTTGATTCCATTACAGCAGTGTTAGCTCTAATCAAACGAAACACTGCGAGGGGTATGCTGAGTCCGATGATTTACAATTTTCGCAAAGCCCCCTTACCCCCGACCCTTCAACACCACCATCACCCATAGCAATAAATACCAATGCCTTTCTGATAATAAAACACAGCACTCTATTTTGGCTGTTTTTATGAGAAATATAATTAACTTTACCTAAAATAAAATATCTGTCTGCATATAATGAAGAACAATATACGTCCTTAAGTTTTAAAATGAATTGAAGCAGGTGCGTTGTATGTATGTGACGTTAACGCAATAATTAAGATTTTTATAACAATATGTATTTGATAATTTACTTACCATGTTCATCATTAGTAGAGAAATTTAATGTTGACAAAAATAAACTCGATTTATTCTTTACCAAGACATCTTAAATAATTCAAAGAACATGGTTGTCTTCGTTACATAGTAGTACAGGGAATTCATTAAACATAGCAGTAAGAACATGTCTTCGTTATTCGTAATAATATAGAGTTGTTTTTTTACCCTTTTGTAATGTAATCAATAATGACAGACATTTAACATAGTCAGGCTTCCACATGCTTTATGGATTCAGCACGCCTCTGTATAAGTGTCTAATGTTTCCTCGATTTAATATAATTTGAACACACTTTCCTCTCACCCCAGAGCTCATTTGAAAACGATGTTGTTGTTGCAATGGAGAAAATACGACAATTTATATAATAACATTTTGATTTGAATTATTTACAGTTATTAAATCGTTCTACAGTTAGACTTATTAAAATCGTTCTGTAGTTAGTAAATCGTTATATACAATGTAGTTATTAAATAATTCTATATAGTAATTAAATCGTTCGATAGTTATTAAATAGTTCTATATAGTTATTAAATCGTTCGATAGTTATTAAATAGTTATATATATATTAAAAAGTTCTGTAGTTATTAAATAGTTAATAAGTAGTTCTATATAGTTATTAAATCGTTCGATGGTTATTAAATAGTTCGATAGTTATTAAATCGTTCTATAGTTATTAAATAGGTATGTGTAGTAATTAAATCGTTCGATAGTTATTAAATAGTTCGGTCGTTATTAAATAGTTCTATATAGTTATTAAATCGTTCTATAGTTATTAAATAGTTCTATATAGTTATTAAATAGTTTTATACTTATTAAATAGTTTTATACTTTTTAAATCGTTCGATAGTTATTAAATAGTTCTAATTAAATAGTTCTGTTGTTATTAAATAGTTCTATAGTTATTAAATAGTTTTATCGTTATTAAATCGTTCTATGGTTATTAAATAGTTATTTAATCGTTACATAGTGTACAGGGCCCTGTTTCACGAAATGTTTACTTAAGATAAAATCCAATTTTTAGCAGATACTTCAATTTTGATTGGCTAAGAACTAAAATCAATCTAATATTGTCCAATCAAATTACTAAAATTAGGATCTTATCTTAGTTAAATTTTCGTGAAATAGGCCCCTGGCTTTTAACGTGTACACAATCGTTAACATGTCCATAATCTTGTTGATTACATTGTCCTTTGTGAAGTTCTCCTGAACCGGTTATTTGAAAGGGTGCACTATAAATATGGTGTAATAATAATAGTTGTTGTCAAAGGGAAATATAAATATATTTATTGATTTTTGTTTCATATCAGCAATATATATGCGGCGACGTTGACTGTGAGCGATGTCCGATTGGTTACTATGGTGACAAATGTCAACACGTCATAGAGGGTAAGTTTTATGCTGCATTCGGTACTCCTAATGTTAGAAGGTGAGTATTATGATGCATTCGGTGCACGTAAGACACAATTCAAAAATGCTAAGTGTGTTAATTCGACGAAATGAATCCACGAAGCTCAAAGACGTACCGCGAATGTACCGACCACAGACCATAATAACACATTTAAAACGTAATATTTTGATTATTCCGAAAAATAGAATAACCAAGTAAGAACCGAAGTGACTCAGTGCGTTAGACGCGGACTCACTGCAGGCAGTCTCGGTTCGCTTTCTGTCTTCTAAGTAGTCGAGGTAGTCTTGGGTTCGCTTTCTGTCCTCTAGATAGTGTGGGGAAGATAAAATAAAATGTGGGTTGACGTCCACTCGACACAAACTAGGTGCTCCCCCCCCCACTGCTAAAAACTGAAATTGAACGATTTGTGGGTCCCGAAATGACAACTCTCTCTCTCTCTCTCTCTCAGGGCTGTCATGCTATCAAACGCCATTCCACACAATATATGTTGGTGTTACTTTTCAGATTGTACCGACGGCGCTCAGAAGAATGTCGTACCAAAAATAAAAGGGATCTCTTCTTTTATTCGACCATTAAACAGCTTACGAGTCATTGAGGTATGGTGTGATTTTAAATTTGACGGATGGACATTTATTCTCACCAGAGACGTGACTAATCCGGAGACTAACTTTAATAGAACTTGGAAGGATTATGCCAACGGTTTCGGGCATAAAGAGGCGAATCATTGGCTTGGTTTAGAGAATTTACACAACATCCTCCAAAACCACCCGAGTATTAAATTAAAAATGTTCATACGATATGGTAGTCCAGAGCGCAGTGGGACTGGTTACTACCATGGCTTCTATGTTGAAGATGTTGACGATAATTATAGACTATCCATATCATCATTCGACGACAAGACAAGCGCCCCCGTTGGTGATTCTCTTATCAATGGTAGTTACAGCATAAACGGAAGGCCCTTCTCTACTTATGACCGAGACTACAGTAATAATGATTGTCCAGGACGTTTCGGAAGTGGGTGGTGGTTTCTCGATGATCCAGTCTGTTCTCGAGCTAACGTCAATGGTAGAAGATCTGGTGACAACTTTGAATCCACCTGGCATTGGCTTGATAATCTGGGCTACCGAACTGACTTGCTTCGACTTACGATGAAGTTTACCAGAGTAGACGAAGAATATCCTATCCCATGAGAGAACGGTTGAATCAATAAGTCCCAATTGATTCTGACGTTATGAATCCATTCGATCACGCCGAATTTTGTACTGTATATTAAGCTGATAAAAAAAACTGTTACGTAATTTTGTCACGTGAGATTACGTCACACATCTCAGTCAATCTGTAAATATTTATATTATAAATATATGTTGGGTTGTCATGCTCAGGCCCGCCCTCCCCCCACCGCCCATAAAATAAATGTTGACCATAGATATATACATCGTCCGTCAATTTTATAGAGAACACTTCCCGCCCATTTTTTTTGGGGGTGGGGGGCTAGAGTGCCGCGCTTCGACCTCTAGCAGGCCGGTCAACTCTGGCTTGCGGCTGTGGTTTCGATCCCTGATGGAAGCGTATGGGGATAGGGGCGCCTTCTCAACCTCGTGGGTTTCCTCCGGGCACTCCGGTTTCCTATCAGTGCTGAAAGACCCATACGAGCAAGCGAATTATTGATATAAAATTAAACCATGTGTTAGTCCCAAAATGACCTAGTTTGTGTCGAGTGGACGTTAATCCCCATTTCCGCTGCGCTTACTATTAGAGCTTGTTCTGGCCCTGGTTATATTATAGCGATATTTGTCTGACTTAAAGATACATTATGGGAGATTTTGACAAGGAGTTAGCCATTCTTGCTATAAAAGTTCAAAAATAGATGTTGAAACACGAATATATTGAAAATTTCAGTCAAATAACTTTATCCTGAACAAAGTTGTTACCACTATAATTTTTACTAGAAGTGGTAGTTAAATTCATCGACACCCTTTTCCCACTATGGCCGATTGTTGATTGACAGGCGTTAACTCCACCTACATAGTCTCGATCATCAAGCAATGATTAAACGGTATCTAGTGAAGCTTGTGTATAGCCTCGGTCATCACTGTCTTTTATGAATTTCCGGAAGTATGATGACGTCAACGTCACGGAAAAACCCCACCCACGACGCAATAGTGATTAAATCAGTCGACGAAATCCTGTTTTAATCCGAGCCCAATCCAAGCCATCCGTGGGTCTACAGAGTTCATTTTGGGCTTGTTGTTTAAATAAAGATCTAATTTATAATTTCTATGACATCTGAGGCTCAAATGAAGACCGACAAAAGTCAGTTTTTGCTCTTCCATAATGTATGTTAAATAAATATTAAGTTAAAAACCAATGTTTTTTTTAATCTACATTCTGATATGTCCTACTCTTTTGCACCTAACCTGGGACAATGGAAGACGGGCATGCGCATTACAGTGTGACATGAGGGACATTTTGCCCGGGTAGCGGCGCTACGGCCTACTCTTATATAGAATTCCAACTGCCAATGGATCTTTTACGTGTGGCTCCCTGTGTTGTCATTGGCGCAGGGCAGTGAGGATAAACCGATGGACCAGGAGAAACCCCCGAGGCTGGGCAGACGACTCTACTTGGTGTCGCAAGCCGTGAATCAGCACCCATTAACAAACGCTATGGTCTAAAGTGCAATCTATAGTCCTGTGAAGCCGCGGTGGACAAGTGGATAAGACGCTGGCTCTATAGCGCCGTGGTGACGTGTTTGATCTCTGCCTTGGCCGAAAAGGTTTCTCGGGATTTTCCTACGTGGTTTCCCCATTTCATTGGTGCAGGAAGAAGGGCCTGACACGGACAGCTGTTAAGTTGTTCGGAAAGAAAGAAAATGAGGTACCGTTAATATATTGGCACGCATTTTAAGGGTCCCTTGGCATTTGGAATTCGATAAGTGTAGTTCATGGTGCTGCTGCTCGGGCAAAGTGTCCTCATAGCACAAAGTATGGTGTATGCTCGTCTTCCTTATCCCAGTTGGAGCAGAACATTCGGACGTTAAATTTTATTTCCCTCGATCTCGCTCGCTCAGTATTGACCAATTAAGCAGTTTGTGCTACGGTTTAGTTTAAGAAACACCATTTAGTTTTGACGTCCATCATCTAGTTTATGGCCATTTATTTTAGTTTTGATATTGGTCATCCAGTTTATGACCATTTAGTTTCATAAACTAGACAAATGATGTCAAACTAAACCGTAGCACTGGGTGTTATTTGATAAATCTTGATGGTATTTAATACTTTCTGCATGGCAATCTATTATCTGGATATGTGTATTAGATTATAGATGGTAAGCTCAGTTTCTTTCCTTTTTTCATCAAATCTGTCCGATACCTGGTCCCTTGTGTATTGATGCGCGACCTCCAACGCAAAACACACCCAACGCCTTGCCCTCTTTGCCTCTTGAGATATTACAGCCATTTCATATTTCATTCTCTTCATTTTAAAAAGCACCAATCAGTCAAAGCAGGAATGTGGATAAATATACTGAGCACCATAGAAAACGCATCACTTAATTCTTCGTATAACAAAATGATCCTGAAAACATATCTTCTTTTTTATTTCTGTCCCTTATTGCGAACAATATTCAAATGGGAACACATTAATAACAACACATTTGTACACTTATGGATGTTTAATCTGCAATCAACGGTACGATAGTTAATTCCATGTAATTGATGTGTTCCCATATGAAAACTGTTCACAATAAGAAGTAAAATAAATAAGATATGTTTACAGGAGGATCATTTTGTTATACAAAACACTAAGTGATGCGTTTTCTATCGCGCTCAGTATATTTCTCCTTGTGTCTTTTTATCAATTACTAGATGAATATTTAATGCTGGGACATTGATTTCAATTTCAATCAGAGTTGAAATATGTTTGGGTAAACTGTTTCTAGGTACGGACTAAAACGTAATGACAATATTGATTCTACGCCAGGAGATCGAATTGTGTCTTTGGCTGAAGAAAATTAAAGAGCACGTAAAACGGCCATAAAAATTAGTATGAAAAATGGGGTAATGAAGACTGGCATACAGCGTGCTATGAAGGACATTTTGCACGGACAACGGCGCTTCGGCCTACTCTTATATCGAATTCCAAACGCCAGGGGATCTTTAATGTGTACAGCAATGTGTACAAGAGACCTTGTTTTTTCCTTCCCACCCAAACAATTAAACATTATCCTTGCCAGGTCCTCGGCCCGGCACTACTGGCAAAGGAAGCCACACCGGAAAATCCCGATAAACTTTCTTGGCAAACGCTGGGATAGAACAAAAGACTGCAAGATTAGCGAGTGAACGCCTGACCACCAAAAGTATGTCATTTCGGGACTAACATATGGGTTCATTTTATTTCAATAATTCGCTTGCGCGTAGAGGTCTTTAGTGGTGGGGGAAACCGGAGTTCCCGGAGACAAACACGGGGTTGCAAAGACGATTCTACTCATGTACAAACGGGCATCGAAACAACGCACCGATAATGCAGCCCCCATATTGTGATTAAAAGCAAAGTTATCGACGAATTGATTAGCTGAAACTTGTCGAGTATATTGATTCGTTTAGGGGGTCTTTTTAGGGGTCTTTAACCGCAGACAGAATAACTAATAGAAATGAAAGCTAAGATCGATATAATAAAATATTTCTTTTAAAAGCAGAATGTCCCGATTAACTACAGAAGATGCGAATAATCCCAAAAGATGGAGAGGTCGGTCCGCATTATAATTTATCTCTACTCATGCTTTGTGGTTGTCTTCGCCGGTCGCGATTCGCAATATGTACAAACAAAGGTTTATAAAGAATTTGAAAGTCAAAGTATTTTTTCGGAGAAAACGGATTCGTTACTGAGGTGTTCGGTATGGTGCTCGTCCACTGTTGATTGTAGAAGAATTTTGTATGACAAAGAAACCAAACTATGTTCACTGTATGATCAGGGTGAACACTGTCTGACAGATGAAGCAGTTATTGGTAAAGTTTGTTTCAGAGTGGTAAGTAATTAGAATTCTATGGTCGGTCTAGGGAAAAATAAAAGGCCATTTTCGAAACATAAAACTAAGGAAAAAAATACGCTTGCTAATGCGCACGTGTTTTTTTTTTCAAACAAGCGGTCGTTATGCAAGATACGCTTGTAATTTGCAAGAGATGGATAGAGAACAAGAAAAAAAACGTGTTTTTCATACAATTAGGGGGCATAATCCAGTTAGCAATGGCCTGAATAAGATCAGCAAAATCGACAGGAACCCAGATCATTGGGATATAAATATATATTGACAGTTCCATCAAATTCGGAAAAATGAGCTGTAGAGGGTCCGCAATCTTTGTACTTTAACACTTTAACACTATTTGCGTTCACGGCGCGGCCAATTTGTTTTGGACAGTATGCCCTACCAGTCCCATATTTGCGAAATTTGCACTCAATCATCATCAGGGTGTAATAAATAATATATTTACACGATTTGAATAAAAATTACCTCAATCAGTGGACATATTTTAATCGAGGAAGTTATGTTCCGATATGCTTGAATATCAACAGGAACCGAGATCTTTGTGATATAAACACGTATTTTAAGTTTAATCAAACTGATTTTCAAGAAAGTTGAACTTAACCGTCCTTATGGTATAACGGTAAAATATTTAAACGGTTGTTTTACATCGTTTAAAATTGTGACCCCTATACTAGAGAGGCTACTAGCTAAAAACGCGATTTTTCGTAAAGAAAAATCAGGTGACGTAATTCAGGAGGTTACCGTTTGATATACATTTCACGTTTCATCATAATCTGATACAAATTGTGACTTCAAAAGTGTCCAAAAGCTAAAAAACGGGATTTTTCGTGCAATCAGGGTCCATAATCCACGAAGCTACTGTCCTATACATGTTGGGTGATAAACCTAAATTTCACAGATAAAAGGAATCAATAAGAACCATTTAAAAAGCACCAATTACATTTTCATCACTTAGTTTAAAAATGTCATCTATATATTTTTATGTCAGCTATCTATATGTGATGAGGCCCACTGTGAACGTTGTCCGATTGGTTTCTATGGTGACAGATGTCAACACGTCATAGAGGGTAAGTTTAGGGGGGCATGGGGAACAGGATCCATTCCGGGTGGGGTAGGGGGCTCACAGTGCCACCGAGTAATGTTCGTCTGTGTAGAACATCCTAGACGTGTAGCACATCTGATCCACCGTATATTTATATTTGGCACTGGTTGAGTATTGCAACCCTGTCTTAATAAGTCCAGTGATCTGAGCAGAACCGTGAAACGTTTAGCCCCATAGTTCCGTTCATCTCGCGTTGACGCCGCGTGTTTTTTTTTTTTTTTTTTTTTTTTTTTTGGGGGGGGGGTCTATATGCGAAGGGGGAACGCCAACGCAAGGGGTGGGGGCCAAAAACTCAAAACCATGACCCCAAGTCCGTAATTGCGTCCCCCTCACTTAGCCCTTGATAATTTGTATGCTTCATTTTGCACACATATATTTTGTCCCACGGTTCGATCGTATTGAAACGTAGAATATCGTAACGCATCGAACTACAGTTAACCTAGCAAAAGTGGACAATCACCATTCTGGTACTCGCAAAAGATGTAAAACCCCATCCATTAATACGAGCGCTGGCGACGCATTGCGGATTGTTTATGCACCACCGAAGGGCCATCCCATTGGGCCTATCTTCAGATAACGTCATATATATGATATTAGGATACCATACTTTGCCGGCAAGGTAACAACGTGAATGGTTGAAATGGAGAGAGAGAAATGGGGTTTAACATCCACTCGACACAAACTAGGTCATTTTGAGACTAACATATGATTTCATTTTATTTCAATAATTCGCTTGCGTGTAGGGGTCTTTAACAGTGGGAGGAAACCGGAGTGCCCGGAGGAAACCCACGAGATCGAGAAGGCGCCCCTATCTCCATGCCACATACGCTCACACCAGGGCTCGAAACGACAGCCGCAAGCCTGAGGTGAGCGGCCAGCTAGAGGTCGAAACGCGGCAGTGTAGACCACTAGGCCATCCCAACCCACTATTGAATCTTCATTAGTATTTACATTTCTAATATTTGAGATTTAGCTTCTTTAAATTGGACAGTTGGCCCGGCGCCTGTTCCTCGAAATCTTAACAAAAGATAAAATCCAAGTGTTTGTAAATACTTTAATTTTGATTGTTTGAGCACTAAAATCCATCTCATATTATCCAATCAAATTACTAAAATTTCGATTTTATCTTCGATAAATTTCGTGAAACAGGCCCCAGAATAGTCTTCTTTAGATCTTAAAATGTGCATAACATGACTTTGATGATACTGTGTTGCTGTTTGAGATTGTAGAAAATCGACACATGTTTGGCGTAATATATAACCTTATTTCTGCTTTGTTGGTTTCTATATTCAGATTGTGCGGACGGAACACGGAAGAATGTCGTACCGTTGACAATAACCACGTCTTTTATTCGATTATCGAGCAGCTCACACGCTATAGAGGTACTGTGTGACTTTGGTCATGGCGGATGGACATTCATTCTCACCAGAGACGGTAGTCGTCCAGAAATCAACTTCAATAGAACATGGAGTGAATATGTCCGTGGATTTGGATATAGAGGCGGGAATCATTGGCTTGGTTTAGAAAATGTCCACAAAATTATCGAAAATCATCCGAGATTTAAGCTACAGCTGTTTATACGATATGGTAGTCCAGCACGCATGGCCTTTAGTCATTACTCAGGGTTCTACATATGCAACGTTACTGATAATTATAAAATTTTCTTCGCATCATTCGACGAAAATCCGAACCTCCCTACAGGTAATTCTTTT
Source organism: Patella caerulea (assembly GCA_036850965.1). Lineage (NCBI taxonomy): Eukaryota > Metazoa > Mollusca > Gastropoda > Patellidae > Patella > Patella caerulea. The sequence continues at coordinate 32,955,166 of JAZGQO010000015.1, forward strand.
ACCAATGGTAGTTACAGTATAAACGGGAGACCCTTCTCTACTTATGACCGAGACTACAGTAATTATGATTGTCCAGGACGTTTCGGAGGTGGTTGGTGGTTTCTTGATGATCCAGTTTGTTCCCGGGCTAACGTCAATGGTAGAAGATCTGGGGACAACTTTGAATCAACATGGCATTGGCTGGATAATCTGGGCAATAGAACTGACCTGCTTGGATTATTTATGAAGATATTTCGAGAGACGGATAACTATTAGACAGAATGCCTGAATTGCAGGGCGATCAGCTGAAAAACTCCAACTGTTGAAACAATACTCTATATAATACGTGTGTATACAAGTAGCTGCTGGTTCCCATAAGTAGGCCTATGCTATAATGTGGTATTGTTATTACTCTATCCGATTACTCTATACCACTTAGAGATTGTTATTTGTATAATAGGGCGGGGGATACGTAACTTAAACATTGTCCCAGCTTTATGCCTAGGCCCATGTGAGGAAAATCACATGTGGAAATAAACCAATTTTGCACCCAAAACCAGAGTATAGTCCCATGCGAAATAGCACTTATTAAACATGGGGGATGTTCCGGTGAACGTTCACTGTTACTTGAGCTATGGTCACAAAGCTTCTTGGAATGTCCTCCAAAAAAATGCCGTGAATCATTAGGTACAGATCCCAATAATCAAGAAGGCTTCAGTCATCTTCGTCAACAATTGGCTTCATCGCGTATCGCCAGTACTTATAACTTAGCCCCATTGGGAAGCTTCAGGGGTATAGTGTTCCATGTGAAACCATCGGATGGCTTCGGAGGATCTGCGAAGATATTAGAATCGGGGAACCCCAATGCTTCCCCCATGGATCTGGAAATCTCACGCGATGCCTCCCTGGCTTGTTTTCCATCGGTAGTGGGACGTAAACATTACGTTTCGCAAGTTCAAACTCCTTCCACTTTAAGAATTTGTAAAATAGCACGAAGTTACCAACGTTCAGTAAAATGGATGACATTTTACCATCAGCAAGAGCCCATCTAATCGCTGTTGGCAAATTTCGAAATTTCTGGGATAAAAACCACTGCGCAGAATGTATTCCTAGCGATATGAAATTCATTACGCAGGGTTTGTCGCTTAACATCTGTTTGTGCACATTTGCAATATAAAGTTTCTTTGTTGCGCATCGCTTTCCACAGATGTGACAATTCCTCGTTCCATGCCTTTTTTTCGTTTATCAGGCTGTTTATATTTGGGTAGTTTCTCCTCCATCTCCATATGTCATCGTACACCTGATCTAACTCTAATTGTGTGTCGCGGTACGTTTCGATGTTTCTGGCGATGTTACCTAAGGCATGTCTGTCTACTCACGTCGGATTGAAACATATCATTGGGAATGCGGCCCAGTTTATACTTATTTGTTTTGGAATACACGGTATTGTGTACATATTTTTCAACACCATTACTTGCGGTTATCGTCGCCCTAAATTGTGTTAGAAAAAAACAATGGTCTGGGAGTTTACTTGAAGCTCCTAGTAAATGATGTAAACTGAACGTATCAACAAGTGATCCAGTTTGTAGAACATTGAACGATTCACATTTCACTAACACATCTTGGGAGACACAAGATAAAATCAACTACTGATTTACCACGACTTTGGATAAAGGTATAATTGTCAGTTTGAGGACCAACACGTCCGTTCACATTTTAGACTCTTTCAGGAAATCAATTAAAGCATGACCATGTTGATTAAGTGTTTTGTCAAGGGATTTACGCGACAGTAGACCATCTAGTTCAACTGGTGTTTCACTTCGTTCACCTATTCCGGAGTTCAAATCACCGCATATAAACATAGCATCATGGTCCTAGTTAATATATACCTTCAATTGTCAACTCTGCGTTACCAGTTAAATGAGTTTCGTTCACTCTAACAATATCTGCCCCTATACAATTAATCAGCTCACTTCTGAATTGGCCTGTATCGATCATTTCTATAAAAAGAAATGTATGTCTCTAATCTTATATCTTTATATTTAATATAATGAGCATTTTAATTGATTTTCTGCTATTCATGTCAATGTTAATAGATAGGTAAAACAACACTTTGTTAGTTAATTATAAACTTACCTTTTATAATGTGGAATGACGTTTTCTGTCTGTGTGTATAGATCCAACACTATATGAACACACCACCTCCCTCCACCTACCTGTATAGAATAATTACAATATAAACACGCCCCCTCTAGCCCTCCACTACGTAAATAGATTCATTACAGTATAAACACGCCCACTTTTCGTTCGTTCGTTCCTGGGGTTTAACGTCCACTTGCACCTAGGGTGATACCGTAGACAAAATGTTTCCTAAGAAACTAGCCTGTTCCAGCTTCAGATTGTAGGATTGGGTAGGCTTTTTTGGTAAGACATAGTGTCAGAAAAGGAAGAGTGGCACGCGGACGCCATACATGTTGGAGTGCTTTGGGGTATTAAGGGATATGGGTATGACTGTTGGATGGGCCCAGGGGCAAACCAAGTGTCACACCCCCTCTAGCCCTCCACTACGTGTATAAATTTACTGCAATATAAACACGCCCACTCCAGTCACCCACCACGTGGATGGATTCATTACAATTTAAACACACCCACTCCAGCTTGACCGGCAACGGGTCGAAAAACCTGGAACCAAAGTCCACCTAATGTTTTTTGATCGATTATATGTCTTTGGTGTGTGTGTAGATTCAGAATCTGGATGATGCCACACTGACACCCTTGGGGAAATTTAAATATTCAAGATGGCCGCCATGAGGCATTTTCTTAAAATATATGACCGATTCTCTCGGACTTCGGTTTGAAGATTGTACAAGAATCCGACCCACTGAATCCAGTGAGCATGGGTATATAATCCACCAAAAAACATTAGGTGGACATTATTTCAAGGTTAAGGCATAAAATGGTGTTTGGCAACTGGACTAAGCCCTCCGCCACGTGTATGGATTCATTACAATATTAGCACACCCCTCCCTCAACCTAACTGTGTTCATTCATTACAATATAAACACTCCCCCTCTCTCCACCTAAACCATAATATAAACAAGTCCCCTTCGCGTATGGCCACAGCTCACTAATTATTTCCCCAGATACTTTGGACCGGTTGTTACTTTTTCCCAAATATTCGTTGGGTAAAACTCTTTCTGCCACAGATGGAGCAACATGTGGCAAACTCTTGCCCAAAAGCATGTATAAGGTTCTTAGTGAAAAATTTGAGATACACGAATTGGAAGTAGAGACAGCTAACCATGCAATTTTAGCCCCCCCCCCCACCTTTCAACGTAACCAACCTCACAACCCCTCAAAATCATGAATATTCACCAAAAAACTGGCAGACAATGTATTTTCAAACCCTTTTCTTCGATTCTACACCAAAAACTCAGGAATATTTGGTGACCTGTGTCCGTATCTGAATCGGATCCTTTAATGTGTTATCTCCCATGCGCTAAGCTCAGTCAAGTTTTCTCATCTTTTACTAATTTGGACTATTTTTGTGTGGAAATTTAACTTCGGCTTTTTTGTAATATCAATGGACATAGTGATGCAGTGATATTTCAGTCGGTTGGGTACATTTTATGGAATTTTAAAGAGAGAGGGCGAGGGGGGGGGGATAGCTTCAACTTGACACAACTAGGTCATTCAGGACTAAAATGTTTTTAAATTTTATTTCGTTAATACGCTTGCACGTAGGGTTCCTTACTTATTGTGGCGTCTTTGTTTGCTTGTATTATTGTGGAAGTAGCTTATTATGGTTTACATCAATTTCGTTTAAATCATTAATGTTTTAAATGTACATTTAATTCATGTACTATTTTTTTTTTTTTTTTTTTTAGTATATAATATATATTTTGATTTTACGTTTTGTGTGTCTTGTCTGCGTGTGTGTAATATATTTGTATATGATATCTTCAGCTTTCGGATATTTCATATTGACCAACGAACACGGTTATACAAGTCTGGAATTTGCTCTGTGCCGTTTTAATCCCAAATGGAGGTACGAAAATTTAAATTCTAATGTTTTAGAGCATTACAAGCACTTTTTAAGGCTGAAATCCTAAGATGGGTCCCTTTTTAATCTGTAATCTTAGTACATTGTAGTAAGACATTTTTATTACAAATCATTTCAGACCAGCAATTTCCAGAGGCGAAATTGCTAGCTGAACACGATTTTTGAAAACAAAAAATTGTCTATGACGTCATTTTCGGTTGGGGTTTCTCTCAATTCCATAATGGCCGCCCAAATTTGACGAAAAATGAATTTCCAGATAGGATGGGTAATTATCACGCAAGGTATGGCTTATAATATACCCTATCTATATATATATGTGGTTTTTGTTGTAATTGAATTGAAAAATAATATCTCAAACTAGTTTCCAGAAATGCAAGATGTTTAGGGTCAGATTTGAAATATTAATGACAAAACGTAGCTCACGTATCTATAGGTAACCAAAAGTAGGAATACACTTACTAGAGGTAACCAAGGGAATACACTTTAAAACAAATAAATATTAATAAGACAACGTAGCTCATGTAGCTATAGCCTAGGTAACAAAGGCCCGAACTACACTTTAAAATATTAATAATAACCAAGGGTAACAATAAACTTTAAGATATTAACAACATAATAACGTTGTGTAACCAAAGGCAGGAATACGCTTTAAAATATTAATATCAAAATGTGGTTCATGTAACAATGGGTTACCAAGGACAGAAATACTAAGGACGCGTTTTTCTGATCCGTGAGAAAATACATATTTGGACATCTTGGCTAGAATTATTATTCATAGTTTATTCTCTACAGCTGACTTATGGACGTATATTCAGCTACCAGGGCATTGGTCATATCTTGTATTTGGTTTAATAATAACTAAATAAGTCTTAAATCAAACCTGCCTAGTAATAAATAAATTCTTGACAAACAAGAAGCTAATATTATCTCCCTTGGACAAGTCGGCATGGAAACCAAAATCGCGACACAGGTATTAATGAAATATATGGATAACTTTTTTAACACATTGTATGCTCCATAAACCTACGGATAGCTAGATAATTTATCAACTCGATACATATAATTTCCCATCCCAAATATTAAATTTACGGTGGCTTATAAGGGACATGAAAAATAATATATATATTTTTTTTAAGATACACCCAAGTCAATTTTAATATAATTTGGGTTTTTTTTATAATTTTCACCCAAGTCAAATTTAATTTTCACCCAAGTCAATTTTAATATAATTTGTTTTTTTTATAATTTCCACCCAAGTCAATTTTAATTTAATTTGTTTTGTTTTTTTATAATTTCCACCCAAGTCAATTTTCATATAATTTGTTTTTTTATAATTTTCACCCAAGTGAATTTTAATTTAATTTGTTTTTTATAATTTTCAACACCTCCGACACCTTCCTACCCTTAATTCAACTTTTACATGAGAACTTGAATAAAATCGGAACCCCTTGGTCGACCCTGCTCATTTTTGGTGAGCGCCCTCCAAATTTCGTGGACCTACTGCCGATAGGGGCTGAGTTAAGGACCTTTTCTAAGGGGCATCGATTTTTTTCTGTTTTCGCCCATTTTCCATGTGGATTATTGCTACGCCCGACCCTTCCAGACACTAAATTTTCAGGGCAGGTATTCCACCCAAGCACCCATCTTTCGGCCAAACACAAAATGTTGATCCCGACCCCGGGGGTACATAAAGTTTTGAAGAGATAGGACCATTTTAAAAACAAAATTCTGTCATAACAATGTATTAAGCTGCGGTCAGACAAAGGGGGCCTTTCAGGCATTTCGATGCAAAAATCACGATTTCCCCCACTTCTGATCGCCGAGGCTGAAATGTCGATATACTTCAAGAATTTCCAACCTTGGAACCTCCCAATGGGTGCATCTGGGTGTTTACAGAACGAAATCGGGTGTTTCTTGGTCCAAATTGGCGAAGCTTGAGCGATTGCCTGAAACGAGGGACCATGTTTGCGGCCCTATATCTCGGCCCCTATAAATCAGAATCCATTCTTTTCTTTCAGATCAGTAACCAGGCGTATTATCTTCCATTAATTAAATTTCCAAGTCACTGAGCACTACCACCGGGGCGGAGGAACGTCCCAACCATGGCTTTCCAGGTCATCCGGATTACTTCAAAGGCCTTATATCGGTTCCTATGGGGCTTGCACCCGCGATTTTTCGGAGGGACATAGCCCGAGATTTCAGAAAAAATATCAAATCCGCTCCCGATTTTTTTCTCAGAGAGTACAATGCGAGTAGGTGACCAAAAGTAAAAAAAAAACAAGAATACAACCCCATATCCCTCAAAACTTGCCCTTACCAACCCCGGATCCCAATGGGGAAAACTCCAATTTGAGGTGACCGGGAGTCTCGTTTTGGGTGGGTGATCTGGAGACTATGCGACCGCTCACGGTGACCTGGTGAAAAATGAACCAGCAACCCTAACGAACACTATCTCTCGATCACAAAACATGAGCGAAAGTCAAAAAACCCTTACCCTAACCAACATGTGACGTCATCATATCCGATCTAGCGTTCTCCGATGACATCACGCGCTGCGTGGAAATTCAACAGAATCGAAATTATATTATAATTGATTTGGGTGACAATTAAAATTGACTTGGGTGAAAATTATAAAAAAAAACAAAATATATTACAAATGACTTGGGTGAAAATTAAAATTGATTTGGGTGAAAATTATAAAAAAAAAACAAATTAAATTAAAATTGACTTGGGTGAAAATTATAAAAAACAAATTATATTAAAATTGACTTGGGTGAAAATTATAAAAAACAAATTATATTAAAATTGAATTGGGTATTAAAATTGACTTGGGTGAAAATTATAAAAAACAAATTATATTAAAATTGACTTGGGTGAATATTAAAAAAATTGACTTGGGTATTAAAATTGACTTGGGTGATAATTATAAAAAACAAATTATATTAAAATTGACTTAGGTGAATATTAAAAAAATCAAATTATGTTATTTTTCATGTCCCTTATCAGCCACCGTATAAATTATAAAGTCTGCCCAATAAATATTTTAACAAGCCATGTGAAAGTAGAACATGTAAATACACAGTTCTTTCGCGAAAATCCAGACAACAATAAAAACATGGACAACAGGCGCATTCCTTCCGTCAAAAGGCCACCCCTAGTAACTCAATTTTTTGTCGAAATTTAGTTAAGACCAAATTTGTAGTTACTAGGGTATATGCTATTATGAATTGATTTCTGTTTCTTTGCTTTTAAACTTAATACTGGTAATTGCGCGGGGGGGGGGGTAATTTTATTTTAGTCACGATTGTCAGGTCTCTCGTTTGGCTACGTGGGCATTAGCTGTCCATCAATACACATATCAGTTATTTCACAGGCAATGACAGATTTTACAAAAGGGGCGGTGCGTACCAAAATATTTTACTCCCATAGTCTAAATATAGAACTACGGAGCGCTTTTCCGGAACACGAAATACAAATAAGATAGCTACGCTCGCGGTTACAATAGGCTAAACAGGATGGCAAACGGACCAGTGTATACGTTGGCGGGCACGTGAAAGGTACATTGACTGTTGGAATTCGATAGAAGAGTAAGCTAAAGCGCCGCTCCCCGGCAAAATTCCCATCACAACGAACTGCCTCTGAAATTCCTCCATTCTCAGACCTGGTGGTCTAGTCTTCTCTGACCACCTTCAAATGAATTGCATTAAAGTCGGTTCTCTTGCCCAGATTATAAAGCCAATGCCAGGTTGATTCAAAGTTGTCACCAGATCTTCTACCATTGACGTTGGCTCGAGAGCAGACTGGATCATCGAGAAACCACCACCCACTTCCGAAACGTCCTGGACAATCATTATTACTGTAGTCTCGGTCATAAGTAGAGAAGGGTCTGCCGTTTATGCTGTAATTACCATTAGTGAGCGAATCACCGATAGGAAAGGCTGTTTGGTCGAGGAATGATACGGATGATACTCTATAATTATCAGTTATATTGTGAACGTAGAAGCCATGATAAAAGCCGAAAGCAAAGCTTGCTGGGTTACCATATGCAATGAAAACCTGGAGTTTGTAATTCGGATGGTCTTGGAGAATATTGTGGATGTGCTCTAAACCAAGCCAATGATTCGCCCCTTTATATCCAAATCCATGGCTATATTCACTCCATGTTCTGTTAAAGTCAATCTCCGGACATCTGGTGTCCCTGACAAGAAGCATCGTCCATCCACCATAATCAAAATCACAAAGTACCTCAATGACTTGTAAGCTGTTGAATGGTCGAATGAAAGACGTCGTTACTTTGATTGGGACAACGCTCTTCCGTCTGCCATCCGAACAATCTGTAAAAATAAAACCAACAAAGATAGCAAAAAAAGTTCACCGGAGAGTCCGAAATAATGTATAAAGCACGCTTCCCACGTACGCGTTTCCTCGTTTCCCCTTGATTGTGTATCTTTGAATCCGCTAACTAGGTCCGGTCAAACTTTACATAGAGCGTGGTATGCCCCGTCTCTGCACCCCCACCCCGACTCAACTTGTCCTGCGGAAATTCATTTTGACTGCCGGCACTCGCCTCGACCCGCCCTTTCGAAATTCAGAATGACACCATCTGTACTTATGTGGCCATGGCCGTTTCTACAGTTTCAAATCGTTTCATGTCCCGGCTCTGACACTATCTGTGCTGATGTGGCCATGACTGTTTCTACATTTTCACGCATGTTGGCACCATGGTAGTATAAAACTTACCCTCTATGACGTGTTCACATCTGTCACCATAGTAACCAATCGGACATCGTTCACAGTTGACTTCGTCACAAATTGATAGCTGTTATGGGAATTGATTAAACATTTAATACAAGAATAAAAAAAAATATCTCAACGGAATATAATCTTAAACGGAACAGAGGATCATCAAAAGATTTTAGCTAAACAAAGAGATAGCCTTGTTTATAAGGGTTATTCACTAGGGCTGCAACGATTCATCGATGAATCGATGAACCGCGATTTTGTAAAAATCCACGATGCACTATACAATCAATGTCCGTATCGCGATTCATTATCCAAAAAATCCACAAAAAAAAGACCAGCGCTCTGTCGTTTAAATATCCTAACGTGGAATGCGTAAATAATTCCATAAGCAAAATTACTTTTTTTACTGTAAGCGAGTAAGTGTTATCACGCTCTCGACACATGGACTTTAGTTATTTCGCTAAGAATAACTATAATCAGTCTGGATAAGCAAGTCGAGCTTGAAATAAAGTAACTTGCAAATTACGCACTTGAATAATATACGGAAAAACATAGAGCATATTATTATAAATACGTCAGTAATATGCGAATTGTGCTAAGATTAATGCACGAGATTGGCGATTGGTGCATACATTGGTCAGCACAATTATCATTTCTATATTTCTAATGTATAATAATATTTTGACATTCAAAATTCCGTACTGTTATTTTCTTCGCCATTGCCACATCTGCGACTGACCTGACAACGAGAAAGCTTTTCATTGGCTGAACTTGTTGTGGCAATACGAGACAGTCATATTGATTCTGCAGCTGAATTTTTATAATAATAATGCATTCGTCAACAAATTCAATGTGCCAAAGTCAAAGCCCAGCTAAGGCATGGGCCTGAGGGGCCCAGGCCCCCGCGGTTCATGGCAAAAAGAAAAAATATCAGATGACAGTTTCACAGTAATCGATCTAGCGGCGCGAAGTGTTGAGTCTGAGCTATCCAACAACCTTCAACTACCTTCTCAGTGTAGTTCCACTCGGTTATCGGCCTAGGCTGCTAGACTTTGTATGTCGTTCGGAATTGAATATATTTCCTATTTGATCAGATATTATGTAATTATTTTTGTATAGCAAACCGTTTAACTTTTTTTTTTTTTTTTTTTTAAGATATTTATTTTTCATCATTCATACATTATACACTACAAAGTATACTATACTATACTATACAGTAACCCCGCCCCCATACCGAGGCATGCTATTCAGAGGGATATGAAATTATCTTTTCGTCACGCTAAGGGCCCCGCTCCGGTTAAGCTGGGCTTTGGCCAAAGTTGATAATTATCATTCATAGTAGTAATTATTGATATATAATGCAAGTATGTGATAAAGGGTTTATTACACACATTTAAATCTATACAAACCTTTGAAAATATTATGTTTAACGTAAAAAAATAAAGACTTTTAAAATTGAACAGCAGTTTTTAAATTTATTTCCTGCATCGCGATATTAATCGTATCGTAGGGTATGAATCGAGATTCGTATCGTGGCCTGGCGTGGAGTGGCTCAAAAAAAACAAAACTCCCGAATCTGGGTGCCGAATGTTGCAGAATTTTCAATTCATCATATTTTTGTAACTGCTGAATGTAATTGAACCATTTCTACTTTCAATAAGATTCTAAACATGAGTTACAGGGCATTGATTGTCACGTATATCTTGAAGTGAACAAAATATTTAGTATTTTAATATAAAGACTGTTGTAGTTATATTATATTTTAATATAAAGACTATTGTTATATTATATTTTAATATATAGACTGTTGTAGTTATATTATATTTTAATATAAAGACTGTTGTTATACTAGTATTGTATTTTAATATAAGGACTATTGTTAATGTTTTAATATAACGACTGTTGTAGTTATATAATATTTTAATATAAAGACTGTTGTAGTTAGATTATATTTTAATATAAAGACTGTTATAGTTATATTATATTTTAATATAAAGACTGTTGTAGTAATATTATATTTTAATATAAAGAAAACCCACGACGCTGGACAGGCGACCCTACGTCTTGTCACATACAGCTGAGAAATCGAAACCACGCTAGCTATCTCAATGATAGACCTTATGATACAACGCACACACACTAACCATTCGGCCATCCAACGCCCCTCCATACAAAGAGAGAGTTAGGGTCAACTATTGTCTAAATTGTCATCCAGTAACAAAATAGCCAATCTGATTAAAATACAGATCTATATTTCGTTTTGTTTTTTTTATACTTGCGATGGCTTCCATAACATGGAGATCTGACCCCCAGTTCACAAAGCATTCTCAGCCACCAAAACCCCAATCTTGAACGACCATCAGTTTAACGAGCCAGCATCTTACTCACTGGGCCACCACTGACCCCCTATTACTACATCTAAACAGTTCATATCTACAACTTACCATTCTGAAGCAAACTTTATCAGTCACCTCTTCATCTGTCAGACAGTGTTCACCCCGATCATACAGTGAACATAGTTTAGTTTCTTTATCAAACAAAATTCTCCTACAATCAACAGTGGACGAACACCACCGAGTACATTCGAGTAGCGAGTAGATCTCCCTCCTCTCTGACAAAATATGGAAATCTTTAAAGTGTTTAAAAACACTCGTTTGTAGAAATTTAGAATGACGGGTGCCCGAGACGAACATCAAATATGTTGATATGAATATACCGACAGACCAACACATCTCGAAATCTTCAACGCATCTGAGATCTGTGCTTTATAACGGACAGGTCTATAGTTCTGGCTTGTACTGCGACACACCAATACTATGCTTTATATGACTGGTACTGCGACACACACGAGTATGCAAATCAAACACCAATACTATGCTTTAAAAGGGATAGGTCTAGAGTTCTAATTAGGTCTGCGACACAAGTATACAAATCAATCGCCAAAATGCGAAGATCTGAACCGGAACTGAAGTTGTTGGATACGGTTCAGATTCTTCTGCGATCTTTCATATGTAAAACGCAGCAATAAGTGGCAGACATGATATTCAAGCTGATTGCTAACCAAGACTCTGATACTCAACAACACCGAAACAAAACACAGTCCATACACCAAAAATAATGCCGTTAAATTATGTTGATTCGCACAAGATTATTTATACGCCAAGATGTAATTAAAACACCATAAGATTTTCATGCACAATAGATGTGACTCATAAATGTTAATCAACCAAAAACAAAATATAACAGGAATTTGTCCATGCACACAAGACGATTGCTAACCAAGAAGGTGGCCCATCGAAACAAACCCAAGGTATAAAAAGAAGCTGTTCATACACACAAGTCAATTGCTAACCAAGTTACTGATCCCCAACTCCACAGGACTGTGATATTTATATGACCCGGCTTAGTCTTGCTCGAGTCTTTGTTATATTTCCGATTTATTGGGATAAAAAACATTATGATTTTTGTATTCTTTTGCGTTAATTTGTTTACCATTATAAATAAAAGGGCATTTAACGCCTTACTGTTCTGCTTCGACTGGGAAAGGCGGCCGGTTTATCATTATAAAAATCAATACCCATTTACAAAGTTAATTGACTTTATTTCATATTTTGCACTGTAAGCCACTTATATTATTAAGTTGATTTATTTTGGTTTATTCATGAGAGCACCTGTAAGAGCGTTTAGACGAAACAGCCATCTTTACGTGCGTTACTATGTTAAAGCCCGATTAACACTCTTGTTGTAACTGAATAATATGTCCCAATCTTTATTCTGGTCAACAAATCGTATTATTTTAGAATATTCCAATTAAATGATGATATAAATTTCATCTTAACACACCTATTTTAAAAAATTGGAAAAATTCAACCAATTGATTTGAAAAGTCTAACGTAAACCTTTTCAAATGTGACTTGGATTTTAAAATATTTTCGAACCCTCTGGACAAGTAAAATAGGTTGTAATGGATAATTTACACAACAGGTAGGACACTTAAACATCAAGTACTTCGAATACGGGAGCTACCAAGCCAGCAAGAATGTTATTGTCCCTGTAAACAGAAAAGAACCGCCCACATTATGCAAGGGATGAAAAAGACAAGCTACAAAGTTATGGCCCGACATTCGTCAATGTCGAAAGATATCGGCACATCCAAATCGGAGGGTCCACGACTTTGATATTACATGTTTACACATTTGCGTAAAGGGGTCTTCCGGACACCTGTTACCACTGTTTGTCGTGTATTTTCTACACGGGGAGTAGTCCATTTGCTGATTACACTATTTTGCCTAATAACATTTTTAGGACTTCGAATTCTGTCTAATGGTTTGGTTTGTTCGTACTTGGTTTTATTTTATTTCATCAAATAGTGTAGGTCCGATGTTCACGAAATTCTAACTTAACCACAATTATGGGATAGAAGCAATATATTTCAACTCTTATTTAAAATCATATAAAACATTGATTTTTCGTGCAATCAGGGGTCAAAGCTCAGACTGTTAGGGTCCGATTTGCGTCAATATGGACAGGGACCAAGAAATTTAAAAAATTGTGACTTATAGATGGTCCACAACTGCTATTTTTCATACAAGCAGGAACATAATCAAGGAAGCTAACGTAACATACGGAAATAAATCACTATGAACCGAGATCATTAGGATATGAACTGATATTGCAAGTTTAGTCAAAATCAGATAACCATTTGGAACTTTAGTGTCCACAAACTAAATGAAATAGGGCGGCGACAATATACGTCCACGTGAAAATGTGAGCGTATGATATCTATTTTTTTTAAACAAAGTTTTATTCAGGTTGACTGAATGAGATTGGGGAACAGGCTTAGCGTATGTAAAACCCCTCTCTCTAAGTAATTTGTATGCATATTATTAATGAAAAATGGGTGTATATACATAGTTAAAATGGCAAACACATACATATTATATAAACATAATAAAATGGGTGAAAATGTACAGTATTTTAGTAATTAATAATTATACATATGCAAGCAAAGTGAAGATTATTTGATAATAAGCAACATTAGATAGACTAGCCAAGATTATACATGAAAATATTACTTGATCGAATTGAGTTTAGAATCTGTTGGACATATTAATAAACTTATGGACCTGGTTAAAAATATTAGTATTTTTTTTTCAAGACTAGGTTTTGGAGCCGAATAAAAGACAGTTTATATTTTTAAGATCATATTGTAATTTGTCAATGGTTTCTGTTCGTGCATTTGAATGTAAGGAACATCGCAGCAGGTAATGATATCTATTAATTGTTCACACATACATTATGCAAGAGCTAAATCAGCCTATTGTAGGCCTGAAATGTTATCTAAATTATTAAAGCCCCAATAACACTCTTGTTGTAACTGAATAATATGTCCCAATCTTCATTCTGATCAACAAATTGTATTATTTTACAATATTCCAATTAATTGATGATACAAATCTCATCTTAACACACCTAATTTAAAAAATTGGAAAATTTCAACTAATTGATTTGAAAAGTCTAACGTAAACCTTTTCAAGTGTGACTTGGATTTTAAAATATTTTCGAACTCTCTGGAGAATTAAAATAGGTTGTAATGGATAATTTGCACAACTGGTAGGACACTAGTACTTAGAATAAGGCTATTATTTATTTTCTGGAGCTGCCAAGCCAGCAAGAGTGTTATTGTCCCTTTAAACATTAATTAACTGATCCAAGCCATAATCAACATTCGATGGCATAGAATTTGTCCGATTTGAAATTAGAACGGGTTCAACCATATCTTGGTTAATTTAAAAATGGACGAGCTTCGAACAACCAGGACGGTAATTGCAATTATCGAACACGTCTTGTCAAACTTTCTAAGGCTACTATCTTCTCTCACAATAAAGTAATTAGGATGACATTTTCAAATTATTCATTTTACGTTATGTATTTTCGAACTATTATAACAAGAATGAGCTACGTTTTATTAAACTCTTAACTATTGTATCTTTAATTACTAATATGTTCCGCCACAGAGGAATCATCGGGGCGTAACATAACAATATTGATCCGGGGACAGCTTTGAATCGACGTTGCATCGGCTAGATGACATGTAATACAATTCACTTGAAGGTGGCCAGAAAAGGCTGGACCAGATGACAAAAAAAAGCTGAATTGTTGAGCCAAATGCTTCTGACGTCGTGATTACATTCGATCACGTAGGCAACCGTAGAAGTTGGGAAGTCACGAAAGCCGTATGGATCAACTGATTATTCAGATTAAGTGATACTTAAATTGTGTAATCTAGTTTTTCAGCCAAAATGACACCAAAATCATCACGCTGGGTTAAACTGTAAATAAAATACAGGCAACCGTCGACAGGCCCAGATTAAGCTATCGATGTCACTGGGGCTCTTGCAGCACAGTAGAAATTGGGTTATAGTCAGGTACATGCTCCCTGGTTGCCTTAGCGTAACCTGTTCAAGTATGCGTAGACCCGTGTATAGTAGGAACCCTTGTGTTTAACCGTTTATACAGAACAATGTATTTATTTTATTTTTTAAGATATAAATGTGCTGAACATGCGGTTGTAAATATTGCAGTAAATAAAAGTGTATTTTAAACAAAATGTATCCCGCCGCCTCGCTTCAATCAATTCGACCTTAACATATAACATTTATTTATGAAATAAAATTAATGCCATCTAGAATTAATTTCATACAGGAACACAATCCACAGCTTTAACCCACCCTCAGACACGGGACATCTTTCACACCCTAGAAAAATAGTACATATTGTAAAGGTCATATTTTCATGACTTTATTCTTCATTATGTCCATTAGCGTTGACCTTCATTTAAACCCGATGCCGAACAAAGATATTAATCCTCATTTCATTTCTGCATTCATTCCATTTAAAAAAAAACTTTTCTGTAGTAGCAGAAAGAAAAGAACTACTATGATTACTGATTTCCAATAAATATTTCAAAAAGGGATATATTTCCAGTCCTTCAGTCATTCCATCGAAAAACCTATTGCAGCATTACAGAGACATAACATCACGGGTTGCTGATTTTCAATTGGGTTTTCTTTTTTTTTTTTTGTTGGTTGTTTTTTAAAAAAAAATATATATAAGATAGATTTTATTTTTAATCACTTGTATAATAAACAGGATATTCATAGTAAATACGATTATAGGGTTTTATCGGGTAATATAAAATGTATATACTGCGACCCATTTATGTGCCACAGAATAGAGTTAAGGTCCTTTTCAGGGCCAATATTTTAATTAATTAACTAAATCGAACCACGTCCAATCTTTGTATTGAGTATATTATGGAGAGAGGGAAATGGGTTAAACGCCCACTCGACACAAACTAGGTCATTTCAGGACTAACAATGTTTTCATGTTATTTCAATAAATCGCTTGCGTGTTGGGGTCTCTAGCAGTGGAGAGGGGCCTGGAGAAAATCCACGATTTTGGACCCTACTTATTGTCACATACAACCGGGGTGAACGGAAACCACGCCAGTTGACTCAATGACGGGCCTTATGATACAGCGCGCACGCGTTAACCATTCGGCCATCCAACCACCCCGTTACATTGCGCAGTTACGTTACCAGTTGTATTATGTTCGTCTACCACCTTATTGAATCTTACCAACGTTCACATTGCTTCAAACTCACCTTAAAAACACTAAACGCAATTCTTAAATTGGATGACAATCAAAGTAATGTCTGTTTACAGTAAGTGGTTTTATAACATCTTCCGTGTACGTGATCCAGGACAGATGACCTGCACATATAAGAACCGTACCACCTTTCTCAGACACAAAGCATAAACACAAAACCACAATTCCTGAATTTTTAGACCAACAGAATGACGTCTTTTTACAGAAAGATATATTGCGGTGGGGTACTGTCGTGTCCCGTGTACAGATCGCCTACACCACATTGCAATTTTGTTGAGCAATGTAAGCTGTATAAGGATTGTTGCTTTATCAAAAGCCAAATGCAGGGAACTCCTTCCAAATAGCCAAAATGTATCAGTCAAATGGGATTACTTTTAAATTTTAATAATATACCGGCTTAAGGGGATTAGTTTTGTTTTTAACGGCTATTATATTATTAAGGCGTAAAACTCAACCCATCAGATTGTTACTTTTCTTTCTTGTTAATGGTTTAACAATTATCGGATTTATTTCGTGAAAGCTCCGAGAAAAATAAAATGTCTATTGATCTGTATCATAGTAGGTAGAGAAACAAAGAAAAAAGTCTTAATGATTTCGTCGTTGAAATACATTCAAAATTCGAGCTAGATTAAGTCACATCATACAAATACTGGTCTCCTCTAAAGCTGAGTGGCTGGCGAAATCCTTGTGTTTACGGACAAATTACCTCTTTATGCTGGAAGATTTTTTTGTGGTGGATTACCCTCTTAGCTAGCAAGCATCTTGTGTGCATGGATATAATCTCCCGCTTTTAGTAGGTCATAAACATAAGTGAGTTTTTCATCAATAAATTCAAAACATTAATAAGTCAGGTCATAGAAATACCAATCTCCTCTGAAGCTGGTGATCAACTTCGTGGCTGGCAAAGGACTAGTGTTCAGTGACCAATTACGTCTCTATGTTGGAAGTGTTTTTGGTGGTGGGTTACCCTCTTAGCTAGCATCTTGTGTGCATATCCGCTTTTAGTTGACGCTAAACTTTGTTTTGTTTCGGTGTTGTTGAGTATCCACTTCTTGACTGGCAATCAGATTCAAATAGATTGTTACAAGTTATTGCTGCGTTTTAATTACCGTATCGAACAACTCAAGTTCCTGTTGAGGTCTTGGCATTTTGTGAGTTTGGTTTGCATACCAAAGCCGCTTGTCGCAGACCCACTCATGCTGATGGGGTGGTCCCTCTGTTTATTCATAATGTACTCAACATATTTGATGGTCATCTCGGGCAGTCGTCATTCTAAATTTTCACAAACAAGTGTCTTTAAACACGTTAACGATTGGCATATTTTGCCAAAGAGAAAGATGCACTCGTTACTGGAATGCAATAAGTTGTGTTCGTCCACTGTTGATTGTAGAAGAATTTTGTATGACAAAGAAACCAAACTGTGCTCACTGTATAATGAAGGTGAAAACTGTCTGACAGATGAGGAAGTGACTGATAAGGTTTGCTACAGAATGGTAAGTAGTAATATGGGGACAGCGGGGTCTCAGTGGGCTGGTTGCTGGTTTGATTAACTAGAGGTCCCGGGTTCGATCCTGACCTTGGCAGCAAGGGTTCAATAGAGCGGGAGATAGGGTTTAACGTCCACTCAATACAAACTATGTCATATGGGGACAAACATTGTTTAATTTTATTTCAACAATTCGCTTGAGCGTAGGGGTCTTTAGCAGTGAGAGGACACCGGAGAAAATCCACGAGATTGGAATGGCGACCCTATTCCGTCACCTATAACCGGGGATTCAAAACCACGCCAGTTAACTCAATGACAGCCTTTATGATGCAGCGCGGACCGTGCTTACCATTCCGCCTTCAAACCCCGAAGGTTCAATACGAGGACACGAACGTGCTCCAATTTCCTAACACTGCTAAAGAAGCCCGCGCAAGTGAATTATTGAATAGAATTGTAGCATGTGTTAGCCCCGACCACCCCCCTCCCTAAAAAAAACCTTGTTTGTGTCGAATGGACATTAAAACCCATTTCCCTCACCCTCTCTCACTCAATCTAGCTAACGTTTTTCATACACCTGAGATATGCGGGACCGGTCTGTGTGGTGCAGTGTACTCACTCATGTTTTGGATATGAAATGATGAATTGAACATTCTTCAACATTCGGAACCCTCTGTTTAGGCCCATTTTGATGATTTAAAGCGGTTTTGTTAATGACCCATTTAAACAAGCTTGGGTGATATCTGTAAGTTAGGCTAATATCTTTTGATGGCCATCTGTTCCATCCAAGGCGGGAGGTTATCTTTCCGTTGAGATATTTTTCACGTCTTGTAATAAATGTTTAAACAATTTTCATAACAGCTATCAATTTGCGACGACGTCAACTGTGAACGATGTCCGATTGGTTACTATGGTGGTAGATGTCAACACATCATAGAGGGTAAGGTTTATACTACTATATCCGACCGTGCAGGAGCCGTTTTGTCTTCTTTATTTTTATGACGATATTATCAATGTGCATGGGCGATGAGGGGGGGAGTGAGGTATGTCACATTCTTATGGTGTTTGTCAGAATCATCGCAGATGATATCAGTTTGAATTTCTGAAGAAAATGGCGAGGGACGAAAGGAGGAGGGCGGCTGAGCTGGGAGAAAGAGAAATAAGACTTAGTATCTGCTGACTGGGCCAGGAAATTAAGAGAGAGATAGGGTTTAACGTCCACTCGACACAAACTAGGTCATTTAGGGACTGGCGTTCAACCTTAATCCAATAATTCGCTTGCGCGTTGTAGTCTTTAGCTTTGGGAGGAAAAGGACAGGATCCGGAGAAAACCCACGAAGTTGGACAGGCGATCCTACAACAAAACCACGCCATTTGACTCAGTGACAGACCTTATGATATAACGCACACGCTTATCATTATGCCCCCACCCCGAGACAGAATAATGGTCTTAAAGCGGGAATTTCATATTTTCTAAGAAAGTCAAAACATTATTATATCTATGCCTTTTGCTCAAAAGGTTGTCTTCTCACTATTGTACGATCATAGGCAATATTTCAGAGGCATTAAAATCACCGACACAGAGTGTCAAAGAAAATAATATCACAATTACCTGCCTTGTTTTCACATTCCCTCCATGCAATGGCGATCTTCGAACGTTTGAAGTTGAAATTGATAATTTTGCCAATTTCTCAACTGGCAATAGTGAATTATAAGATTAAATAGGATTATTCTTTAACAAGGTAGGACTGTTTATAGATACAATTTATTTTAATGCTTTATTTTAATACATTCTAAAAATGTGAAATTGGAATTTTAAACTCAACCTCTAAGACAGAATAATGGTCTTGAATCTACGTTCTTCTATTCTGTGTTGGTTTTATATTTTCAGATTGTACGGACGGCAAACGGAAGAATGTCGTACCAACCAGAGCAGCCCGTTCTTTCATTCGACCATCTAAGAGCTTGAGAATATTCGAAGCATTTTGTGACTTCGGATATGACGGATGGACATTCATTCATTTCAGGGACGCGCAATCTCCAGCCATTAACTTCAATAGAACGTGGAGTGAATATGTAAATGGTTTTGGATATAGAGGCAGGAATCATTGGCTTGGTTTAGAGAACATCCACAGTATTCTCCAAAACCATCCAAGTTTTAGACTTCGATTTCTTATACAATATGGTAACCCACTACGGTCTGCAATTAGCCACTATTTTCAGTTCAATGTTCGCAATGTTACTGATAATTATAAAATTTCCATCGCATCATTCATCGACCACTCAAGCTTTCCTGCTGGTGATTCTCTCACTAATGGTAGTTACAGCATAAACGGAAGACCCTTCTCTACTTATGATCGAGACTACAGTAATAATGATTGTCCAGGACGTTTCGGAGGTGGTTGGTGGTTTCTTGATGATCCAGTCTGCTCTCGAGGCAACATCAACGGTAGGAGATCTGGCGACAACTTCGAATCAACGTGGCATTGGCTGGATAATCTGGGCAACAGTACTGACGTGCATCGAATTCTTTTGAAGATTGCTAGAGTAGGATAGATCGCCCGACGAGAGAAAGGCGGACTTCTGACGTCACTTTTGCATTCGATTACCCGGACAACTGTCATACATAATAATAATGATAATGCAACGTCAATTTGTCACGTGAGATTACGTAACAGCTAAATCAGACTGTAAATAATTAGAATATAAATAATACTTTCAAGTCTTACATTATTGTAGTCTTTTCTTTCCGTTTATTAGGTTTAACGTCCACTCGACACAAACTAAGTCATTTCGGGACTAACATATGGTTTAATTTTATTTCAATAATTCGCTTGCGCGCAAGGGTCTTTAGCAGTGGGGGAAAACCTGAGTACCCGGAGAAAACCCACGGGGTTAGACAGGCGACCCTACTCCTTGCCACGTACAACCGGGGATTCGAAACCACGCCAATGACTCCATGACAGCACCTTTCAGCCATCCACCGACCCACCCACCCCGCATCCCCGGTTGTACTTGACAAGGAGTAGGCTCGCCTGTGGATTTTATCCAGGTCCTCCGGTT
Source organism: Patella caerulea (assembly GCA_036850965.1). Taxonomy (NCBI): domain Eukaryota; kingdom Metazoa; phylum Mollusca; class Gastropoda; family Patellidae; genus Patella; species Patella caerulea. Next base: position 32,976,169 of record JAZGQO010000015.1, read on the forward strand.
TCCTCCCACTGCTAATGCTAAAGACCCCCACGCGTAAACTCTTCTAATGTTAACAGTTATTAAAATACTGGAAACGGTTATGCAGAATCAGGGGTACTTCAATTAGTGTTGAATAATTCTTTACGGGCAGTCACCGCCGGGTCCGAAAATGTCACTCTTGCACCACAGTTAAAAGGTGAATATTCTGGTTGATGCCCTGGTTGTCTTATAGTGGCTGTTACAATAAATCAAGCTAGAGCCGAGAGGTGGGAAGAAACCGGAGGGCTCTTAGAAAACCCACGAGTTTGGACACGCTACCCTACCCCTTGTTGCGTACAAGTGTGGGATCAAAACCACCCACATGACTCAATGACAGCAAAAACACCCTTTGGATATGTTGAATGTCCTAAAATGACCCAGTTGAATGGATATTAATCACCATTTAATTTATTTTCCCTTATTTTAGCTCCGTTTTGTTTTTTCCACTAAATGAATGATTTTTATTTCAGAAAACATACAACTAATAGAATTTATATCGCAATTACATCTACCTTGAATTTAAAATTTGTGTCAAGACTAATGAACATAATTTTTGATATAATTTATTATAAAAGGAACATGTTAAAGACCTCACAAAAGTTAAATCTGCCTATCATAGGTCTTTTTATTGGCACCAAATGTTATTTAATGGCCGTGATATTGAACGGATTAGACCACATGCGGTAATTGAGACTTCGATTATTATCTTAGCAATGGTACATGCAGTGCCGGAATTGGTTAAAGAGAGGCCCTAGGCTATTCCAATTGTGCCCCCCCCCCATCGTCCACCCACACCACTAAATGAAGATGGATGAGTTTTTAGAATAAAATTTCAAAATTTGGACACAAGTTCAAATTTTATGAATTAATTGTTAGGATATGAACATTATGATTTCTATCTCGTTAGTATTTCACTCGCCCGGAAGTGCAAACCGATCGTTTTACTACATCGGATTTGGCGCCATGATCCACACCTTTCTCACGGCGCTAGAAAAGTTTTACGAGGAAACCTTCCAAAAAAAATCTGGGGAGATTGGGTGGGTTGTATATGTCAGGTAAATATAATTTTTTCATAAAATTTGAACTTGTATTCCTAAAGGTATCAAAAAGTAATTAAAAACCATTTCAATATTGCCTTTAACAACTGATGGGAGGGTGTGTAATTTACAGCTGGTGCCAGAATTTGTTAGTTGTAGACCAGAAGTATCAAATCTGCCTCCCCTTTAATTCTATCATAAATAACGAAACTTGCCCGACATGAACATTAGGATTTCTAATGATTAAAAGGAAATGATCCAGGTCAGCAGATTATTTAGGTTTCCTCTCCAAATTATATTGAACATATATCACTTTTACCTTAAAAACATGTATTCCTCTGTATGTCCATAGTTCCTTAAAACAGATTCTTTCTAAAAACAGATGAGACTCTCTGTCCACTGTGAACTAGATCTTTTTTATTTACAGACCATAACACCACTTACAAAAGCACACCACCATTAAATATATACATGTACCGATGCCCATCCTCTTTCAGCTTATAAACTTAAAATAGCATTATGCAAGAGCAAAATCTGCTTATCACAAGTCTTTCTTTGGGCCTGGAATGTTATCTAAATAATCAATTAGACATTAATTAACATATCCAGACCATAATAAACTCTTGATGGCACGGCTAGCCCTCGATGATGGCGGATTAAATTCATATATGCCGCTTAATGGCCGTTGATAATTAAATCAACCAAGTGGATAATCGAGACTATGCTGTTTATCTTAATGATTTGAGTAATGGTAACCGAGGCTATGTGAATATTTCAAACGCTTTTTTCTCGGCTAATAGTGGACCAATTTGACTGAAATGTTCAGCAAATTACCTTTACACTATCTAGTTTTTAACTATTATAGTTAGAACTGCCATCTCATTATCTTATCTCCCATAATATAACTTTAAACAATTTACGTTAACATTTTACAAATAAAAATTTGTGAAAGTTGTTGCCTTACTCCAATCTGTACTATCTAACACATTTTTTATATTTGAACCCTTAAACAAAGCCCATGAAGCTCCCACCAACCTAGTTGAATGTCCCTTAAGATTTTTATTTCTTTTTTATTTTGTTTTTATGCCATCTGTATAGTTTTAACAAACCAAGATGAGATTTTTTGAGCAGACACCGGTCTACGGGGTTGATTAATCGTTAGAAAAAGTTTGAATTCCCTCTGATTGTCTTTCTACTCAAAACTCTCCGTTTTCATCAAATACACATACAAGGCCCTTTTTGAATTTAAGAGTTTACTGTCAGGAAAAAACGGCACCTCAATTTTAGAATTTTCCTGTATGATAACAGATCTCTCTCCTATTCTTAAAGACTGTAAATCACGGCACCTAAAAGTCGTAATCGCAACCAAAATAGCTGCTTTCCATGTTACATACTTCAAACTTGCATATTTTGCTGGTGTAAATGGGGTTTTCTTTAACATCCCCAACAGTAATGGGAGGTCCCATTCTGCAATTAATTTACGAACAGGAGGTCTTGAATTAAAAACTTCACTTAAAAGCCTTATGATGTAAGGATGTTGTTTCACAGGTGAATTACCAATGGCTGAGAATACTAATGACAACATAGATCGATACCCAGCTATTCTTCTGTATTTAAAAGAAGCATCTAGGCCCGTAGAAGAAGCATCTAGCCACCCCCCCCCCCCCAAAATAATTTGCCAATCTTAACTCTAAAATACCTACTGCAGACTGTAACGGGTGTGTCCCTCCAAAAAACTTCACTGCCCCTCCGATGGGCCTGAAAGCAGGGATTAACTTCATAGTTCAGAACACCAGTCACTGAATTGTCTCAATTTACATCTGTAATCGTTCTGAGTACTTGATCTCCATGACGCCTACAACAATATTCGAGTTTCTGCTGAAGTAATCCACTGTTTCAAGATGTTTGTCGATAGCTGCCATGCGGTCAGGTTGACACTTCTAGATTTGGATGTGTAATTTTTAGTCTTCCTAGACCCCGTGTTAACAGACCTTGTTTAAAAGGTAACCGTCTTGGATATGCTACTAGCAGATTCAATAGCTGTGGATACCACAATTGCTTCGGCCCAAATGGGGCGACCAGTATCATCTCGCACTGGTAATTCTGCATGTGGTTCATCACCTTGGGTATTAGTGACAAAAGGAGGGTAGGTATACACAAACATCTTTTCCCTAAGATATTGACAGAGCATCTAGGGCTAATGCTCGTGAATCCTGTGTTCATGCACTTTTGTGATTCGCACTCTACGATGCAAAGAGGTCTACTTTAGGAGTCCCCCAAATATTGAATAGTCTCCGTACCGTCTCTGTATTCAGAGACCATTTTGTTGCCCTGACCTTCATCCTGCTCAACTTGTCTGCCAAAACATTTTGGACCCCCGCAACATGAGCTGGTTTCAATATTACAGTGTTTTTAAAGGCCAAAGGATACAATTTCCATACTTGGAGACATAACTGTATTGATCTTGTTTGTTTATATACTGAGCGCCATAGAAAACGCATGACTTAGTTTTTCGTATAGCAAAATGATCCTGTAAACGTATCTTATTTATTTTGCTTCTTATTGTGAACAATATTCAAATGGGAAAACATCAATAACAACACATTTGTTTACTTATGGATGTTTAATCTGTAATCAACGGTCCCTGTAAATGGTTAGGGTATAAATTCTAGTCTGTACCCTGTAGTATTTGTACTAAAACTTGATTTACACCTGTACTTTTTTTTTGTAAATTACCCTGTCAAATGGAACATAACACCAATCGCCCTAGATGTTGTTCAGACTGTGGCCATTCCAAAGAAGTCCAAAAAAGAAAATGGAAGTGTAAAGAGTTAATAAAGGAAACTATGATGAAAATAAAAACATTTATGGAACAGCTTCCGGTGGTGGGTGAGAGATCGCTTCCGGCTCGTCTATGATGACCCGTGTATGGTGAGAGGTGGCGTGTGCCTGGTTGAAGATGGTCTGTGGCTGGATAGAGATGTCTTGTGGCTTGTCTGGTCTGTGGCTGGAAAAATGTTGTGGCCGGTTATATAAAGCTCTCTGTAGATCATTCTCAAACTTATGTATCAGTTCCGGTCTCTTGTTTCAGCTTATCTACAATCATAACATAAAGAAAATTTTAGACAATAGTAGGATAAGATACTTTTAGAAAATATTACGATCATCAAACAAAATATCATAATTCATAATCAGTTAAAACAAATATTGATAAACATACGTAGCAAGTAATCGGATTAAAACACGAATCCTATTTCGTTTCAAATACTTTTAACACTGAAATATCTACTACGGTTGATTCGTAACAAAGATTGACAGGTCTGAATAATCAACACTATTTATATGAAACATTACAGAAAGCTAGTAGAACAAGAAAGCTAATTTGGAAACTGGCCGGTAAGGCAACTCGAGGATTGTTTTACGAAACTTATGAAAGCAAAAGGAAAATACTACACGTATTCAGTTCTTGCCTGAGACGCGAGCTTTAGAGATATTAATTGTACTACCAAATACTGGTGTTCTCAATGGTATAATAAAGCAAATTAAAAGAAATATCTAAACCGGTTAACCAACAAGTTATAAACACTAAATATTGTCTAGAAAACAGGATATTCATAGAAAATGCGATGATAGAGTTTTAATGTAAGATACTAATTTATAATCAAACAGTCGGAGAGATAAAAAGGTAACTTAAAGAATAAACAGTTTCTATTAAGTGGTGGATAATGGCCGAAGACTGTCCATTATGTAAATAGAAAGAACAACTGATGGGCGTCAGGTATCTTGAAGGATCAATAGCTGCTATTAATTTATAAATAAAATCCAATTAAAATACAGGTCTTTATTTCGTTTTTTGTATTCTATTTATGGCCTACACTACATGAAGAATAAGGCGTGGGCAGGGCATGGTTAAAATACAGATCTATATTTCGTTTCGTTTTTTTAATACGTTCCATGGCCGCTACTACATGAAGAATAAGGCGTGGGCAGGGCGTGGTTAACCATTCAGCATAATAAATGTTAATCTGATTAAATTACAGATATATTTATCGTTTCGTTTTCTTTATACTTCAGATGGCCTCCATTACAAGTTGTACTGGAAGGTCGTGTCAAGGGTCATACTAGGGACCTTATGACGTCAGGCATTGATTAATCAATCAGCGTTGACTCTCCTAGTTGGTATGTTGTTACCCTCATCCAAGAAGTCGACGTAACAAACCGTTTCATTGGCTAAACCCTCCCTTCACCCACTACGCTGGTTATATAACAACTCTTCTGGATCCTAGAGTAGTGAAGACAAGTAACACGAAATTAAATGGGGTCTGTGTTTTAAACAGATTAAAATAAACTCCACCGTGGGCCCTGTGTAAACATCGGCGTGCACGTGACAGAATACTTGACAATTAGCATTCGAAATAATAACCTGTAGTGCCACTGTCTGCGAAAAACGTCCCTCGCAGTTTGGGTTCGAAATTGGTAGGAAATCAAAATAGCGTCTTATCACAGCAAGTGGTATTATAACAGCGTCCGTGCTCAAGGGCGGAGGGCCTGTATGTTGAATGACCCTTCTAGGTTGACATTCGAAATTTACAGTTTTTAGTAATGCGGCTGGCCCGATAGTTCCCTTAGCAGTACAGAGAGAGAGAGAGAAATGGGGTTTAACGTCCAATCGACACAACCAGGTCATTTTGGGACTAACGTATGGTTCATTTTATTTCAATAATTCGCTTGTGCGTAGGGTTTTTTAGCAGTGGGAGGAAACCGGAGGAAACCCACGCGGTTGAGAAGGCGCCCCTATCTCCATGTCACATACGCTCACACCAAGGCTCGAAACCACAGCCGCAAGCCAGAGGTATCCGGCCAGCTAGAGGTCGAAGCGCGGCACTCTAGACCACTAGGCCCCCCCCCCTTTTAGCAGTACACTGTAGGGTGTATATTCTTCACAAGGTGCAGAAAAGTAGGACATGAGCCTATATTGCATTTCTGTTTAGCAATGTAAATCTAGTACAGTTAGTTATCAGTAGTGCAACTGGCCCAATCGTTCCCTTAGCAGTACACTGTAGGGCGTATATCCGTCTTCAGAAGGTACAGAAAAGACGCAAGCCATATTGCATTTCTGTTTAGCAAAGTAAATCATGTAGACGGTGTTGTGGGAAACTTCGTGGAAACGACCAAAAGGGATTATTTTTCTTATTAACGACTTTCTTATAATGGCTTTACAATTAACAATTATACCTTTTAATGTGATCCAGGGCCAGATTAATGGGAATTGATTTTTATAATGGTGAACAGATAAGCTATTCTAAACTTAAAACAAAATTCTTAATGGGTGTTTTCTTTCTTCAGTCAATCGGAAACAAAATAAAAACTCGAGCTTGAAAGGTCAGTCCTACAAATACCAACGTCCCTTGGAGCTTGAGGGTAATCTTGACGAGCAGACGGCTTGTGTGCATGATTTTTGATGGTAGGTCCAGCTTCTCTACATGCCATCGTCTTTGTGTGCATGCTAAACCTTCGTTTAAGAGAGCGAAATTTTTGATTAGCAATCACCTCGTGTGCATGGACAACTTTGGTCTTGTTTCTCAGAGTCAGACTCTTGGCTAGTGATCGACTTGTGTGCTTGGCAAACTTCCTGCTTTATGTTTGGGTTGGGTTTTTTTGTTCTGTGGATTAACTTCTTAGTTAGCAATCATCTTGTGTGCATGGACAACTCTCGGTGTTGTTACAGAAGCAGTCAGCGTGATACAGAATGGTACAAGTTATTGCTGGTTTTAATCACAACTTGACAGTGATTTATAATTGAGAGATCGGAGAAGAATCTGGACCACCTTAAACAACTCAAATTTCTGTTGATGACTTCACATTTTAGCGTTGATTTGGTACTGATAATTCATCTTACAGAAATGGGGTGGTCTGTCTGTCTATTCATAATATTTTCAACATATTTGATGGTAATTTCGGGTATTCGGTATTCCCAATATTCTCAAACGAGTGTTTTTAAACACGATAACGATATGTTTGGTTTGTCACAGAGAAAGGATATCTACTCGGTACTGGAATGCATTCTATGGTGCTCGTCCACTGTTGATTGTAGAAGAATTTTGTATGATAAAGACACCAAACTATGTTCACTGTATAATCAGGGTGAAAACTGTTTGACAGATGAAGACGTGACGGATAAAGTTTGCTACAGAATGGTAAGTTACAGTTAAGAATTGTATGGAAGGAGGTGCTTTTCCCCCGTTCTTATTATCAAAGGCAAAATAAGTGGTTTTTATTCGATTTCAGACAAATAAAATAAAACCAAGTAAAAACAATCCAAACCATTAGTCAAAATTCGAAGTCCTAAAAAAAAAAAAAAAGAAAAAAATACGGTAACAGAGGTGACTGATAAAGTTTGCTATAGATTGGTAAGTAATAATATGGGGGCTCAGAGAGTGAAGGGGGGTTGGGATGGCCTAGTGGTCTAGAGTGCCGCGCTTCGACCTCTAGCTGGCCGGTCACCTCTGGCTTGCGGCTGTGGTTTCGATCCCTGGTGTGAGCGTATGTGGCATGGAGATAGGGGCGCCTTCTCAACCTCGTGGGTTTCCTCCGGGCACTCCGGTTTCCTCCCACTGCTAAAGACCCCTACACCCATGCGAATTATTGAAATAAAATTAAACCACATGTTAGTCCCGAAATGACCTAGTTTGTGTCGAGTGGGCCTTAAACCCCATTTTTCTCTCTCTCTCAGTAAGTAAAGTGCTGGCTAACTAATTTCGGGGGGGGTGGGGTCAAATGGTTAGCGTACACGCTCTATATCATACGAACTGCCGTTTAGTCAAAACTGGTGTGGTTTCGAATCCCCGATTGTACGTGACAAGGAGTTGGGTCGCCTGTCCAGCCTCATGTGTTTTCGCCGGGTACTCCGGCGGTATCCTCCCATATATATATATATATATATATATATATATAAAATATATATTGAATGCAATCTTTAAGTTTTATTGAAATCTTTTGATGGTCGTCTGCTCCATCCAAGGCTGGAGATTATCTTTCCTTGAGTTATTTTTAAATCTTATATTAAATGTTTAAATCAATTTTCATAACAGCTATCAATTTGTGACGAAGTCAAGTGTGATGTCCGATTGGTTACTATGGTGAAAGATGTCAACATGTCATAGAGGGCAAAGATTTTCGCGACATATTCACGCATATCGCACCACAATTTCGTGGATTATGGCCCCAGATAATACACACGAAAAATAAACCACGTTTGTTAGCGTGTGGACCGACCCTCGAGGGGTCACAATTTTTGTTGGGATTTTAAAGGCGAGTCGGCGCACTCCAACTTAGCCACGTGATCAACTTAACCACGTGATCGCCCAAATATATCTGGGCCCTGATTCTCAAAAACTTAACTGAAGATAAAATCCAAATTTTAGTACATACTTCAATTTTGATTGGCTAAGCACTAAAATGATCCAATCAAATTACTAAAATTTGGATTTTATCTTAGTTAAAATTTCGTAAAACTGGTCCCAGTATTACAAATACAACCTAATGACAGAAATAAGAAGTGGGCCTATCTTGCATGGAAATCGCTTGGTTCTTCTCTAATGGTTTGGTTTTCTCTATTCAGATTGTACGGACGGCGCACAGAAAAATGGCGTACCAATTAGATCAGCCCCAGCTAACAGCTGTGGATAAAAAAAAAAGTGTGTAGCTTTGGTTATGGCGGATGGACATCCATTCTCGCCAGAGACGGTAGTCGTCCAGAGATCAACTTCAATAGAATATGGCCGTGGATTTGGATATAGAGGCGGAAATCATTGGCTTGATTTAGAGAACATCCACAATATTCTCCAAAACCATCTTTAGTTTCTAAGATTAAAATCTTCAAATGTTTCGTGTTGCGCTTAGCATTTACCATGGCTTCTATGTTCACAATATTACTGATAATTATAAAATTTCTATCGCATCATGCACCGACTACTCAATCTTTCCAACCGGTGATTCTCTCACTAATGGTAGTTACAGCATAAACGTCAGATTATATCTGATATTTCACATAACGTCTTGTATTATAATTATGTCTAATATTTTACATTACGTCTTTGTTTCATATCTGTTAGTTCACATTACGTATTTATTATACATATGAAAGTTCACATTTCGCCTTTATATAATATTTCACATTACGTCTTAATATTAAATCTGATATTTCACATTACATACTTATATTTTATCTGATATTTCACATAACGTTTTTTTTTATGTTAGGTCTTTACATTATATTTCAAATTATATCTTTATATTTTGTCTTGTATTTCACATTGCGTCTTCATTTAATACCTGTTTTTACGTAATATCCTGGTATTTCACATTACGTCTTTATATACATATGATATTTCACATTACGTCTTAATATTAAATCTGATATTTCACATTACATACGTATAGTTTATCTGATATTTCACATAACGTTTTTTTTTTTATGTTAGGTCTTTACATTATATCTCAAATTATATCTTATATTTTGTCTTGTATTTCACATTGCGTCTTTATTTAATACCTGTTTTTACGTAATATCCTGGTATTTCACATTACGTCTTTATATATATGATATTTCACATTACGTCTTAATATTAAATCTGATATTTCACATTACGTATTTACAGTTTATCTGATATTTCACATTACGTATTTACAGTTTATCTGATATTTCACATTACGTTTACAGTTTATCTGATATTTCACATAAGGTTTGTTTTGTTTTGTTTTTTGTTGTTTTTTTTTTTTGGGGGGGGGGTCTTTACATTATAATTTCAAATTATATCTTTATATTTTGTATTTCACGTTGCGTCTATATTTTGTACCTAGTATTTTACATTACGTTTTTACGTAATATCCTGGTATTTCAGATTACGTATTAATAAATATTACATCTGATATTTCACATTACGTTTTGATATTAAATCTGATTTTTCACATAACGTCTTTATATTATATTTTATATTACGTCTGGGTTTTGTTCACATTACGTCTTCACATTTTGTCTGATATTTCACATTACGTCTGTTTATTATTATATTAAATTACATTACGGATGGTTATTATTTCTGATATTTCACATTACTTTTGTGTTCGTGGTATTACATAGAGACACCACAAGCAAGATCGCTCGAATATATTTACTGTTTTAATGTAAAGGGTGCAATAAAAAGCGAAAACGACAGAATTATTATTTTTATTGTAATGTACGAGTATTTGTATACGTTGGATACAGGTGGTGGTACGAAATTAGTCACCTGGCGTGGTTTTGATTCTCCGACAAGGAGTTGGGTCGCCTGTCCAACCTCGTGGGTTTTCTCCCACTGCTAAAGATCCCTAGACGCAAGCGAATTATTGAAAGAAAGTTGAACCATATGTCAATCCGAAATGATCTAGTTTGTGTCGAGTGAGCGTCAAGCCCATTTCTCTTTCTTTCGGTACGAAACTAATAGAAACCATGCGGGGGAGGGGGGGGGGCGTCCATTAGCGAAACCCAGTATATTTCATGTTAGTTTGTTATTTAATTATTCTATTTAATAGATTTTTGCAGACTTTGCCAGTGGAGTGGGGTAATGCATAGGTCACACTAGGGAAACATAATCGATGTGGAAGAATATAATCTTCTACTGATGGTTTACGGAAATGCCGCTGTGCGTGCCGCATGTCCCTGAAGTCAAATGTCTTCCTTTATTAGCCCGTGAAAGCCATTTTCATTTCTTCATCGTCGTAAACCAAAATATTCCCCTGATTTGGTTGAGAGCAGACTTGTATCCATAATTAATCATTTTGTTTAAATCAGTTTGCACGACCGGCAGACGATCAAATTATTCGGAGGGCATGTTAATGACATGCGTCAACCGTCAATCAAAACGAAGCATATTTTGAAGTGAAAGTTTATCACGCTTTCAATAAATGATCAGTTTGTGGCAAAAGATAGAAATACAGGATATTTGTCGATCGGTAGTTAATCGATGATTCGATTAGACTAATCGTTTATTGATAAGTACTATTTGGTTCTATTTGATCTTTGTCGGTTGACTTTAACTATTGCCCTATCGAACATGTTCTCACGGGACAAAAAATCGAAGCCCACTGTATACCTTGGTATGCGCTTAAAACAACAAACCCTTTCATTTCGAATTCAATTGCTGAACGGATGTGGGGGCGAATGGTTAACACGTGCCAACCTGTCATTAAGTAAACTTGCGTGGTTTCGCTTCCTTGGTTGTACGTGACAAGGAGACGTGTCGCCTGTCCAGCCACGTCGGTTTTCTCCGGGTACTCCATATATTAATCCCGAACTGACCTAGTTTATGTCTAGTGGGCTTTAAATATTCCCCTCTCTCTCTCTCTCTCCCTCTCTCTCTCTATCAATTACTGACCGAAGATCAGTGGATGGACAGGCGAGTTGTCTCCCATTACAATCGTCTGCCCGGTGACCAAACTGTGAAAGACAAGTTGACAGGTGACACCATGTTATAACGTTTGATACCTTGCATTAACAATATCAATTTTCATTATATCCCCAGAGCGGTGAACATTCAATCACTTTGATTAATTTGCGTTGCTTTGCAAATGATATAGCACAGGTAAAACAAAAGTACCAGATATACACAAACTTGATGTATTTCATGCACACAATTTTCTTGTTTGTAAGCGTTTCTAGAAGGTTGATAATTTGGGGCCACTATTTACATCCATCCGGAAATGATCTTCTATACATTGTTTGGTGAAATTTCCTAAACTTTCCATCAGACCAATGGCTATTAGCATGGAGGTCGGGTGTTCGATCCCTGCATTCGAGAAAGTTCATCCAGACTTTTCAGCATTGTTGCCCCTTGTCATTGGTGCAGGGCGGAGGGCCTGACAAGGACAACTGTCTAGCCATTCGGGTGGGAAGAAAATCCGAGGTCCCGTGTACACATTGGCATGCACGTAAAATATCTCTTTACGGTTGGAATTCGATGTAAGAGTAATTTCCCTCATAGCACTGTATGGCGTATGCCCGTCTTCATTAGCCCAGGTTAGGAGCAAAACAGTAGGACGTTAAACCCTATTCCATTCCTTTCCTTAGGCTAAACATAGTTTGATTAGATTTCCTAAACTTTCCATCAGACCACTGAGGCATGATATGAACTCTAGCCTTTATTCGTTAGTTAGATTATATCCCGGTTGGTGCTGAGCTGTCAAAAAAGCGATAGATTTAAATGGCCGTTGATACAAGAAAAAGGATATTCAAATTTAAATGGGACGTAGCGTCTTAAAGTACTATGATATGAACCCTAGCCTTTGTTTGTTAGTTGTTGGTAGGATGGCCGAATGGTTAGCACGTGCGCGTTATATCATAAAGCCTGATATTGAGTCAACTGGCGTGGTGTCGAATCCCCGGTTGTAGGGTCGCCTCTACAACCACCTGGGTTTTATCCGGATCCCCTCCTATTGCTAGAGACCTCTACGCGCAAGTGAATTATTGAAATAAAATTAAACCATATGTTAGTCCCAAAATGACCTAGTTTGTGTCGAGTGGACGTTATTATATAAACCCCATCTCCCTCTCTCTTTCTCTCTGTTCGTTAGTTAATATATTATATAGCCCGATTGGTGCTGATCTGTCAAAAAACATTTCATCTCATTGGTACCATAGATTCAAATGGTCTTTAATACAAGGAAGCAATATCAGAAATTGAATGGGATGTAACATCTTACAAGGGGTCGATGAATCTAACGCATGCGTTTAAGACCAGATGGTAAGTCACTGAGCCAAGTGGTTGGGTTTCGATTCCAAGCTTTTATGTGACACGTCGAAAGGCCGTCTGACGAACCTGTTCGGTTTTCTCAGTGACGTCAGGAAGCCTGTGACAGCAAAAGATCTTTCTTAGCAAGTGGTTATTGAACATAAATTGTACCATATGTTGCTACCGAAATGACATTATTTCCAGTGGACATTGAACCCCTTTTCGCCCCTTCTCTCTCGCCCAGCAATGTGCATCAGGCAACTTTCGAGGGATCTTTAACATGTGCTACCACCCTGTTCACGTTTTTCATTCCAACGGAAGGACCAGGGCCCTGTTTCACGAAATTTTAACTAAAGATAAAATCCAAATTTTAGCAGATATTTCAATTTTGTTTGGCTAAGAACTAAAATCAATCTAATATTGTCCAATCAAATAACTAAAATTCAGATCTTATCGTAGTTAAAATTTTGTGAAATAGGCCCCTGATGACTTTCTTTTCTTGCTAAACTCACTGTCAGGGGTCGCGTTACTCTCAGCAATAAGAATAATGATAATATGTCATAATTGATTGCTACGAATCTACGGTGCTATGGTTAGTAAAGCACTAGCTCCCTAACTAGAAGTCTCGGGTTCGATGCCTTGAGTCAACTGGCGTGGTTTTGATTCCCCGGTTGTACGTGAAGTAAAATTGAGTTGATCCCTGCCTGTGTTGACCGATAATTCTCCTGATTTTCCAAGGTGATTTCACCTTGTCAATGGGGCAGTATGTGTTTTGGCAAGGAACAGTCTCTATTCCATTGGTTGGGAACCTTTGCAGTTATGAGGTGGGGGTATAAGCATTAGGGTTTAACATCCACTCGACACAAATTACTAATAGTACTGGGGAAACGGAGGAACCCGAGAATATCCACGGGGTTGGGTGGGCGTTCTTATTCCTTGTTACAAACAAAGTTTGGATCGAAACCCTGCCATTTAACTCAATGTCAGACCATGCATCTAAAACGCACTCGACACCCAACCCCTTCCTTTTTACATCAAGAAACTTTATATGGAAGGGGGTGGGGGTTACGTCCACTTGGCACATACTAGGTCATTTCCGGACTAACATATAGTTCAATTTCATTTTAATAATTGGAGGCTGGACAGGCGACCCTATTCCTTGTCACGTACAACCGGGTAATCGAAACAACACTAGCCGACTCAATTAAAAGATCTTATAATGGTACAGCGCACACGCCCTAACGATTCGACCATCCAATCCTCCGGAATCAAATCTAGTCCCATGAAGACAGATCCGAATTAAACCGGTCCGTCGTGGAAACGACTACTTGAATATAATTATTCCCGACTAATTATTCTTAATTATTAATAATAATCGATTTCTGATTGATCAAAGATCAATTTATTTTATCATTCGTGTTTTGTCAGAAACTAATCGTCTATTAAACTTGTGAAAAACTTTCACTTCAAAATATACCGCCATTTTAATCGTCTAGTATCGTTTTGATTGGTGATTGACACAAGTCATTAACATTCCCGCCAAATAATTTGATTGTCTGCCGTCCTTGCAAACTGTTATAAACATAATTATTGATACAATTCCAGTCAGCCAATCAAATCTTAGAAATACTTAAAATTCCTTGGATTAGGACCAACTATAAAACCCAGAGACGCGGTGTGTATGCAACATCAATGTAGGTTTCAAACGAACGAGATAACATTCACCATATCCGAAAGACAATGTTCTCCGAAGGTCATCATTTCAACCCTGTTCCAACAGAGAGTTCGTTCTCATTTATGGCGGGAAATGGCACTGATTGCAAATCAACGAATATTAAAGAAAAAACTGCCGAGCGACGAAATGAGAGAGAACGAAAACGAATCGGACACTTAAAGAAACATTTTGGTAATTTGCAAACAAAATTACCAAAAGATTGGCAAAATTCCAAAATGAGCAAACTTGATATCTTGTCTAAAAGTATCCGTTATATCCGGCATCTTCAAAATCTGTTGTCAGGGAAGGACTGTAGTAACCAGGAAGTTGATCTATGGGCCTTGTGCAGTCCTCTTTTAGAAACAGAGGAACAACAAAATGGTGGATATCAATCTACTAGAACTGTGACGTATCAGCATTCATCTAAAGCACCAATGACGACAGCAATGACGTCATCTTCGCATCCGTCTGGTCACATTTTACCCGATTACACAAGGTCGGATTGTGACAAACAGACCATGGGCACCGCGATATCCACAAATCTGCCATCCAATATGGTGCCTTTCCAGTCAACGCTGGTGTCTCCCTCCGATGAGCCCTGCTCTGGAGGACACGCAATGTTGCCAGCAAACAAATATGACGCAATAAACCACTGGAACGGTACACAGCAGATGGAACTCAACGAAACGATGGCAGTAAATGCGAATAGCAAGATTTATGATGCCCAAAATCCAGCAGATGGAAATTGGATGGAATAAATAGATTACTTAATAAGTAATCGTTCAATAAACTACACGCCTGAGGCCTGGAAAAATTCATTAACAACTTTGGATATGTTGTTATAGGCAGTGCTTTCCAATATGATGACTGAAGTCGGCAATGACGTGTGATCACATATGACGTCATTAACAGCAAGTTGTTCCGATCTACGGGGCGATATGGATAGTGCGTTACTTTGCTCTTTTTCCTCACAGTCTAATTTGGGCGATTGATGGAGTCTTCGATGTGTGCTAATTAGGGACAGAGTTACCTACATGAGCGCGATGTACAATTCGTACCTGCATCTAGAATATTTATTAGTGTCGTCAATTTGTTGCAAATTAATTGATATTATTTATTAATGCTTCATAACTTTTTGAGATAAACCTATTAAATTATTTATTAATTACTAAGCGAGTTGTTCTTTTCGGGTGACTTTTACGGCGCTGGGTGAAACCGTAACACTGGTTCCGGCTTCTCAGTCCCCTCTTACGCTAGCAAGGGAGATAACTGGGGTTTAACATCCACTCGACACAAATTAGATCATTTCGGGACCAACATATGGTTCAATTTTATAAAATTCATTCGCTTGGGCGTATGGGTTTTTAGCAGTGAAAGGAATCCCAAGGACCCAGAGAAAACCCACGAGGTTGCACATGCCAACTTACAACTGGGGAATCGAAATCATGACAGTTGAATCAATGATAGACCTTGTGATACAACGCACACGCGCTAACCATTCGGCCATCCTCCCCACGCAACGCCATAGAGTGTGCTATGAAGAAAATGTTGCCCGGAAAGCGCCACGAAGACTTACTGTATGTCGAATTCCAACTTCCCATGAGTACACGGGACCTCGGTTGCAACTACTATATTCTGATTTTTATTTCTTACAGACAAATAGAACAGTCTAATAATTAGACGGTAACACAATATCGTTTCATAGCCGTATACACAGTGATTCAGTGAGTAAGCTCACTAATCTGTTATACATCTGGGGTTCGACCTCTAGGGTCCGACAAAGGCGCTGGCCAAGAAGTCCCACGGTATTTGTCGATGGGAACTCCCCTTGTCAATCAATGGTACACGGGATACTATGCTGCGAACCCTTGGAACTTCTGGTCAATGAGCCACGGTATTACTCGCGGTGCTGCCGTGGCTCCTAGATAGAAATAGAGTACAACGAACCAAGTAAACCCAAAATCATTTACGTAAATGTATATTTCATTCAGTTAAATCTTAATCTGTTATGAATGATTCCATAAAACGACCGGCCTGAGAATAATCATATTTTTCAGGGGTTCTTTACGCATTGTTGAACCCACGTCTCGGAGCACCAACTCGGACTCTTTGAATAAAACAACCACCCAAATACTCTGACCGCCCAAAAGTAGATATTTGCGTGTCTTTTGCAGCGTCGATGCTCAGAACGTGAAAGTGTAGTACAATACTGCTTCATATTAGCTTTAAAGATTTGGTCGCATGTGCGCCTTTTAATGTTGAGTGCACGTCCCTAATAAAAAAACAAAATCAAAATTTAACCTAACATATGATGAACTGAGAGAGAGAAAAGTGTAACATCCATTCGACCAAATATGTTATTTCTGGACTAACATATGGTTCAATTTTATTTCACTAAATTGGATGCACGTTAGGTTGTTTGGCTGAGTAAGGAAACCAGTTGACTCGGAGAAACCCCATGGGACAGGAAATGAAATTTGGTTTAACGTCCTACTGTTTTGCTCCTAAACTGGGCTTATGAAGACGGCCATACACCATACTATGAGGGATATTTTGCAACGGCACTTCGGCCTACTCTTATTTCGAATTGTAATTGCGAAGTGCTGTTTTGTAAGCGGCACTTCGGTTTCTCGTCCTTGCTAGATCCCTGTTCTGCTACACTGACAAGGAAACCCACGCTTGAAAATACAGTAGAACGTCTGGACGAACAACGGGATCGAACCCTGTAACTCTAGGGAGAAAGAGAGGGCGAGAGAGAGAGGAATGGAGTTTAAGGTCCACTCGACACAAACTAGGTCATTACGAGATAAACACAATATGGTTTAATTTTATCTGAATTCGCTTGCGCGTAGGGGTCTTTCGCAGTGTGGGGAAACCGGAGGACCCGGAGAAAACCCACGAGGTTGTCACGTTCAACCGGGTATTCAATGATACAGATTCAAATAAGATGTTTACTTACACAATAATAGCAGACATCATGTTTATCACATGCCGGTTTAAAATCCTGTTTGTAACGCCCATTGAAAGGATCGCTGCATCCGTTGGCATGTGTGGCGCATGTTTTTCCCTCTACAGATCCGACAACCAGAATGACCAACAGGCAAAATATGCCGATTATCTCTACTTTCATTTCTGAATTTAAAGTGAAAATTGTTTATTAAGTGAAAACTGTTTATTATCAAATGAAGAGAGTTCATTATAAAGAAAAGTCAAAATGCCATGGACTCTTTTATGTGCACAGCAATGTGTACCCGAGACCTCGATTTTCGCGCCAACGCCAATTTGACCCGATGTTACATGGGGTTGAGCAGAAAGTTATAGTGCTTTATCACGAGCCGTATGTCTCTCGACGTGTTCTCCAAAATTTCAGCTATGGAGAAAGCTTTAGTGAAACTAACTACAAAGAGACAGGCGACAATCACAAATACATAAATAAAATAATATTTACCGTGTTGTTAGTTCTCTGTAAAAACTGACTGAATCTCTTTCTTCGGTTGTCTGTTTTATACTAATCAACAATAAGTAGTGATGTAATCTTTAATAACCTCTCCCATTTATAATTATATTTTACACCATTTTAAATTTAAAGCCTCCCAATTTATTGAAGGTATCAAAATTAATCATAAAATCATGTGAATTTTGCCCGGTTTGCATATGAACAACATAATATTTTGTGTTTATATTCGCCCCCTCCCCATGGGAGGCAGATTTGATAATTCCAGTCTACACCTGACAAACTCGGGCACCAATTATAAATTGCACACATCAATCAGTTGTTTGGGGCAATAATAAATGATTTTTTGATTGCTTTCGATGCGTTTAGATATAAAACAGTGTAAAATATATATTATAGAAAATTGTGTCACCAGTAACAAGTGACCAGTATAGAGTTAGGGAAGGGTAGCGCTGCCAATATTAAATGTTCTGCTAAATGTCTTTTCGATTGATATGCAAAAAGTACAGTGTATAAAGTCTTAATAAAATAATAGAAAACCCTAGGTTGCCTTTTGGTGTGCAAGTGTGGATGGTTGTGTGTGTGTGTCAGAGAGGGGGGGGGGGGTAACAATTTAAAGGCTTCCAGCTCGTATTAACGTATCAAAAGTAATCACAAAATCATTTTACTTTTGCCCTAAACAACGGATGGGCGTGTGTGTCACTTACAGCTGGTGCCAAAGTTTGTCAGATTGGAATTATTCAAAACTGCCCCCCGCGACCATAATTCTGTCACCCTGGAGGAGACGGCGAGTATAGACACAAAATATTATAATAAACAAATAAGATACCCGGGCAAAATTTACAGGCTTCCCGATCGTATTTAATCTGAAAGTATCAAAAGTAATTAAAACAATCGTTTAATTTTCATTACACGATTAAAAGGTCGCGTATGTTTATTTTGTAAAATGATGTGTCATGTATAATGGAAGGAGAGGGTACGTGTCATATTAGACTGGTGGCCAGTCTTCTCCACACACCAAAAATTGGCCAGTCCTCTCAAAAAAAAAAACCGAAAAAAAAAACGTAATCTCTAGAGACTGGGCAAATAGAGCTTCATTCTCATCTAGTAGGTCAATCTGCATTATGTAGGTCGTGTGACGTCGTGCACGGGATTACTGCATTTGCACTGGCAAACTGGTGTAGGTGCGAGATGTTTGTTGTGGATAACAGTTATTGTTATTTAGTGATACTTTAACGATCTAAGAATTTTGTTGACGGACAATATGATAATATCTGTCGAATGAACGGATACAACGTATGGGATGAGGTGAATGAACATAAATAATTACACACGACATCATTATAACAACTTAACGAAGCCAGTTCATGCGTATCGGGACGAAGGCGAATGGAAACAAAAACGTGACATCAGCCAGCAGATGGTTTCAGCATGACTGTTTTGCACTCCATTCGAGACGCATGATTCATGAAGGTAAATATTGAACTTAATTTATCTTAGACATCACATTTACAAATTCGTGTCACGTGACTCGGGGCTTGTTTGACAACTGTCAATCATTCCAAATAAGGAACAACGTAAAACAGGACAAGAAACGCCCATTTTATTGTGAAGCTCGCAAATTGTCCAGTCTCTGGTGCTGGTTACAGGTTTACTCAATTTTTTTTTTATACAAATGGAAACGAAAGTGTTGGTTTACTAAAAATTACTACTTTTATATAAATCGAAATGTAAAATAAATAGAAGAGACTGGGCCAGTCTAGTGTCATATCTGCCTCAGCCCAAAACATCTCCATTCCTGTCACCCTTGAGATATATTGACGTTTTAACCATAAACATCGCTATGGGTGGCGCCATAATGAAATATCTGTTACCACTGGTGACGTTACTAAGGCATTCTGTAATTAAGGATATTGTGTGCCGTTGGCGGTCGTCGTCACAGTCCTTGTTTGGAATGTAAATAGAAGTTAAGTCGTAGTGCCGCTGTCTTGGGAAAAGTTCCCTAATAGCACGTTTTCATTATTCCGGTCGGGGCAGAACTGTAGGCCGTAGCGCAGCTGTCCTGGCAAATTTCCCTCATTGTACATTGCATAGCGCACGCCCGTTTCCATTAGATCGGTCGGAGCAGAACAGAAGGCCGTAGCGCAACGGTCCGGACAAAATTTCCACGATAGTACACTGTATAGCGTATGGCCGTCTTCATTAGTCCAGTCGGAACAGAACAGTGGGACGTAAAACCCCATTTCTTTTTTCTTCTATCCAGTTCAATCTCATGGCGGTGCCCTAGTGGTGTTTAAAGTTTATTCAAACATTAGCAGACGACGATAACTGAACCGTGTCACGACACAAGCAGACGCCAGTTTGTTGATCTGTGGTTGTACGATTCACAGTTTGGTTAAAGTGAAATTAGTATATCCGACATATCAAATTGTCAATTTTACAAACAATTTGACAAGCAGACAATACGACATTGTTATTTTGATTATTTAACCGATTAGACACACTTTCCTTGTAAGCTTCATGGACGTTACACCAAACCGGGGTGTATTCCTCTCATCAACTAGAACTTATATAACAAGTCTTCCAGAGCCCAGTGTTGTGAAAGCAACTATAAAAACGAAACGAAAAAGGATCTGTGTTTTAATAAGATTGTTGACCAGGGTGTACTCTAAAGATCCAACCCAGAGAGCCCGGCACACTATGGTTCACTAAATATCAACCAATAGATTCCATCAACCTATAGTCCACTAAGTACCAACGCGGAGTGTCCATCATTCTATGGTCCACTAGGTACCAACTCGGAGTGTCCTTCATCCTATGATCCACTAAGTACCAACACCGAGTGTCCATCACCCTATGGTCCACTAAGTACCAAGGCGGAATGTCCGTCACCCTATGGTCCACTAGGTACTAACACGGAGTGTCCATCACCCTATGGTCCACATGTACTAACACGGAGTGTCCATCACCCTATAGCTCATAAGGTACCATCCCAAATCGAACAGGGTGTGGATTTATGTTTAGATAGTTGTTTCGACCTAGTAGAATAGAACTTGCTTTTTACGGGAAGTAATATAAATTTGGTTTCAGACCACCGTTGATTGTTCCACTGCCTTAGATATTAATTTGGCGACCCAAGTCCGATGGCTTTTAGATATTGATATAAACTTAAAACATACAAATTGGAACCTGATATTGTAGTGACACGTTATGGAAATTTGGAAGTGGGCTAAATGGCAATTCAACTGTCGGGGGTGGGGGTCATTACTGTTATTACTGGACCTAAATGAACGTGCGAAACCTCCCGTCCAAAGTATTATTAACCGAATGCACCAGATTTATGGAATACCTTATACCCCTACATGACCCAATTGACACAGGCGCAGTGGTAATGTTTATGTTCTGAGAAACTGACTAGTGTCGAAAAATGTGAAATTTACAAGAGAATAGATTATTTTATCGAACTTATTGGCGTTAAGATTTGACGGAGAAAGTAATGGGGTGACCATTCCAGGTAGGTCGTTAAGTTTTAACCATTTTAATTTAAAATTGAAGAAATAGTAAGCAATTTTCGAGTTATAGTGTCCCCTGAAACAGATTGTAGGTTCACGTTCTAATGTTATTTTGAATTCCAGCTGTCAAGGGTTTTGTATGTGCACGCCTATGTGTACATGGGACCATGGTTTTTGTTCCGGGTTTGCGAGACAGCTACCATGTTGTGATAAACAAACGTCTTAGACATACTGACACGTCATAATATAACACGTCACACCACAGAAATATAGACCTATGCATCATACTTACATCTTCCGGGAGTGATTAAGGGTTTACAAACTGGCAGGTCGGGGGATCAGATAACGAAAAGCGTCTAGTACCTCGGGTAAAACAAAAAGCGAGGTATGATGTCTACCATTGGCTTATGTTATATAGCTCATGTTAGTTATGATTATGTCCGTTTGCATTATAATTAGGGAGTAATACCCTGTCTCTCTAGCCTGAGAAGTCGCGAGTTCGCTCCCTTTGTTTGCCGAGAATGTTCATTTGGGATTTTCCGGCTTGGTTTCCCCTGGCTAGTGGTGCAGGACAGATCGGCGGAAAACCGAAGTCTGGTGTGCCGTTAAAAGATCCCCTACCTGCTGAATTTCGATATAAGAGTAGGTCGTAGCGCCACTGTCCGGACAAAATTTCCCTAATAGCACACTGTATGACGTATGCCCGTCTTCATTAGCAGGGGGGGGTGGATGGCCGAATGGTTAGCGTGCGCGCGCTGTATCGTACGGCCTGCCATTGAGTCAAGTGGTGTGGTTTCGAATCACAGGTTTCCTCCCATTGCTAAAGACCCCTACGCGCAAGCGAATTATTGAAATAAAATTAAACCATGTTTGTCCAGAAATTACCTAGTATGTGTCGAGTGGACGTTAAACCCCATTTCTCTCTATGTCATTTCGGTTCTAACATATGGTTTAATTTTATTTCAATAATTCGACGGCGCTTAGGGGTCTTCTTTAACCGTGGGAGGACACCGGAGAACCAGAAGAAACCCCACGAGGAACACGGGGGATCGAAACCACTTGACAGACAGACCATATGATGCAACGTGCATGCATTAACTACCCCACCCCCACCCCTGTGCATGCGAATTATTGAAAGAACATTGAACCATATGTTAGTCCCGAAATTTGTGTCGGGTGGACTTTAAACCCCCTTTTCGACACAGGGGGTCTTATGATCTACAGCGAAGAAGATAAATCTCCGAACCCTTCAATTCCACCTCCGTCCCCCCACACACCATTACTGTACTTAAAGGATCTACCCCACCTCCTTCACCACCACACGCCACGACAAAACTCCGAACCCTTCCATCCCACCTCCGTGCCCACCACACACCATTATACTGTACTTAAAGGATGTACCATACTAACGATGATCAAGCTAAACCCATGTTAAAGAAAAAAGTATACCAAAATGTATATCAGTGTAACCTTCTCAAACAAATGATAACTTCACGTGGAGTTCCTCTACTTATAACAATTCTCTCTTTCTCTGTCTTTCGCCTGTCCAACCTCGTGGGTTTTCTCCGGGTACTCCGATTTTCTCCCACTGCTAAAGACCCCTACGCACAAGCAAATTATTAAAATAAAACAAAACCATACGTTAGTCCCGAAATGACCTAGTTTGTGTCGAGTGGACGTTAAATCCCTTTTCTCTCTCCCTATTCCCCTTTTGTTGAGTGATCTACAGAGCATCTTCAGACAAAGCCGCTTCAGGCTTAAATATCTCTCATAGCACACTCCATGGGGTGTATTCGTCTTCATTACAACACGCGAATAAAAGAACAAAAAACTAAAATGATTTTAAGTCGCGTTTGGTTTATTTTTCAACTTCAAAATTTACTCTTGTATCTTCGTCTGAAAAGTAATAAAAGAAAATGCTACAAAGTGAACAGTTTTTTTCACAAATCTCGTTTTTATCTCATCGAGTGAGGCATCGATATTTCACGGCAAGCTTTGAAATAAACACACCCATATTTCACCAAACTATTCAAAAATGTCGGGGTTCAAAATTTCCGACCCCTTGACCTCCTGGGAGGGGCATTTTTAAAATCTGGACCCATATGAACAACGACGTGGCTATCTCCGGCAATAATGGTTTGATTTTCATGATCTGAAGTTCATTCGTATGTTTTTTCATTATGCCAACACCATTTATGATACTCTTTAAGCAATTGGAAGCAGTTTTCATTACCAACTTCCGGTGTCAAACTCGGATTGATTTCACCCGATAATCTTTGGATTTTTATGTCGATAATAAAACGAAATGAAGGTTAATGTCCTGTTCTGTACCAACATGGCTCATGCAGACGGACAGACGCCATGTAGATTGCTATGGAGGACAGCAGTGTTTTACTATTGAGTAGGCTACACGAGATCTCGGTTTATTGTCCCCTCAGACAAGACGAGCACTTCGTCCTTCACCACCAACAAGGAGAAACCACCCTCAAAAATCCATTATCGAATCTGCTGGTAAGTGAGCCAGCGCCTTACTCTTCGGGTCGCCGTGGCTCTCTATGAGACTACACACAATCACAATAGTAACCATAGCGTCAACGTGACGTCATTGTCTAATATTCACCAAGAGAAAATAAATATTACCATTACTTTCCGTGACGTTATTCCTCTTCTAGGTCAAGGTCTTGTTCGGTTGCAAACCTCTCCAGTTCTTCCAAAGGCTCAGCACTCTTTTTGAAAACATCTTCAACTTCATTAACATCCAGGTCTCTCTTCGATGCACGTGGAGCAGGGACATGTCCACGTGATAAGACAGTAAAGGACAACAGAGTTACCAAAATCCCAAATACAATTAGTTGCCTCATCTTCGAACATAAAAAAGGACGCAATTCATTATAATTTATATAGTTACAACCGAAAATGAAATAGGAGTTAACAACTGTTCTGTTCTGACTGGGCCGATGAGGGACATTTAGCCCGGAAAGCGGCGCTAAGGCCCACTCTGATATCGAATTCCCACTGCCACTCCATCCCTATCGCCTTAACAAGTTTATTGAATGGCTGAGGTTTATATAAAGAGCTGTCCATTGTTGCGAACGTACCACAGACTCTACCACTAAACGTAATCTGTTTCACAGCGGCTATACGATGTTCCTTGGCAGGTCGGCAAATTCCAATGAACTGTCTCGGCCAACAAAGGGATCGAACACGGAACATCAAGGTTATCGAACCAACGTCTTACTGACTGAGCCACAGTGGACCCCTGCTGTGTAAGTCCCGAAATCATCTAACTTGTGTCAAAATTACTCTGCCCCCCCCCTCCTCTCTCTCTCCCAGTTAGTCAGCCACAATAGTAATAATGACTTTAGTTTTACTTTGAGTACACGAGTTCTACTCTTTAACATGTCTCCCTACTCTATAAAACTAGCAACTACACAGTTATAATATTTACACATATATGTCCATATATAAACGTCGATTCAGAGGACAGCGGTAATCAACAAGTGTTATGAGATTTAACATCTTTTACTAACTCCCTAGTGAAAATAAAAAATAAAGCCTGTTTTTTCTTAGTTTCGGGTAGTGAAGTCAAGAAAACAATTGTGTTATACGGAAATGTTCTCGTCATTGCTGTTTTTTTATTTTTTCTTACTATACACACCTAGCCAGTCCACATTTCCCTATTTTAATAATAAATGAATATTTACCTTTGTGACGGTTCTTTGTAACAGTTGATTTCTGATCTCTTCTTTGAATTACCTTCTTCTTCTGTTTGGGTATTTTATACTCATCACTCTAGTACCCGGGGATATTTTTCGACACGTCTACATATATAATTATATTTTACACTGTTTTAAATGTAAAGATAATCAAACAATCATTTCATTTTGCCTCAAACAACCGATTGGCGTGTGTGTAATATAAGCTGGTGCCAAGGTTTGTCAGGGGTAGACTAAAAGTATCAAATGTATCTCCCCTATAATTATTTCACCCTGGGGATAGTGCGAGGATACACACAGGATACACACAAAATATTACAATAAACAGTTAATAAGGTACCCGGGGCACAACTCGCAGGCTTCCAGCTCGTAATGTAATCTAAATCAAGGTATCAAAATTAATCAAAACATTCGTTTAATTTTACTTTACACGAAGAATAGGTATGTTTAACATGTAAAATGATTTGTCAGGTATAGGGGGGTAAGAACCGAGTACGTGTCATATCTACCCCACCCCAAAACATCTCCATTTATATCGCCTGTGGACGACACGGACGTGCTTATTATAAAATGTCACAATGGATGGCGCCATATTGAACCATCTGTTAGCACTGATGACGTAACTAACGCATTCTGTAATTAACGTTATCACGTGCCTATAAACAATCCTTGTTTTTAATGTAAATAACAGTATGTCGTAGTGCCGCTGTCCTGGCAAAAGTTCCCTAATAGCACATTGGATAGCGCCTGTCCGTTTCCATTATCCCGGTCGGAGCAGAAGAGTTAGCCGTCGCGCAGCTGTCCGGACACAACTTCCAGGATACCGTCTGTATTAGCCCAGTCGGAGCTGTTCGGACAAAATTTCCAGAATAGTACACGGTATTGCTTAAGTCTGTCTTCATTAGATCAGTGTGAGCAGAACAGTAGGGCGTTAAACCCCATTTCAATTCATTTCATCCTTTTCTTCTATCTAGTTCAATCTCAAGACGGAGCCCTGGTGGTGTTTAAAGTTTATTCAGACATAACTGAACCGTGTCAGGAACCAAGCAGACATCAATCTTTAGATCTGTGACTGGACGATTCAGTCTGGTTTAAGTGAAATTAGTATATCCGACACATCAATTTTACAAACAGTTTGACAAGCAGACAACACGCCATTGCTTTTTGATTATCTAACCGATTAGACACACTTTCTTTGTAAACTTCATGAGCGTTACACCAGACCAAGGCTAATTCCAGATTCTAGTGTTGTTGTAAGCTTCATGGGGGTAACACCAGACTAAGGCTAACTCCTCCAGATCCTAGTGTTGTTAAGTTAATTAAACGAAATTTTAAAGTATAAAAACGAAATAGGATCTGTGTATTAATTAGATTGCGAGAGAGAGAGAAATGGGGTTTAACGTCCACTTAACACAAACTAGGTCATTTCTGGACCAAGACATGGTTTAATTTTTATTTCAAGAATTCGCTGGAGCGTAGGGTCTTTAGCAGTGGGAGGAAACCGGAGTGCCCGGAGGAAACCCACGAGGTTGAGAAGGCGCCCCTATCTCCATGCCACATACGCTCACGCCAGGGTTCGAAACCACAGCCGCAGGCCAGAGGTGAGCGGCCAGCTAGAGGTCGAAGCGCGGCACTCTAGTCCACTAGGCCACCCCAACCCTCTAATCAGATTGCAGACTAGGGTCTACTTTAAAGATCCAACCCAGAGAACTCAACACTCTATGGTTGACTAAGTACCAACCATGTGGTCCATAAGGTACCAACCCAGATCGACCCACTAGTTACCAACCCAAAAAGTTCAACGTCATATGGTACACAGGGTACTAACACGGAGTGTCCATCAACCTATGGTCCATAAGGTACCGGGGGGGGGGACTAGAGTGCCGCGCTACGACCTCTAGCTGGCCGGTCACCTCTGGCTTGCGGCTGTGGTTTCGAGCCCTGGTGTGAGCGTATGTGGCATGGAGATAGGGGCGCCTTCTCAACCTCGTGGGTTTCCTCCGGGCACTCCGATTTCCTCCCACTGCTAAAGACCCCTACGCGCAAGCGAATTATTAAAATAAAATTAAACCATATGTTAGTCCAGAAATGACCTAGTTTGTGTTGAGTGGACGATAAACCCCATTTCTCTCTCTCTCCCATAAGGTACCAACCCACAGAGACCTACACTCTATGACCTACTAAGTACCAACACCTATGGTCCACTAAGTGTCATCCGAGAGAGTCCTACATCATATGACCCGCTAAGTACAAGTCCAGAGAACCGAACACTCTATGACCCACTGGGTACCAACTCAAAAATTTCAACGTACCATACCAGAGAGTTCAGCTGCTTAAGGTTAACGAAGTATCGTCCAATTTTGGTCCGATTTTTACGAAATTCGAACCCAATCTTCATTACGGTGCAACGGTGATACAATTAGGCGTTGTTTTAAATCGGATAATAATTGGGACTTTCAGAGGGACCACAAACTAAAGAAAGGGGCTATTTTACGTACAATCAGGGATCATAATTCAGGCAGTTACTATCCGATATGCGCCAATATCGACAGGAACCAAGCTCGTTGGGTTATAAACATGCATGTCACGTTTCATCAAAATCGGTTCAAAATTGTGACCTGTATAGGGTCCACAAGCCATACACGTGATTTTTCGGGCTATAACGGGCTATAATCCATGAAGTTTCGATGCGATACATGCCAATATCGAAAGCAGCCAAGATCTTTTGCAGATAAATATAAATTTTCGTCTAAGTCAAATAAAAAATATATTACGTCGTGATAAACTCTATGAAATGGGGTTTAACGTCCTAACATTATTTTGAATTCTAACGGTCAAGGGTTTTTTTTCGTCCCAGGTTAGCAAGCCAGCTTTTTACTCGCCGTTGCTACCATGTCGTGATAAACAAACGTTTAAGACATGCTGACACGTCATATGACACGTTGGGTGGTAAAGCATGTAGTCGCTCGGATAGAACACAAAACGAGTTTTTGAGGTCTACTATTGGCAGCATGTTGTGGCGTATGTCTGTTTCTAATAGCACTGTTGAGGCAGAGAAGTAGGGCGTTCAACCACATTTATTTGAAATGTACGGTATCGTTACATACTAACGTTTACAGATATCTTTTCTTTTCTTGATATTTAATCTTGATGCCGTTAATGAACAAGAACGGCAAAACAGTAAAAATATCTATTAAATCGAGAGAGAGAGAGAGAGAGAAAGAAAGAGAGAGCGGGAAATAAGTGGGGTTTAACGTCCACTCGACACAAACTAGGTCATTTCGGGACCAACATATGGTTTAATTTTATTTCAATAATTCGCTTGTGCGTAAGAGTCTTTAGCAGTGAGAGGAAACCGGAGGACCCTACTCCTTGCCACGTACAACCGGAGAATCGAAACCCCGCCAGTTGACTCAATGACAGACCCCCCCCCCCCCTGCTCAGCTACATAAAAAAAAATAATGCCTTGCATCAAGGAAATTACATCACAAAGTGATCCTACATCAGTATAAAAATGATTTCTCTGTTTAAAAAGCTCAATTTGTATGTATGCCTATGTAATTTAGAGACGATGATGGCAAACCTCCTCCTGCAAACATTCCTGGATCCGCCCTCCATTCGGCCATCCAACCTTCCACTATAAAATCAATTTGTGCTCAACATGGGATCCCATCATTAATACAAATTGGTCAGGGACTTGTACGTAAATAAAATAAAACCAAGTACCAACAATCCAAACCATTAGTCAAAATTCGAAGTCCTAAAAAACGGTCGAGGCAAAATAGTGTAATCAGCAAATGGACTGTTCATCGTGTACAAAAAAAAACGCCAAACAGTGGTAACAGGTGTCTAGAAGAGTAAGCTTACCCTGACTGGCGCCACACCCGCCATAGCTGCATCCACTCGACACAATCTGGGTTAGTTCAATGATTCGTTTGCGCTAAGGAGTTTTTAGCAGTGGGAGAAAACCGGAGAAACTCCACGGGGTTGGATTGACAGTTGTGTAGAGAAGTTGCCCCAAATTTCTAACACAATGAATAAACATTGTTGTATTTTGTTACGCCGTTGTCATTTACTTCGGAAGAACAGCGAGCCCCACAGACGAAATAGAAAAGACTTTTCCCGCCACAGTTAGCTGTGCCATGCTGGGAAACCTGTCAACTCTTCTGTTCTATGTATAAGACCGATGAAGACATTTTGGTAAATAAAAAAATCCCAGATAGGGCGTATCCACATCTCAATTAACACATGCATAATGTAGGGGTGTATATTGAAAAGAAGTAAATACTTATCTCCGTACAAAGTCGAAAATTATAAGAACAACTGTGCGATTTATTGCCGATGGAAATTGATGAACCTCAGGCGTCGGGAACAGGGCCCTGTTTCACAAAATTTTAACTAAAGATAAAATCCACATTTTAGTAGATACTTCAATTTTGATTGGCTAAGAACTAAAATCAATCTAATATTGTTCAATCAAATTACTAAAATTTGGATCTTATCTTAGTTAAAATTTCGTGAAATAGGCCCCTGGTTTCCCGGGAGCATCGCAAGACATGTGAAATAATCGGGGGGGGGGGCTCTTGAAACAGCGAAACGATTTCAACGTTGCATTGAAATCAGACGCAGGGAGTATCCCCTGAGACTTCCAGATAAACAGATAAGCTATTGACGATATTACAGAGACTCGATAATTTCTACAGTGGACTCCGTGGTGGCATTAACAACAACTCGCAGGGTGGCGATATTTAAGAGATTCGATCGATGCATTCTTATTGGCAATATCAAATTTCTTATAACTACGAAGGGTATGCCAATTGGCAATTTGAAGCCGTGGCTCACGCAGCTGACCAAATCAGACTATACAGGTGTTCAGCTAAATTGAGGGAAATGACCGTTAATCATCTAGAGAAACACAAGAACTTCTATGGGGAGTGGTTTTGTGGCGGATATCAATTCATCATTAAAAAATAACGGTTCGAGTAGTAAATCACAAGACACTAACAACCCAGGCAGCCAGCTTTTTTGATGATTTCGATGACAATGAAAGTACAAATTCATGCTCAAATTCAAATAATGAAATTCCATAGAGTTAATTCTAAGGTAGGTTATGACTGGGATGAATCGAAATCCATTTCTTACCATAGTACTGATATATCAAATAATCCTATTTTAGCATCAGAATTATTAAATATTTTACAGTTACAAATGGAATCTGGGGTTGCTCCTTGGCCAGATGAAATTGCTATAGACTTTATTATAAAGTATGTTTAACTTCATTTTTTATCGTATTGGCATATTTGTTTAATAGGAATTTTGATGCAGGAAAAGTTTCCGATTCTTGGTTAAAAACCGGTGAATAAGAAAGGTTTAGGATGTGCTACTAAAAATTACATGAGAGTTTATATTCTGGATTACATCGGAAAAGTGTATTTTTGCATCTTAAATAGAAATGAAATGAAATGGATTTAACGTCCTACAGTTTTATTCCTGAACTGGGCTAACGAAAACGGGAATATACGTCATGCACTGTGCTTTGTGGGAAATTTGGCCCGGGCAGCGGCGCTACGGCCTACTCTTATATCGAATTCCAACAACCAATGGATCTTTTACGCGCACGTCAATGTGGACACGGGACCTCGGTTTTTCGTCCCACCCGAACGACTAGACAGCTGTCCTTGTCAGGCCCTCCGCCATGAATCATCTTAAATAGAAGGTCAAAAGATGGGTCTGAAATAAATGAGAGATACACAGAGGCCCAAGCAGACTGTCGACTATAGGTTATTCTATACGGACGATAGATCACATATTCAGATTGCAATAGCTTAACACACTGTATGGCCTATGCCCGTCTTCATTAGTCCAGTTTAGGAATAGGACGTTAAACCCCAATTTCATTTAGTTTCACGATGTCCTTGTTAGACGACCCCACACCAATTTGCAATTAACAGGACTTCGGTGACCATGAGACGGGATTTATATGCCTGCTGATAAAATATAAAGTAATTCAAAGCTCAATTGGTCATTTCGAGACCAACATGTGGTAGAGTTTTATTTAATTAAATCGCTTTCACGTAGGGACCTTTAGCAGTAAGAGAACACCAGAGGAAGTGGGAAAAATGCACAAAGCTGGACATAATATAATTACTCATTGTCATCTGTTAATCGAATCTATGACACTGATAGAGCTGTGGGGTTGCATGTCCACTAAATACAAACGAGGTCACTTCAATTTTTATTCCAATAACTCGCTTGCGCGTGTGGGCTTTCAGCAGAGGAAGAAAACAATTCAGCCAGCTACTCCCCAATATTCAAACGACTTCATAGTGTACCTTTTATTCGTATTAAGCAAGTAAATCAACAATAATTAGACTTTGTCGGAAATACGAATAATGACAGGACAGCCTTAGAATCAAATTTTCCTCAGACGGTCTATATACATGGACGAACCCACGCCTGGTTACACCAACTCTCGGCAGGTTCTTCGTAGTAGATTCCGCCAAATAATTTAACCCCTATGTAGTATTTATATGCCTGCTCATTGCATTCCTGGCGTTCAGAACTTGAAACAGAAGAACAATACTGCTTCATATTGTTGTAAAAGGTTTGGTCGCACCTCGCCTTGTCTACTCCGTATCGTTGTCCCTAAAAAAACAATAATCAAAACTTAGTCGATATATCAACTTGAATTGCTTAAACATACAGTATGCAAGAGCTAAATCTGGCTATAACAAGTCTTTCTTTGGGCTTCGTACGCTACAGAAATTATTAATTAAAATTTTATTTTGATGACAAGCTCAAAATCTACTCTGTAGATCCTCGGATGGCTTGGACACAGTTTGGATTTAAACAGTCGTCCATTTAAAATTTAAACAATTAATGGCTGACCAAGCTAACCTTTACCATTAGTCGCTGACGTCAATACCGGAAACTGGTGGTGAAATGCCTGCCAAGCGAGAGTACCATTACCATTGAGAATATTACTTGATAATCGCGAATATGTGGGTGGAGTCATCGTCTGTCAATCAAACGATCGCTAATTCTCGAAGACGGTGCAGACACAGTTAAAGAATAAAGTAATTTGACTGAAATTTACACAGGCCGAATTGTTGTGGAAATAAAATTTGCAGTACGAGTCAAAACAAGTTATTAAATTTAATATAAATTATTTTCACTTGTTAATGTAATTACGCCACTATCCTAACAAGTGTGAGCTTACTAGCAGGAATCGGGCATGATGTCATCGCTGCCATGTGACTTCGTGTCCAAGCAGACCAAGTTTCAAGTCGATTGTACTTGATATACCGGGGCCTTGTTTTTTATTCCAGGAGCGTTACCCAAACAACATGATACACAGCGCTTACCTAATGGGGGGGGGGGGCAGTTCCCGGTTCTAACCTTCCCATTTCACTTTCTAATTCCAGCTACAGTGTAAAACAATATTTTGTTTTATTTTAATCATGGGAACGAAGAAAATCTCTGGTTTAAATGAAGCATTTACTTACACATGAATAGCAGACATCGTGTTTATCACATGAAGGCTTAAAACGCTGTTTGAAAGGCCCGTTGGTAGGATCGCTGCATCCATCGGAACGTCTGTCGCAGGACTGTCCTTTTACAAATCCGACAACCAGAATGGTCAATAGGCAAAATATGCCGATTATCTCTACTTTCATTTCTGAAATTAAACAAATTAGCTTCTGTAAAACCCCTATAAAGGGACAACAACACTTTTGATGGCTATTCAGCTCCAGAAACTAAATAATAGCCTTATTCTAAGTACTACTGTGTGAGTTCTGGTAAATAATAAACAGATTTCTTCGATTATGAACAAACTAGTTAACTTTGGTAATTATAAACTTACCCGTGTGTTTAAAATGAACTCCCGTTAAATAAAATCCATCAAACCACTAAATGTCTCAACGTATAAAAACAGTTCTCTCTTGAAAAATTGAAATCCCACACACTTTCGGTTAAGAAAAATATCAATATGGCAGCTGGTTACGTCACACCTCGGGAGATATCACTTTGTATTAGGGGTGACAGCATAGGAAATGTGGCATTTTTACGTCAATTCAAGTTTGTTTTAAGTTAAGCACGTCTCGGCATTGAGTTTGAGCGTTCGCACACATAACAACCAGTATTTTTTTTTTTAAATTTGTTACCGTCTTAATTATTTGATTACCGACTAGGATGGGATAATTTTCTTTTTAACACGCATGAGGAACAAAAATAACTACATTCTTTTCACAGGCCTTAAATATTACCCATCTTTATAATATGGTATGATAATATTATTTTTTAACATATATGCAGGTCATTTACAATTAATGTTCCGCTTCTTACAGGGCGTTACGGACTTGTCGGCATTGCTTACGCCACCCAATGCCATTAGGCACTTTGAACGCTGTCGCAACACGCTTAAAAATGTCACTGAAGCGGTTATTATCTGATCGCAAGAATGAGATCAAATTAATAATACACTCAGAGTCCTCAGCCACTTCGGAGATGTGCTTCATGATCCGTGTTAATCTATTTATTACATAAAGAAGATAGGATATTAAAATCTATATTTTATACAAGACTTTATTTTTACGAGTATCCGTGCAATCAGTGTTTCTTTCATTGTGAATAAAATTTGATAGACTGGCGATCAATGGTTTCAATATAAAGATAAAGCTCCTATGTAATTGTCTTCAATTGATATTTTCGTCGCCCAAACTCAAACGATTGTAATGTTGGCGCGTTGCTTTGAGTATAGCACGTGCTTGACAAAATATGCGTCAAATTTAAACAACCTCGCTTCCGTGTGTTGGATTCGTCCAATATGTGACGAAAGCAATGTTATTATCCACTCTGTCGAAATAACAAGTAAATATTCAAATCTTTCAAGAGAGAACCGTTTTTATTCGTTGAGATATTTTATTGTGCAATGGATTTTATTTAACGGGAGTTAATTTCAAACACACAGGTAAGTTTATAATAACCAATGTTAACTAGTTTGTTCATAATCGAAGAAATCCGTTTATTATTTACCAGAACTCACACAGTAGATGTTTATGTGTCCTACCTGTTGTGTAAATTATCCATTACATCCTATTTTACTTGTCGGGGGGGGGGGGAGGGGTCGAAAATATTTTAAAATCCAAATCAAATGGAATATTGTAAAATAATACAATTTGTTGACCAGAATGAAGACTGGGACATATTATTCAGTTACAACAAGAGTGGTATTGAGCCTTTAAGCTATCCATGGGCTAATGTGGTGGTCAGAGGCGTTTTATAGCTGAGGCGCTAGCCTCCTCGTGAAAAAAAAATCAAAGAAGTTGAAAAAATAAAACGGGAGAAAAATCCTAAAACCGATGAGAAAAGTGAAAATGTACCCTAGTAAGGGAGGGCCCTAAATGCAGACAAAGGGTCCCACGTCTGATAAAAGGACCCCTCTGGCCAAATGAAATGAAATGAAATGGGGTTTAACGTCCTACTCTTTTGCACCTAACCTGGGCTAATGGAAGACGGCCATATGCCACACAGTGTGCTATGAGGGAAATTTTACCCTGACAGCGGCGCTACGGCCTACTCTTATATCGAATTCCAACTGCCAAGGGATCTTTTACGTGCACTCCAATTTGTACACGGGACCTCGTTTTTTCGTCCCATCCGAACGACTAGGCAGCTGTCCTTGTCAGGCCCTCCTTCTGCATCACTGACAAGGGGAAATCACGCCGGAAAATCGAAATGAACTTTCTCGGCCAATGCAGGGATCGAACACCCAACCTCCAGGCTAGCGAACCAGCGCCTTAGCCGCCGTGACTCCCTGGCCAAATGAAAGGGAGTCCGAGTCAATCGTTTTCTATACACTGTTACTGTCGAATCCACTACTAAATGAGAATGCAGTCATTGCATTGGCATGAAAATTATCAATCAAGACCATCACCCTCCCTGCGAAAGAGGGTCCTCAAAGTAGTACAGCCTCCGCCATGATAAACCTTAAAACGACGCTGGTGGTGGGGTGGGGTCGAGTCATCTGACATGAGAAATGATATGAATTGAATTTAAATGGGGTTACGCGGCCGATGAACTTTCTCGGCCAATACAGAGATAGAACACGCGACCTCTAGACAAACGAGCCAGCTTCTTACCCACCGTGGCTATTCATCTAACATAAGTTGCGTGCTTTAGGTCATAAGGCTTATCATGACAAGAAGTAACATTGTCTGCCCAACCTTGTGGGTTAAATCCGGTACCACCCCACTGCTAACATTACTGATATTTTTATCCATAAATTACCTTCTTTTTTTTTTGTCGGGTGCTCTTGCTCTATAGATGCTAAATGTCCAATTTTTGTAATGAAAATATATTAACCGTATTGGTGCATTCCCTCGAATATAGTTATAATAAATGAAATATTTACCTTAGTGATGATGGTTCTTTGTAACAGATGATTTCTTGTCTCTGATTTTACCTCTTCTCCTGGGTATTTTATACTGTTCACTGGTACCTGGGGATAAAATTTTCTACACCCCTCCCCATCGCCGTTTTAAATCTAAAGGTATGAAAAGTAATCAAACAATGCTTTCATATTGCCTCAAACAACTGATAGGTGTGAGTGATTTATAATTGGTGCCAAGCCTGGTCAGATTGGAAGTATCAAATCTACCTCCATTTGATTCTATCAGCCTGGGGAGAGAGCGAGTATAGACACAAATTATTATAACAGGCTTCAAGTTGGTATGTAATTTGAAAGTATCAAAAGTAATCAAAAGGTGTATGTTTAATTTGTAAAATGGTGTGACATATATATTAGAAGGACGGAGTACGTTTCATATCTGTCCCAGCCCAGAGAGATGGGGGGGGGGTATCGGTCACTCGAAACAAACTAGGTCATTTCGGGACTAACATAATGTTTAATTTTATATCAATAATTCCCTTGTGCGTAGCAGTTGGAGAAAACCGGGGGACCAGAAGAAAACCCAGGAGGTTGAACTGGCGACCCTACTTCTTGTCACGTACAACCGGGGATTCGAAACCATGCCAGTTGACTCAATGACAGGCTTTAAGATACAGCGCGCATGTGCTTACCATTTACCCATCCAACCTCCAGTATGTCGTAGTGCCGCTGTCCTGGCAAAAGTTCCCTCATAGCACATTTACTCGGTCGGAGTAGAACGGTAGGCCTTAGCGCAGCGGTCCGGGTAGACTTTCTGAGATTGTTCATTGTATAGCGTATACCCGTCTTCATTAGCCCGGTCGGGGGATCCGGACAAAATTTCCAGAATAGTACACTATCTAGCCTATTTCTGTCATGATTTGACCAGTTGCAGCAGAACAGTGGGGCGTTAAACCCCATTTCATTTCATTTCTGGCCTATGCCAGCCTTCATTAGTCCATCAGCAGA
This sequence comes from Patella caerulea, assembly GCA_036850965.1. Lineage (NCBI taxonomy): Eukaryota > Metazoa > Mollusca > Gastropoda > Patellidae > Patella > Patella caerulea. The sequence continues at coordinate 33,012,786 of JAZGQO010000015.1, forward strand.
CTACCATGACGTACGTCGATCTGCTGATCTGTGGCTGAACGATTCACAGTTTAGTTTAAGTGACATTAGTATATCCGACACATCAATTTTACAAACAGTTTGACAAGCAGACAACAAACCATTGTTATTTGATCATTTAACCGATTAGACACACTTCCTTTGTAAGCTTCGTGTGCGCACCCTGCTAAAGTCTCCTCCGCTAAAACGAGAGAGGAGCAAAATGACGTTTAACGTCCACTTTACATAAATTCGTCGATCTCACTGTCACGTAGACGTGAGGAATAGAAACACTTGACTCAATAATAGATCTTGTGATCAAACGCGCACGTGTTAACCACGCCCACTCCGACACCCATTTAGAAGAAGAGAGGGGTTACATATCACAGAAGAAAATGGCAGGGACGTTTTATATTACTGTGAAAATACAGTTACAGAAAAGCTATGGGAATTTTAAAAGATCAATAAGTTAAAATTAAAGGGGATAAGCTGGAGGAAGGGAGCGACTGGTTCGAAACATTATTGAAAAAAAAAACAACAAATAGTCAAAGCGTCCAAAATGACATGCAAAAAGGTGGTTTAATGTACTCTAACGGACGTTATCGTTACATACTTACGTTTATGGACATCTTTTCCAGATATTTAATTTCGAGGCCGTCAATAAAAAAAGAAAGTCTAAAGGTATTAACTCGATTTGTATCGAACATGAATACCATTCAATAATACAAAGTGACCAGGGCCCTGAATTTAAAGGGTTACTGAAGGTATATCTCATAAAACAAAATATTAAAATAATTTGTAGTCGACCACACCATCCGCAGTTGCAAGATAAAATCGAAAGAGTGAATAGAATTGTGAAAGATAAGATTAAATTTAATCAGTTGAAAAGAGGTGAGAGAGGGGTTTAACGTGCAGTCGACATAAGGGACCAAGATATGGTTCAGTTTTATTTCAATGATTCGCTTGCGCGTATGTGTCTTTAGCAGCGGTGGGGCTGAAGAACCGGGACAAAACCCAGGAAGCTTGATTGAAAAGAGGTAAAAACGGCTACAGCTGGATAGAGAAGTTGCCCAAAATTGGAAACGCAAAGAATAACCAACCGCGAGAAGTGTTGTCTTATGCTACGCCGTTTGCCATTTACTTCTGAAGACCAGGTGGTCCAACAGACAAAATAAGAGAAAAAGCTTCTTCCGCCACAGTTAGATGGGCCATGAGAATGATTGGGAAAGCTGTCAACTGTTCACTGAAACCATAGCAAAACGGCGTCGAGAGAAATTAAAGAAAGTATTTAAGAAAATTGTGAACAAATGACCCCATAAACAAAAAGATTAAATCCGCGAGGATATTTCTAATGAGCCCAAAGACACTACTTTTAATGCAGAAATGTCTACACTGGGGGTGACGATATTCCAGAGACTCAATAATTTCTACAGTGGTTTCTGGTGAAAGCATTAACTACAACTCTTGAGGAAGACGATATGGCAGAGACTCAATGCGATGCTTTCCGAATTTCTTATAACCCCAAAGGATATGGCATTTTTCAATTTCAAGCCGTGGCTCAGAACTGTCCAAAATCGGAATATACAGGTGTTCAGCTAAATTGAGGGAAATGGCCGTTAATCATCTAAATAAGCACAAGAACTTCTATGGGGAGTGGTTTGGTGGTGGATGTCAATTTATCAATTATCCAACTCAAATGTCCAAAACGTCTACACACGGAGATCGCTAACAGTACCAGCATTTCCTCATGAATTTCAGAATAGAGCTCCTCAAACAATCAGCGGGGAATGCTTACTGGTAGGCGGGTTTATTTTATTAGTCCACCGATTTTAATTATTAGGGTTGCGCTAGGGTTGGGTTTATTGATACCCATATTTATAGTATTTCTTACATCGGCGGTATAGTGAACCCCCTTTTAGCAATCAACTGGTTTCCAATACAAATGCAACACCAACTTTATAAACACTCAGATATTACCCAGGGTCGAAGTGAATACACATTGTCTTGAAGAAATTTTATCTGGTCTTTCCAAAAATAAACAAAACCCGTGTTGTTCTTACAATACCAATTTCCACTAATAAATCACAAGCCGCAACACCCAGGTAACCAGTTCTCCATGTAGCTCTTTTCACGATTTTGATTTTGACGCCAACGTCATTAAAAGTACCAATTCAAGCTTGAATCCAGATAATATAGTTTATGGCTGGGATGATCCGAATTCCATTTCTGACTATAGGAAGGTTTAAGATATGATAATAATAATAATTACAGGAAAATTTATATTCTGGATTGCATCGACAAAATGTATTCTTTCGTTTTAAATAGGAGATTTGGACTGAAATAAATATACAGAGGCCCTAGCAGGCTCAGGCCAGGTTATACGAAGGTGGATCACATATTCACGTTGCTATGGCTTAGCTCAGAAATACTTATATCAACGCAAAGGCACACTTGGTAAATAGAACTCAACTTAGATCCAATATTATCTTTTATTGGTGTACCACAAGGTTGCATCTTAAATCCCATTCTATTTTGTTTATTGCCTGAAACTGCCGTTTTTAGAGGTGGATTACATATTCACGTTGCTATGGCTTAGCTCAGAAATACTTATATCAACGCAAAGGCACACTTGGTAAATAGAACTAAACTTAAATCCAATATTATCTTTTATTGGTGTACCACAAGGTTGCATCGTAAATCCCATTCTGTTATGTTTATTGCCTGAAACTGCCGTTTTAGAGGTACATTCACATTAGGGGCATTCCATGTCAAATGTGAACTTAATTTGGGCGATTTAAGCATTCCATTATAGATTTTGATATTTTTGGTGTGCAAGTAAACCGCGACAAACGAACGGCTGACCTTCAAACTTTGAAAATCAATAACTTCGCCCCTAGTAATCCTACTTACATGAAATTAGTATCAAATTGTTCAAAAAAACAGATCTTTCTAATGACCAGACAGACCAAAATCTAGGGAGATGGTCTTGCCCTTGACCTTTGAAACCACGCCCCTGAAAAGGAGCAAATTCGATTTGGCAAATTTGTCGTGTGCACATTGCCCCGCCTATTAATTACGAACACACAAAAATCAAAGTGGGATCTCCATGGGAACAGATTTGATGGACATGAAGTCCATCTTCGTCGCAAAAACAGACGTCGATTTTATTAGAATTCACTGTAGGTTGTTTTGTGCAAACTGACTTCTGAACACTAATTTCACTATGGTAACTTACCCTCTCTTTTTATACGCCCACATGCCGTTGCCCCTGTTCGTCGCCCACAATTTCTTATGTACGTTCTAGAGGCTAAAGTTATGCAGAGTGTTGACGGTCATGAGACAAAGAAGCTTATTGATTTTCAGCAATATGCGTTAGTTATGGGCCTTGTGGATGATCTACAGGTTAAAATATTCGTTTGACTTTGAATTGACACACAGTGTTTCAGGTCACGAGACGAAGAATCCTATTGATTTTGAGCAATATTCGATAATTGCTGCCAGAGGTATGAGCCTTGAAAAATCTCGTTCGAGCTCTAGAGGATAAAGTTAATATCCGATTGACTTTGAATTTATACACAACCATGATATACCAGATGCTAAACACTATTTGCGTACGAGAGGGGGTGGGGCATTTTTGTCCCGATTTTCACGAAATTCGAACTCAACAAACAACACGGTATAACGGTGATATATTTGAACATTTTTGTTAAATTGGACAATAATTGTGATTTCTCCAGGAACCCCAAGCTAAAAACGTACAATCAGGGGTCATAATTCAGGAAGTTACGATCCGATATGCGCGAATATCGAAAGGCATTGAGACCTTTGGGTTATAAACTTATATTTCAAGTTTCATCAAAATCAGAAGAAAATGTGACCTCTAGAGGGTCGACAGCCTTGATATACCATATTTTTACGCAATCAGGGGCCATAATTCATGAGGTAACGATTCAATACACGCCAATATCGAAGGGAATCGAGATCTTAGGGAGATTTCACATAATACGTCCACATGAAAATGTGGGTGTATATAAAAAGGAACCTCGGTATTGTATGTCGGTTAGTCATTTAAAATTCAGATTCACACTTTAAAAGGGACAATCCCGATAAGAACAGAGTCTCAAAAATTAAAGTCCGAGTATTTATGAAATTTATGGACCAAAATATAGTGGCATGGTGTATTTACCTTGTCTCAAAATTTCATCTCAAAATATTGAGTCATTTGGACATGAACGTGAACACTGCTTATCCGGACACGTAGCCCTTTTAAGATTTCGGGCCAATTTTTTCATTGGGTGACCTGCTAATCGATTAATGTTTCTTGAGTGGTCTATACAGTGAATGATCTATGCCCTGTACTTGATAACAAAAGGTAAATTTCACCTACATATTATTTTTACAGAAAAAAGTCTGGTTTTATCCAGATCCTGTATAATAAAACGTTCTCCATTTCCAGATGAAGACTGTCAGGTTTAAGTTATTTACAAGCGTATCACAAATATCGGGTTAGTAGGTGGGCCTTAGGTTATGGATTTTAAAGGGACAATAACATTCTTGCTGGCTTGGTAGCTCCAGAAAGAAAATAATACTCTTATTCTAAGTACTAGATGTTTAAATGTCCTACCTGTTGTGTAAATTATCCATTACAACCTATTTTATTTGTCCAGAGGTTTCGAAAATATTTTAAAATCCAAGTCACACTTGAAAAGGTTTACGTTAGACTTTTCAAATCAATTGGATGAATTTTTCCAATTTTTTAAATTAGGTGTGTTAAGATGAAATTTATATCATCATTTAATTGGAATATTCTAAAATAGTACGATTTGTTGACCAGAATGAAGATTGGGACATATTTTTCAGTTACAACAAGAGTGTTATTGGGGCTTTAAGGGATTTTAACACAAAATTAAGCAGTTTTATTCCCCAAAAAGTTATCGGGATTGGCACTTTACCAGCTGTTTCGTGATGTCCTTTATAGACCTGAAATGAAATGGGGTCTAAAGTCCTACTCCGACTGGAATAATTAAGACGGTGTGTGAGAGAGAGATGGGGTTTAACGGCCAATCAACACAAACTAGGTCTTTTCGGGACTAACATATGGTTTCATTTTATTTCAATAATTCGCTTGCGCGTAGGCGTCTTTAGCAGTGAGAGGAAACCGGAGTGCCCGGAGGAAACCCACGAGGTTGAGAAGGCGCCCCTATTTCCATGCCACATACGCTCACACCAGGGCTCGAAACCACAGCCGCAAGTTTTAAAAGATCTTTTATTGACATATTTAAAAAAAAAAAATATTAAAAACAGATATTTTCTGTTCATAAAATAAAAAAAATACTGCAAAGTCATTTGAGCAACAATATATAAATGCTGGCATTTCTGTAGGGATATGAAAAACAAATAATAAAGGATATTTGATATTTCTACATAAAAGTAAGGCATTATACAGATTTACAAGCAGCTAATTCCATCAATGATATAAATCTGAAAATTAAATTTATTTGCACCGTAAGTATTAATTTGAATATAACTTCCTTATTCAAACTAAAATAATGAGAATGGTGAGAATGTATCCCTAAAAGTATAGTCTGCAGTTTTCCAGTCATTCAAACAATTAAAATAACAGTAATATATTTATATACATGTGTATCATCATAATTAGTCACTGGTTAAACAGCGGTGTTTTCACTGACATACTTTGTCTTGTTTTGGGAAAATGTGGAATTAGGGATGTTCGGTTGCTAGGTTGGGAACAAGAAAAAAAGCTGAATACCACTGATTGCCCTAAATTGCAATCTTATAAGAAAACGATTTTAGACTATACAAAATGTTTTTTCTCTAGGAACAATTGTAAGCAATACATGTACTAAAACATAACGCTAACGCTACAATATACGTCCACATTCCTGCTTTGATTGATATGGTACTTTGTCAAGAAGGCTAGGCGTTTGGTTTGTGTAGCGTTGAGGGTCGTGCACCAACATTAATAGGTGCCGTCCTTAGAGTATAAGGAATAACTATACCAAGATAATCCATTCAGAATTGTGCCTTCCTAACACTAAAGGCAAAAAGTGGGCGTGGCTGTGCCCCTGGGGGTCGGGACATTCATCAAAATCAATAGTGGACGCCCTCGGGCTATAAGGAATACATAAACCAAGTACCAAGCTGATTCATTCAGAATTGCGGCCTGTAAACGACAAACACAAAAATTGGTCGTGTCTTGCCTGTGTGAGTCTTGACATGCAGTTGACGTCCTTATTCTATATGGAATACATATCCCAAGTTTAAAGACGATCCATTAAGAATCGTGGCCTGTAGACAACACACATAGACACGAAGTAAAAATGGGCATGGCTCTGCCCCTGGGGGTTAGGAAATCACCAAAAACAATAGGGGTCATCTTTATGGTATAAGGAATAGGTTTGTAAAGTTTTAAAAGGATCTGTTAAGAATTGCATCCTGTAGGCGAACACAAGACACAAAAGCATTGGGCGTGGCTCTGTCCCAGGGCGTCCGTCATGCACCAAAAATAATAGTGATCAGCCTTAGGGTATAAGGAATAAGTATAAAAAAAGTTTTCAAGACGATCGATTAAGAATTGTGGGCTGTAGGTGACACACAGACAGACCAAAAAAAATGGGCGTGGCACTGTCCCTTGGGGTTGGGCATGCACCAAAAACAATAGGGATCTTCCGGTAAAAAGAATACGTATTCAAAGTTTCAAGATGATACATTAAGAAATGCAGCCTGTAGACGACAGACAAACAAATACACGAAATGGGTGTTGCTGTCCCATGGGGGTCGGGCATGCACCCAAAACAAAAGGGGTCATCCTTAGGGTATAAGGAATAAGTATTTTAAGTTTCAAGATGAACGATTAAGAATTATGGCCTGTAGGCGACACACAAAAAGAAAATGGGCGTGACTCTGCCCCTGGGGGTTGGGCATGCACCCCAAATGATAGAAATGTTCCTTAGGGTACAAAGAATAATCATTCAAAGTTTCAAGATGATACGTTAAGAAATGTGGCTTGAAGACGACAAACAAATAAATACAAGGAATGGGCGTGGCTCTGACATTGGGGGTCGGGCATGCACCAAAAAACAATACGGATCATCCTTAGGGTAAGTATACAAAGTTTTAAGAAAATACAGTTAGAATTGCGGCTTCTAGGCGACACAGAGACACACAAAAAGAAAATGGGCGTGGCTCTGCCCCTGGGGGGTTGGGCATGCACCCCAAACGATAAGGATCATCCCTAGAGTATAAATAGTAAGTATACAAAGTTTTAAAGAAAATCCAATAAGAATTGTGGCCTGTAGGCGACACAAAGACACACAATAAAAAAATGGGTGTGGCTCTGCCCCAGGGGGTTGGGCATGCACCCCAAATGATAGGGATGTTCCTTAGGGTACAAAGAATGTGTATGCTAAGTTTCAAAATTATAAGTAAAGAAATGTGGCCTGTAGACGACAAACAAATACATACTAGAAATGGGCGTGGCTCTGTCCCTGGGGTTCGGGCATGCACCAAAAACAATAGAGATCTTCCTTAGGGTATAAGGAATACGTATACCAAGTTTGAAGAAAATCCAGTAAGAATTGCGCCCTGTAGGCGACACAAAGACACACGAAAAGAAAATGGGCGTGGCTCTGCCCCTGGGGGTGGGGCATACACCCCAAACGATAGGGATGTTCCTTAGGGTACAAAGAATGTGTATGCAAAGTTTCAAGATTATAAGTTAAGAAATGTGGCCTGTAGACGACAAACAAACAAATACTAGAAATGGGCGTGGCTCGGCCCCTGAGGGTTGGGCATGCCCCAAAAACAATAGGGATCTTCCTTGGGGTATAAGGAATAAGTATACCAAGTTTGAAGAAAATCCACTAAGAATTGCGCCCTGTAGGCGAACCACAGACACACACACACATACACACACACACACACAGGGGCGACGGCATAATACGTTCACATTATGAATGTGGACGTATAAAAATATATATTCATTACAAACATGTCATAAATACATATACACTGTACGGTCACTAACATTATGGAAGTCCTTTGGAAACTGGTTTAACTAAGTATAAATCTTTAAGCATATGTTCTGATAATGTTTCAGAGCCAATTTAGGGTACAAGTAAAATACATTCACCAATTCTAACAATGAATCATTTGATAAAACGGGTATCCTATTTAATGCAACAAGTTTCGTTTCTCCTATTATAAATAGATTCAAAGGAAATGGGTTGGGCAATTCTTTTGACAAAACCAGACGAAATTTTGCTACATTATCAGAATACAACTTGTATAAACCTAATTATGACCTGTATGAATTACTTATTTTGCATACAAAAGATGGATTACTATTTAACAGTAAACATATTTCAACTTGACCAAAAACAAGAAATTCGGTATTAACAACATCTATAATTAACAACATTCCCTTTTTGATAGGTGTGCCATTGACAGTAAAACAATTTACCATATGCACAACAGAAGTATTATCATACCTTTCCTTAATACAATACTAAATATTTACATCCAACATATCCATTTTTACATCCATTAAATTGTCATAAAAGAGATCAGGAGTAAACAAGTTTTCAGCCAAACAGGGGATTAGCTGGAGGAAGGGAGGAGCGACTGGTTCGAAACATTATTGAAAAAAAACAACAAATAGTCAAAGCGTCCAAAATGACATGCAAAAAGGTGGTTTAATGTACTCTAATGGACGTTATCGTTACATACTTACGTTTATGGACATCTTTTCCAGATATTTAATTTCGAGGCCGTCAATAAAAAAGAAAGTCTAAAGGTATTAACTCGATTTGTATCGAACATGAATACCCTTCAATAATACAACGTGACCAGGGCCCTGAATTTAAAGGGTTACTGAAGGCATATCTCATAAAACAAAATATTAAAATAATTTGTAGTCGACCACACCATCCTCAATTGCAAGATAAAATCGAAAGAGTGAATAGAATTGTGAAAGATAAGATTAAATTTAATCAGTTGAAAAGAGGTGAGAGAGAAAGAGGGGTTTAACGTGCAGTCGGCATAAGGGACCAAGATATGGTTCAGTTTTATTTCAATGATTCGCTTGCGCGTATGTGTCTTTAGCAGCGGTGGGTCTGAAGAACCGGGAGAAAACCCAGGAAGTTTGATTGAAAAGAGGTAAAAACGGCTACAGCTGGATAGAGAAGTTGCCCAAAATTGGAAACGCAAAGAATAACCAACCGCGAGAAGTGTTGTCTTATGCTACGCCGTTTGCCATTTACTTCTGAAGACCAGGTGGTCCAACAGACAAAATAAGAGAAAAAGCTTCTTCCGCCACAGTTAGATGGGCCATGAGAATGATTGGGAAAGCTGTCAACTGTTCACTGAAACCATAGGAAAACGGCGCCGAGAGAAATTAAAGAAAGTATTTAAGAAAATTGTGAACAAATGACCCCATAAACAAAAAGATTAAATCCGCGAGGATATTTCTAATGAGCCCAAAGACACTACTTTTAATGCAGAAATGTCTACAGTGGATGCCGGTGAAAGCATTAACAAATCTGGGGGTTCCCGGTGAAAGCATTAACTACAACTCTTGAGGAAGACGATATAGCAGAGACTCAATGCGATACTTTCCGAATTTCTTATAACCCCAAAGGATATGGCATTTTTCAATTTCAAGCCGTGGCTCAGAACTGTCCAAAATCGGAATATACAGGTGTTCAGCTAAATTGAGGGAAATGGCCGTTAATCATCTAAATAAGCACAAGAACTTCTATGGGGAGTGGTTTGGTGGTGGATGGCAATTTATCAATTAGCCAACTCAAATGTCGAAAAACGTCTACACACGAAGATCGCTAACAGTACCAGCATTTCCTCGTGAATTTCAGAATAGAGCTCCTCAAACAATCAGCGGGGAATGCTCACTGGTCCGCGGGTTTATTAGTCCACCGATTTTAATTATTAGGGTTGGGCTAGGGTTGGGTTTATAGATACCCATATTTATAGTATTTCTTACATCGGCGGTATAGTGAACCCCCTTTTAGCAATCAACTGGTTTCCAATACAAATGCAACACCCACTTTATAAACACTAAGATATTACCCAGGGTCGAAGTGAATACACATTGTCTTGAAGAAATTTTATCTGGTCTTTCCAAAAATAAACAAAACCCGTGTTGTTCTTACAATACCAATTTCCAGTAATAAATCACAAGCCGCAACACCCAGGTAACCAGTTCTCCATGTAGCTCTTTTCACGATTTTGATGTTGACGCCAACGTCATTAAAAGTACCAATTCAAGCTTGAATCCAGATAATGAAGTTCCCCGGGATTGATGCTGATGTAGTTTATGACTGGGATGATCCGAAATCCATTTCTGACTATAAAAAAAGTTTAAGACATGATAATAATAATTACAGGAAAATTTATATTCTGGATTGCATCGACAAAATGTATTCTTTCGTTTTAAATTGAAGATTAAAAGATTGGACTGAAATAAATACACAGAAGTCCAAGCAGGCTAAGGCCAGGTTATAAGAAGGTGGATCACGTATTCACGTTGCTATGGCTTAGCTCAGAAATACTTATATCAACGTAAAGGCACACTTGGTAAATAGAACTCAACTTAGATCCAATATTATCTTTTATTGGTGTACCACAAGGTTGCATCTTAAATCCCATTCTGTTATGTTTATTGCCTGAAACTGCCGTTTTAGAGGTACATTCACATTAGGGGCATTCCATGTCAAATGTGAACTTAATTTGGGCGATTTAAGCATGTCCATTATAGATTTTGGTGTGCAAGTAAACCGCGACAAACGAACGTGATGTAGGCTGACGGCTGACCTTCAAACTTTGAAAATCAATAACTTCGCCCCTAGTAATCCTACTTACATGAAATTATTATCAAATTGTTCATAAAACAGATCTTTCTAATGACCAGACAGACCAAAATCTAGGGAGATGGTCTTGCCCTTGACCTTAGAAACCACGCCCCTGAAAAGGAGCAAATTCGATTTGGCAAATTTGTCGTGTGCACATTGCCCCGCCTATTAATTACGAACACACAAAAATCAAAGTGGGATCTCCATGGGAACAGATTTGATGGACATGAAGTCCATCTTCGTCGCAAAAACAGACGTCGATTTTATTAGAATTCACTGTAGGTTGTTTTGTGCAAACTGACTTCTGAACACTAATTTCACTATGGTAACTTACACTCTCTTTTTATACGCCCACATGCCGTTGCCCCTGTTCGTCGCCCACAATTTCTTATGTACGTTCTAGAGGCTAAAGTTATGCAGAGTGTTGACGGACATGAAACAAAGAAGCTTATTGATTTTCAGCGATATCCGATAATTATTTTCAGAGTTATGGCCCTTGGCCACTTTGAAAAATCTTGTGGAGGCGTATCTGGTTGACTTTAAATTTATACACAGGGTTTAAGGTCATTAGACAAGGAAGCCTATTGATTTTTAACAATATGCGATAGTTATGGGCCTGGTGGATGATCTACAAGTTAAAATATTCGATTGACTTTGAATTGATACACAGTGTTTCAGGTCACGAGACGAAGAATCCTATTGATTTTGAGCAATATTCGATAATTGCTGCCAGAGGTATGAGCCTTGAAAATATCCGATTGACTTTGAATTTATACACAACCATGATATACCAGATGCTAAACACTATTTGCGTACGAGAGGGGGTGGGGCATTTTTGTCGGCAGATTTGTCCCGATTTTCACGAAATTCGAACTCAACAAACAACACGGTATAACGGTGATATATTTGAACATTTTTGTTAAATTGGACAATAATTGTGATTTCTCCAGGAACCCCAAGCTAAAAACGTACAATCAGGGGTCATAATTCAGGAAGTTACGATCCGATATGCGCGAATATCGAAAGGCATTGAGACCTTTGGGTTATAAACTTATATTTCAAGTTTCATCAAAATCAGAAGAAAATGTGACCTCTAGAGGGTCCACAGCCATGATATACCATATTTTTACGCTAGTTGAGTACGAGAGGCAGTTTTGGTCTGATTTTTACGAAACTCGATATCAACCATCATCAGGGTGTAACGTTTTTTTTTTACCGGATAATAATTGTGACCCTCTAGAGGGACCTAGAGCTAAAACGTGATTTTACGTACAATCGGGGGGGGGGGGGCATAATTCGGGAAATTACGATCCGATATGCGCGAATATCGACAGGAACCAAGATCTTTCGGTTATAAACTTAATTTCAAGTTTAATCAAAATCAGAAAAAAGTTGTGACCTCTGGAGGGTCCAAAACATTGATATACCATATTTTTGCGCTATTTGGGTACGAGGGGCGGTCGTTTTATCCCGATTTTTATACGCCCACATTTTCATGTGGACGTATTATGTCGTCGCCCCTGTCCGTCCGGACGTCCGTCCGTCCACAATTTGTTTGTGGACTCTCTACAGGTCACAATTCTTATCCGATTTTGACGAAACTTGAAATATAGGTTTATCCCCAAAAGATCTCGGTTCCTTTCGATATTGGCATGTATCGGATCAAAACTTCATGGATTATGGCCCCTGATTGTACGAAAAATCACGTTTTTAGCTTGTGGACCCTATAGAGGTCACAATTTTGAACCGATTTTGATGAAACTTGACATGCATGTTTGTAACTCAAAGATCTTGGTTCCTTTCGATATTTGCGGCTATCGGAATGTAATTTCCTGAATTATGGCCCCTGATTGTCCGAAAAATCACCCTTTTTAGCTTGTGGTCCCTCTGGAGGTCACAATTATTATTCGATTTAAAAAAACCGTTTGATTATATCACCGTTACACCCTATGGCAGGTTGAGTTCGAATTTCGGGAAAATCGGACGAAAATTGCCATACAAAATGGCCGCCGTTAGTACGCGAATACTGTTAAAAAATGGTATATCAAGGTTGTGGACCCTGTGGAGGTCACAATTTTGATTCGATTTTGATGAAACTTGACATTCATGGTTATAACCCAAAGATCTCGCTTCCTTTCGATATTTGCGCATATCGGATCGTAACTTCCTGAATTATGGCCCCTGATTATACGCAAAATCGCCTTTTTTTTAGCTTGGAGGTCACAATTATTATTCGATTTAAAAAAACGTTTGATTATATCACCGTTACACCCTAAGGAAGGTTGAGTTCGAATTTCGGGAAAATCGGACGAAAATTGCCATACAAAATGGCCGCCGTTTGTACGCGAATACTGTTAAAAAATGGTATATCAAGGTTGTGGACCCTGTGGAGGTCACAATTTTGAGTCGATTGTGATGAAACTTGAAATGCATGGTTATAACCCAAAGATCTTGGTTCCTTTCGGTATTTGCGCATATCGGATCGTAACTTCCTGAATTATTCGAATTTCGTGAAAATGGTACCAAAATTGCCGGACGAAATGGTCGCCGTTTGTACGCGAATAGTGTAAAGATATGGTATATCATGGTTGTTGACTCTGTACAGGTCACAATTCTTATCCGATTTTGACGAAAAGTCACATTTCTAGGTTGTGTACTGTCACACCATAATCATTGTCGACTTCGAATTTCATGAATATCAGACTGGAACTGACCAACAAAGTGGCTGCTCCCAATACAGTATGAAATACAGGACTTAATGATGTAGGAAAAATCACTTTCCGTATTGTTTATTCTCTATCCATCTCTCGAAAATGTGGGCGTATCCTGCCTGGCAGTGCCAGCCTATCTTTACGAATTACAAACTCAACCAGCCTTATGGTAGAACGGTAATATATTCTAACGGTTTTTGATATTGGATAATAATTATGAACTCTATAGGGTCCTCAAGCTAAAAACGCGATTTTTCGTGCAATCAGGGGTCATAATACACGAGGTAACGATCCAATACACGCCAATATCAAAGGGAATCGAGATAGTAGGGAGATTTCACATTATACGTCCACATGAAAATGTGGGTGTATATAAAAAGGAACCTCGGTATTGTATGTCGGTTAGTCATTTAAAATTCAGATTCACACTTTAACAGTTGTTTCGTGATGTCCTTTATAGACTAGAAATGAAATGAAATTGAAATGGGGTCTAACGTCCTACTCCGACTGAACTAATTAAGACGGTGTGTGAGAGAGAAATGGGATTTAACGGCCAATCAACACAAACTAGGTCATTTCGGGACTAACATATGGTTTCATTTTATTTCAATAATTCGCGTGCGCGTAGGGGCCTTTAGTTGTGAGAGGAAACCGGAGTGCCCGGGGGAAACCCACGAGGTTGAGAAGGCGCCCCTATTTTCATGCCATATACGCTCACACCAGGCTCGAAACCACAGCCGCAAGTTTTAAAAGATCTTTTATTGACACATTTAAAAAAATATAAATTATTAAAAACAGATATTTTCTGTTCATATAATGAATGAATAAAATAAAAAAAAACTGCAAAGTTATTTGAGCAACAATATATAATTGTTGGCATTTCTGTAGGGATATGAAAAACAAATAATAAAGGATATTTGATATTTCTATATAAAAGTAAGGCATTATACAGATTTACAAGCGACATTCCATCAATGATATAAATCTGAAAATTAAATTTATTTGCACCGTAAGTATTAATTTGAATATGACTTCCTTATTCAAACTAAAATAATGAGAATGGTGAGAATGTATCCTTAAAAGTATAGTCTGCAGTTTTCCAGTCATTCAAACAATTAAAATAACAGTAATATATTTATATACATGTGTATCATCATAATTAGTCACTGGTTAAAAAGCGGTGTTTTCACTGACATACTTTGTCTTGTTTTGGAAAAATCTATCATCCACACAAATATTCTACGAATATTAGTCTGGATGGGTCCTCAAACTTTGACGGAAAATAGGTCATTATCTGGATTATCTAGTCTTTTAAATTACCATGTACTGAATCTATCAAAAAAGCTCGTTTGTCAAGAATGACACTCTTTAAAATTTTGTTTGTAAAGGTTTTCATTGAAATGGTCATTTTCTCTCGTCATGAATCAGACGTATGGCTTCTCACAATCTTCTTAATTCTTCATCGTCTCTATTTTGTTTCTAATAATGGATGTGCCAAGTGAATTGTGGGATATATTTCAACCACGCTTTATAGAATCTAGAAAAATCGACCCGGCTTCATAAGATCTAGCACTTACAGAGACTTGAGCCAAAAGGTTCCATTGCCCATGCGTAACCAAATGTTTGGTTTTTTATGTGGTAGATTATCAAGTAATTTTCGTCAAAAATTGAGAACCGACCCAGACCCTCCGTGCGTTGAAGACTAGGAGGGGGTTCTGGGTGACCGAGACTAGGTTGGGAACAAGAAAAAAAAGCTGAATACCACTGATTGTGCGAACTATAATTCAAATTTTGCCCTAAATTGCAATCTTATAAGAAAACGATTTTAGACTATACAAAATGTTTTTGTTCTATAAAACATTGTAAGCAATACTAAAAAATATATATTCATTACAAACATGTCATAAATACATATACACTGTACGGTCACTAACATTATGGAAGTCCTTTGGAAATTGGATTAACTAAGTATAAATCTTTCAGAATATGTTCTGATGTTTCAGGACCAATTTAGGGTACAAATAAAATACATTCATCAATTCTAACAATGAATCATTTGATCAAACGGATATCCTTTTAATGCAGCAAGTTTCGTCTCTCCTATTATAAATAGATTCAAAGGAAATGGGTTGGGCAATTCTTTTGACAAAACCAGACGAAATTTTGCTACATTATCAGAATCCATCTTGTATAAACCTAATTCTGACCTGTATGAATTACTTATTTTGCATACAAAAGATGGATTACTATTTAACAGTAAACATATTTCAACTTTACCAAAAACAAGAAATTCGGTATTAACAACATCTATAATTAACAACATTCTCTTTTTGATAGGTGTGCCATTGCCAGTAAAACAATTTACCATATGCACAACAGAAATATTATCATACCTTTCCTTAATACAATACTGAATATTTACTTCCAACATATCCATTTTTACATCCATTAAATTGTCATAAAAGAGATCAGGAGTAAACAAGTTTTCAGCCAAACAATATGCTTGAAGAAGCTGGTGTTTCTCCGATAAACTTTTTGTCACATTTATGAAATTCTTTGTGTTTCTAATGCATCTCTTAAAAAATGTGTGTTTGCTTTCAAACCGAATTGTCAAAACATGCAAAAGTGGACCAAATTGAGTGATTAACCATGGGTAATGATTAAAATAATGGTGCTTGGGCCTTAAAACAACATTTGAAAACAAAGATTTTCTTGATTCAATGTATTCATCTATTAAATTTTTTACTACAGCAATTTGATTGATGGAAATCCTGTATGACCAAAGATATTCTGTAATATTTCTTAAAAGCAGAACAGCTTGCCACAAATTGTCTTCCAGATCAGAAATGAAGTCTCTTAACAGAATAGGGAGGATTCTTAACAATGTCCAGTTTTGTATGGTATGTCCTTTAAGGCTAGAAAGGTTTGCTTTTAGTAATGGTGGACGATTACCACTTTCTGAAGCTTTCAATTTCAATGACTGTATTTCAAAATTTATATCTTTTCAAATTAAACAACTTGCGCTTATCATTTCTTTGAGAAATAATGCTATATCATACTTGACAACACCTTCGAACAAGTCATGTCCTAGACAGGATGGTATTCCTGGATTGCACACGTGAAAGCCTTCAAGTGAATGAAATGAACAATTCGATTTTATACCCGTTACATGCAGATTATCTGAAATATTCAAAGTTAACAGTGCTATTGTACGAAGAAAGATCTCTTAATTGTATTGAATGAATTGATAATGGATCATTTTTAACTTCTTGCTTGGTAATATTACAATATCTACAAAAATATTCAGCACTGCCAAAATTTGCTACAAATCCACCCAAGATGTGACTTCGTAAATTATCCTCCAAAATGCATAAATCATTAGCCTTTCTAAAACATCCATTTACTTCCCCTCCATTTGTTGACAATTCTTCAACATCCCTTTATAAAGGTTCTATTACTTTGTTATCAAAATATTCAAAATCGTTTTCCCTACATAAAATTGCTAATTGGAAAGAGATAATAGTACTTCTGTTATGACCAAAAACATCTGCAATTGTATAGTAAAATGCCAAAATCTTGTGTTTCTTCTTAGCATAGCCTAAAGGGTTAACTATTTCAAAGGCATCCTGATAAGAGTATGATTTTCAGGGCAGTTGGATTATTTTTAAAATAAGAATTGATTTTGAAAGCTTCCCCATCTAAAATATCACTGAACACACCAACACCAGATAATGGCATACTTGTAGGATCACTTATATGATCTGTTATATTTTCATTTGTCACTAAAGTTTGCAAAGTCTTTTTTACAGAAACATATCTAAATGAGCATAATTTATTAGAAGCATTCAATCCCAAATTTATTTTTCAACAGGTTCAACAAAGCTAAAGTTTTGTTTAATGTACTTCATTCGTCTGTAATCAGAACCAAATATATTATGCTCACCATTTGACATTAAGTTACCTAGTACATCAACTTCAAAAACAGACAGAATTAAATCATTAGCTGTATTTTCAGAACACATTTTTGATTTTATGAAACATTTCCTTAATTTAGACTTTATCATTTCTTGTGACAAAGAATGCAAATGTGAAATGTCTATTCTAATGGTATCTATGGTACTAACAGGCACTACGTGCATGCTTTCAAACTTTAAAAAGAAAAGTGCAAGACTCTTTATGAACCCAGTAGTGTCCACCACAGGTTCTAAAGATAGATCAGTTTCTGAATTTAATTCGTCTTCGATGTTCATGTGCCCTTCATAATGAAATGTTGCATCTGATCAGATGATTTAACACAGATGGAAATTGGATACAACGAATGTTTACGTGAAATGTGAGCAGTAAATGAAGATTGTACTGTATAGGTTTTACTACAGTTCTCAAATGGACATGGTACAGGTTCTTGACCAGTAATGTGATGTTTACATGCAACACCAGATCCGGGGGGGGGGGGGCTAGTGATCTAGAGTGCCGCGCTTCGACCTCGAGCTGGCCGGTCACCTCTGGCTTGCGGCTGTGGTTTCGAGCCCTGGTGTGAGCGTATGTGGCATGGGGATAGGAGCACCTTCTCAACCTCGTGGGTTTCCTCCCACTGCTAAAGACCCCTACGCGCAAGCGAATTATTGAAACAAAATGAAACCATGTAAGTCCCAAAATGACCTAGTGTGTGTCGATTGGACGTTAAACCCCATTTCTAAATTCTTTCTGGTCCATAAATATTTTGTTACATTCAGGTATGGAGCAAACGTTCTTTGAACTACTAATATCAAGTTGAGATTGAGAAGAGGATGCCATTACTTTCCATAAATGATGACGCGTCATATGAGATTTCAGTGAGTTAAATCTAACAAAGTCTTTGTTGCATTTTGGGTGACAGCATGGAAATATTAAATTCTTCACATTTCTGTGAAGTTGATAATGAGACAAATAGCTTCGAATAGAGGACAACCTTAATGCACAATATTTACATTCAAAGTGCATAATAAAATAAATTACATTGTACAGATATTTGAAAATAAAAATTGAAAGTAATCCAGCAAAAAAACGGTAGTCGCAACCATACATGGAACTGCGAACAAAAGCAGTTTACTTTTCCTTGTTCATTCTAATTTTATCAAATAACAATTATGAAAAATGAAAAAGTTATTAAACAGCAAACTACATGAATAAGCATATACACTAAGATTAGCTTTCTGAATATAGAAAAAATTTCAGTCACCAATCTGTTGCTGCTCTGTGAAAGTGTGCAGTTCATTAGCAAGCTACGAGACCCTTGGATTTACCCTGTGTCTTTTCGATTTATTTTTAGATTTTGTTCCTTGAACAGTGTGCAAACCCATAAAAGCTCTGAAATGTAAAAATAAATACTGGTAATGATAAAGAGTTGAATTGATGTTGAATCGTAATTAATTGAAATTCCCTTGTTTGCACTTCCACTACCATGTAGTCAAAAGAAGAGCGAGAAATGGGATGTAACCTCCGCTTAAGAAAACCTCGGTCATTTCAGGATTAACATCTCGTTTAATTTTACTTCAATAATTTGCTAGCGGGTAGGGGTCTTTAGCAGTAGGAGGAAACCGGAGGATCCAGAGAAAACCCACAAGGGTGAACATTTGACACATGCAACCGGGTAATTGAAACCACGACAGTTGACACAGTGATACAGCGCGCACATGTTAATCCATTCAGCCATCCATTCACCCCAACCCTCACCCAGCAAAAGGTCATTGCATATACATTGTTATTCCATCCACACAACAGCTAATTATCAAGGTTTCGCATTACAAAATATACACATAGCCACGCAAAGAATAACCAACAGTTAGTTGCAAGAGATTGATAGAGAACAAGCTAAAAACAAAAACAATTTTAGTGCAATCAGGAGCCATAATCCAGCAAGCTATGGTCTGAAATGTGCAAATATCAAAATGGACTAAGATTTTTGTAATACCGATATAAAAATATTTTTTAAGATTCATCAAAATTGGATATGTGGGAGCATAACCTTTGAATTATATACTTATATAATATTTGCACACAAAGAGCGGAAAGTTTCATTTTGATTTTCCCTAAATTCCAATTCAACCTTCATTATAGTGGAGTGGTTATATATCCAAACGGTTTTCAAAATCAGAAAAATAGACTGCCAGGCAACGAAACATACGCCCACATTGCAGCTAAATCGTCAGGGTAGTCAGCAAGTAATTATCAGAAAATCATTAGAATTTGTTTGGTTGTTATAAAGTTCGTTTTATTCGTCCCGTCCGAAGGATTAAACGTTGTCTCTTTCCAGGTACTCCACCCTACTCCACTGTTAATTTGAAATAACTACCCAACAAATACTTTCGTGGGAATATATCTAAAAGGTAAATAAATATTTATTGTATAAGAATCGGGCATTTTGAAATTAGAGAGCGAGAGCGCTCGACAAAAACTAGGTAATTTCGGGACTAACATGTATATCAGCAGGAACTTACGCCTTGTCATGGTAGGCCTTAGCATCTAAAGCAAACGCCTTATGTTAGATCGCTCGACCCCACCCCACCCACATTGGCCTACTATATCTTTTTAAAGGGGTTATGAAATGCCTAAACAGTGATGTTTTAACAGGGTTAGGGTATTAAAGAGCGGCAACTTAAAATCGTTAAATGAACTAGGTGGCTATAACGTCCTACTGTTCTGCTCCCAAACTTGGCTAATGAAGACGGGCATACGCCATTTATAGTGTGCTATGAGGGAAAATTTGCTACGACCTACTCTTATATTGAATTCCAACTGGTAAGGTATCTCTTACGTGCACGTCAATCTGTACACGGACTTCGGTTTTTCGTCCAATCCGAACGACTAGACAGCTATCTTTGTCAGGCCCTCCGTCCTGCATCACTGACAAGGGGGAAATCACGTCGAAAAATCTGGATGAACTTTCTTAGCCAATGCAGGGATCGAACACCCGACCTCCCCCCCCCCAGCAAAAAAATAGTCGGTCGCAAAATCAGTGCAGTCGGTCGCAAAATAGAGGTAGTCGGTATCAAAATAAGTACTCACTGTATACGTCACAGTACTCACGCAAAACTTTAGTATAAAAATAGTCGGTCGCAAAATCAGTGCCGTCGGTCGCAAAATAGGAGCAGTCAACCTTGTCACCTTATTTGAAAAGATGTGTTTCACTTTCATTCTGTTGTGAGTACGTTGGTCTAACAACAAAATTCATCCAGGGAGAAAAATAGTCGGTCTCAAAATAAGTGCAGTCACTGCAGTCCGTCTAAAACACAATGCCAGAATAGATCCCAAATACTATGTATTTGCGTGAATCCGTGAGCCTTAATTGCATACGTCACTCTTATTCTGTTGTGAGTATTTTTGTCTAACAACAAAATTTCACCAAGTGAGGAAAATAGTCGGTCACAAAATAAGTGTAGTCACTGCAGTCGGTCTCAAAAACAATGCCAGAATCTATCCCAAATACTATGTATTTGCGTGAATCCGTGTGCCTAAATTGCATACGTCACACAAAACTAGAGTGTAAAATAACCATGTCTGCTTGTTACTCTTACTCTGTTGTGAGTAGGTTGTTCTATGAAATGTTTTCTACCATGGCAAAAAATAGTCGGTCTCAAAAAAAGTACTCACCGCAGTCGGTCTCCGACTAAATGAATTAATGAGATAAACATACAATCAAAAAACAGGCGAAATTGACAGATAAGCCTCAAGATGCTGTCCCATTTCTTGTCAACCCCATTCCCCAAAATTTAAAAGCTCTGTTACATTTTTTTCGCAATTGCGGCGCTCGATTCCATTTTAAAATCATTCTGCTAGTCCTCAGTTGTCTTATACTGTGTCGGCACTATCATATTCAAGATTATAATGAACTGCCCAGTTTGTAGTACCCCTGGTGCGTGGGGCGTCAGATTGTACGGATGTTATGTCAACTCTTGCAAAACACATCTGGAGATTCTGTCCTATTGACTGACATTTCTGGTACACTCGTCCACAGGGATGTCTCGCAGCAATATCCTCAAATGCCAGGATATTGAATCAATTTTTCAAAAATTTTCTCAAATTACTCAGTGTTATAGGCACCACCATTGATATATCATAAACTATATGTGAATTAAAATAAAACTACTTTCCGACGAGACAACGATCAGCGAACAACTATATAATTATATAATACTATCTATGTTCTACCAACCGCTTAATGTTTTAGCCAGTATTTTGTTTACTTACATTGTGAGGTGGGATTGTGGATGGCGCCCTAGATTTGAAACCGCCCCTATCCCATCCCCATATTCTCTAGAAAACTCGCACGTGGTGTTCGGAACCTGATTGCGCCACTCGCACTGGAGGGGATGTGTATCAGTCGGTCGCATTTTGGCTAAACACCCTCGCCCTCATACAAACAAAATCGTTATATACGCCCCTACTCATGATGTGAAAAAATAATAGTGTTCAAAATTGAGTTAACTCACGATTTATTTATTTTTTTTTTGGGGGGGGGGGTCTTTTGGGGTTTTTTGTAACCTGGAAAATCTATTAATACTAATAGTATCCGGCGGCTAAAGCGCCCGAGAGACTAGTCAGTATCATGACCAAATCTCTTAAGTTTAACCCTATACTAAAAGATACAACCACATACTTACTATCTTATTATTATGTGATTTATGCTGCGGAAACTGCGATGAAGGAACGAAGGTCAATTCAATTTTTCTCCGTTAACCTCGTTCGCCGCATAATAACAGAAGGGTGTCTATTGAAACCGAGTGAATGCAACCGGGTGCCGACAGTAAACCATACAAAGTTATGATTGTGTGACAACTGTTTCATATTAGGGAAAATTGGACAGAATGTGAAGGTTGGTTGAGTGGCCGAATGGTTAGCGTGCGTGCGCTGTATCATACGGCCTACCATTGAGTCAAGTGGCGTGGTTTCGATTCCCCTGGTTGTAGTGTCGCCTGTTCAACCTCGTGGGTTTTCTCCGGGTCCCTCGGTTTCCTCCCACTGCTAAAGACCCCTACGCGCATGCGAATTATTGAAATAAAATTGAACCATATGTTAGTCCCGAAATGACCTAGTTTGTGTTGAGTGGACGTTAAACCCCATTTTTCTCTCTCTCTATGTGAAGGCAAACTTTGTCGACAAGGATTCAATAGCACGGTTCAGAGCTCAATTGAAGGACGGCCGGCCTGACGAGGTCCATTTCAATTCCCGCTCGATTAACCTCTTTTGGCGGGGAATAATAATAGTAGCCTACTGCTATCAAAGGGTTGGGGGTGTAGTAAATCATGTAAAGTTCCAGTTCCAGTAATGAGATGAACTTGGGTTTAACGTCCTACACTTCTGCACCTGACCTGGGCTAATGGAAGACCGACGCGCATACGCAATTCAGTGTGCTGTGAGGGAAATTTTGCCCGGGCAACGGCGTTACGGCCTACTCTTATATCGAATTCTAACTGACAGGGGATCTTTTACGTACACGCTAACGTGTACACAGGATCTCGGTTTTTCGTCCCATCCGAACGACTAGTCAGCTCTCCTTGTCAGGCCCTCAGCTCTGCATCACTGTCAAGGAGAAACCACGTCGGAGAATCGAGATGAACTTTCTAGGCAAATGCAGGGATCGAACACCCGACCACCCGAGCCAGCGCCTTACCCACTTAACCACGTGACCCCCTCCTGTTCCTGTAAACAATTAATGCAGAATTATATGGTTTCTGAACACTTTCATCACAAATGCTAAAAAAAAACAAACAAAATAATATGATTTTATGGCATATTTTTTTCAACTTCTAGCTTGACACTTGTTTGATTTTATAGCATTTATTTGTCAACTTGTGGCTTGACACTTGTTTGGTTCGTCATGTAAGCTGAAATGAAATAAAAGAATTATTCTGTTAGGTTTTATTATCTGAAAGGAGAAATCTAATAAGATTTAACGTCTTACTGTAATCGGGGGGTTTGGATGGCCTAGTGGTCTAGAGTGCCGCGCTTCGACCTCTAGCTGGCCGGTCACCTCTGGCTTGCGGCTGTGGTTTCGAGCCCTGGTGTGACCGTATGTGGCATGGAGATAGGAGCGCCTTCTCAACCTCGTGGGTTTCCTCCGCGCACTCCGGTTTCCTCCCACTGCTAAAGACCCCTACACGCAAGCGAATTATTGAAATAAAATTAAACCACGTTAGTCCCGAAATGACCTAGTTTGTGTTGAGTGGACGTTAAACCCCATTTCTCTCTCTCTCTTTGTCTCTCTCTCTCTTACGTTTTGTACCAACTGGGCTAATGGAGGGAGAGAGAGCGATGGGGGTTGAACACCCACTCGATACAATCTACTGTCTGTTCCAGGTGATACTCTAACTCGAAAAACGCTTACCATGCCTTCATTATTTAATTAAAATGGCTAAAACTTTGGGACATACCTGGAATTGACGTCCCTTTGATTTCTTCCCTTAGCCTAAATGACTAGAAGTCCGATAAAATCCAGTATTCTCTTGTAAATTTCACATATTTAGACATTGTCACTTTCTCAGAACATCAACATTACGAATGCGCGTGCGCTAACTGGGGCACATGCATTTCGCATTAGGGTAGACAGGTACTTTACAAATTTGGTGCATTCGATTAGAAATGTCTAGTGAAGGAGAATTCGCCCGTCTTTTCGCGACAATAATACTTGTTAGGGTTTCACACTTTGAAGCTTGTGTGAAACAATATTGTTTTTGTTTAGACTAATATGTTTTTTTTTCTGTTTCCACCTTGATTATTTCGCACAAAATTCTCATTGGAAAATTTGGAGTGACTTAAAGATTAAAACTATTAACCTTGCGAACTCTGAGAAATAAGTAAATTGGTGTAAAAGGTTATTTGAAGTTTGAATAAATATGGCTGGTAAAATGATTCCAGAATTTGTTTTCTGCGACTTTATAGCTCTGTTTAACTGGATATAATAGTGTAAAATTATCTTATTTTTAAGATGTTACGTGCATTAATAAAGAAACCGGGTTTGTCATCTGGAACTAAAGGCAGACATCCAATCGTAGCTTAAAACAAACACATCAGGATATCTCAACGGTTTTAGCTACGTTCTCGTAACTACTTTTCGGTATGTCTTGCAGCCTCCTTCCACAATTTCGTTGATAGCAGGTTAAAATTTACATGTAGCTTATATCGATATCAAAAAATTACAACCTCCGGACGGTTGGCGACTAAATATTCAAGTTAGTGGAACGAAACAACCAACTGCTAATCAAAGTAGGGTGAAACGACTTAAGCACCCCTTGTCCAGTTAGGCTCGTCCAGATAACTAGGCCAAACATGGCAGGTTTAATTAGTAAGATGTAAACAAATAACGATTTTTCATAGGAGAAAGGGCATAAAGCATGACCTGAACTTAGTTTTCACAAGACAGAAAGCAATGGGGTGACGATTCCAGGTATTACACGAAGTTTTAACCATTTTAATTAAAATTTGAATAAATGACAAGCGATTTTCGAGTTGTAGTATTACCTGGAACAGACAGTAGGTTGTTTCGGGACTAACATATGGTTTAATTTTATTTTAATAATTCACTTGCGCGTAGTGGGAGGAAACCGAGGGACCCGGAGAGAACCCACGAGGTTGGACAGGTGAACCATACCTTATGATACATACAGTGTGCTATGAGGGAAATTTTGCCCGGGCAGCGGCGCTACGGCCTACTCTTATATCGAATTCCAACTGCCAAGGGATCTTTTACGTGCACTTCAATGTGTACACGGGTCCTCGGTTTTTCGTCCCATCCGAACGACTAGGCAACTGTCCTTGTTAGGCCCTCCTTCTGCATCACTGACAAGGGGAAATCACGTCGGAAAATCGAGATGAACTTTCTCGGCCAATGCAGGGATCGAACACCCGACCTCCAGGCTAGCGAACCAGCGCCTTATCCACTTAAACACCGTGACCAAGTGAACGCGCTAACCATTCGGCCATCCAACCCCACTCTCTGTTTTACAACTGTTGGTATCCTAAAAGAACAGCTGTCTAGTTGTGCGGATGGGACGAAAAGCCAAGGTCCCGTATACACATAGGCGTGCACGTAATATATCCCTTGGCAGTTGGAATTTGATATGAGTAGGCTGTAGCACCGCTGCCCGGGCAAAATTTCCCTCATAGCACACAGTATGGCGTATGTCCGTCTTCTATTAGCCTAGGTTAAGTGTAGAAGAGTAGGACGTTAAACCTCATTTCACTTCTGTTCTGTTCTAATCCAAGTTTAGGATTATTGATGTGGATTATTATCAAATAGGTTGCGGTGTAGATCCAATATATAATCAATAATCGATTTTGGGCCCCTGGCGAAGTGA
This sequence comes from Patella caerulea, assembly GCA_036850965.1. NCBI lineage: Eukaryota > Metazoa > Mollusca > Gastropoda > Patellidae > Patella > Patella caerulea. Next base: position 33,038,712 of record JAZGQO010000015.1, read on the forward strand.
TGGGCGAACATACTTCTATGTATCTATATAAAAAAAATCCCGGACGAAGTGGTACTCGAGCTAATTTGAACCCCTCGTAAATTCGGCCTATATGCGAATTTAGACCAAGGGCGAATCCGGCCATCCGGCTAGTAAACCATATACAAACTGTCAAGCACGTGGTTAGATTTTGTCTTATGTCATTATAAATTGAGACAAGGTGACAGCGAGAAAGCTATGAAATGAAAAGCTAATTAGAAATTCTTCATTTTTAAATTAAATATTTTGAATCTGTCATCTAACGAAGCCGAAATAAAAGATTGGGAGCTTACAAAGGTAGTGAACATTTTCTGGTATCTAGATTAAACTACTATAAAATCCATCAAAAAAAACGTTATTCACTTACCAATTAGAAAACTTTATTCCTCCTCTTCCAGGCTAAGATCCTGTCCAGTCACAAACCTCTCCAATTCTTCCAAAGGTTCCTCATATCTCTTGAAGACATCCTCGACTTCATTGGCAGGTATTTCTCGCTTCCAGCGTCTACCGCATTCACAATGACAGGCCGGACACCGACGTCGAACAAAGAATGAATCAACCGTGGTGGACAGCAATATTATCAAAATTCCAAATACAATTAGTTGCCTCATCTGTAAAAAAAAAAAAGAAATGGAATAGGGTTTAACGTCCTGATTTTTCTGCGCCGACTGGGCTAATGAAGACGGACTACACCATACTTCACAGTGTGATATAAGGGACATACTGTCCGGGCAGCGGCACTGTGGCCTTCTCTGTCTCAGAGAGAGAGAAATGGGGATTAACGTCCACTCGACACAAACTAGGAACTAACATATGGTTTCATTTTATTTGAATAATTCGCTTGCGCGTAGGGGTCTTTAGCAGTGGGAGGAAACCGGACTGCCAGGAGGAAACCCACGAGGTTGAGAAGGCGCCGCTATCTCCATGCCACATATGCTCACACCAGGGCTCGAAACCACAGCCGCAAGCCAGAGGTGACCGGCCAGCTAGAGGTCGAAGCGCGGCACTCTAGACCACTAGGCCATCCCATCCCCCCCAAAATACTGTCCGAGCAGCGGCAATATGGCCTTCTCTGTCTTAGAAACTATCTGTTAAAATATTCTTAAATTTAACAAAAAATAATCCTCAGTTGAAAGATGAATAAAAGTTGATAAATAGATAATGAAAAATTAATATATTGAAAGTTGTAGTGTCACGCTACGAGATCCACATCCCTTTCGCCGTCTCAAGCAGTCCGTCGAAAATTTCAGCCTCGGGGAAAACTTTAGTGCGACCACCAATCACAAATAGATAGAGAAATGAAATAAAATGGGGTTTAACGTCCTACTCTTTTGCACCTAACCTGGACTAATAGAAGACGGGCATACGCTATATAGTGTGCTAACTAGACAGAGAAATGAAATAAAATGGGGTTTAACGTCCTACTCTTTTGCACCTAACCTGGGCTAATGGAAGACGGGCATACGCCATACAGTGTGCTATGAGGGAAATTTTGCCCAGGCAGCGGCGCTACGGCCTACTCTTATATCGAATTCCAACTGCCAAGGGATTTTTTACGTGCACTCAAATGTGTACACGGGACCTCGGTTTTTCGTCCCACCCGAACGACTAGGCAGCTGTCCATGCCAGGCCCTCCTTCTGCATCACTGACAAGGGGAAATCACGCCGGAAAATCGAGATGTACTTTCTCGGCCAATGCAGGGATCGAACACCCGACCTCCAGGCTAGCGAACCAACGCCTTATCCTCTTAGCCACCGTGATCCCCACACAAATAGACAGACACAAACCAATGAAATAAAATGATTTGAAATGAAATGGGGTTTAACGTCCTATTGTTCTGCTCCGAATGGGCTAATGAAGACGGGTAATTTGCCCGGGCAGTGGCCTACGTTTATATCAAATTCAAACTGCCAAAGGATCCTTTAAGTACGCGTCAATGTATACACGGTACCTCAGTCTTTCGTACCACCTGAATGACTAGACAATTGTCCTTGTCAGGCCAACAGACCTGCACGCCTGACAAGTGGAAACCACATCGGATTCCCGATGAACTGCAATGCAGGGATCGAACAAGCGACCTCTAGGCTAGCGAGCCACAAGACAATAACCAATATATAGATAAAATACTTACCTTGATGTCTGTAAAAACTGATTTAATCTCTTTCTTCGGTTGTCTGTTTTATACTAATCCACAAAAAGTAGTGATGTAATCGTTAATAGCCTCTCCCATTTATAATTATATTTTACACCATTTCAAATTTAAAGGCTTCTAGCTCATCCGTTATCGGATTCAAGGTATCAAAATTAATCATAAAATCATGTGAATTTTGCCCGGGTAGCATATGAACACTTTATTATAATATTGTGTGGCTATACTTGCTCTCTCCTCGAGGGTGATTGAATCAAAAAGGGAGGCAGATTTGATACTTTTAGTCTACAGCTGACAAACTTTGGCACCAACTGTACATTACACGTCCGCCCATCAGTTGTTTGGGGCATTATTAAAATGGTTTTTGATAACTTTTTCATGCCTTTAGATTTAAAACAGTTTAAAACATATATTATGGTATAGTATGTCCACTAGTGACAGTATAAAATAGCCAACTGAAATACGAGATGAACTTAGAGAAGAGACAAGAAGTCAGCTGTTGCAGAGAATTATCACAAAGGTAAACCAGCGGCTGCCAGACAGTATACGACCATATTTTGCAAGAGATGGATAGAGAACCAAAACAAAAACGATTTTTTGTATAACCAGCGGCCATAATTCAGGAAGTAATGGTCTGAAATGCGCAAACCTTTGAATTTCATGCTTATACAATTTGCATACAAAGAGCGTCCATTTTGTCGGGCAGTTTCATTTCGATTTTCCTGAAAATCGAACTAAACCTTCATAATGGTGGAATAGTGATATATCTAAACAGTTTTTAAAATCGGAAAAAATTATAACCTCTAGAGAATCCACAGGCTATATATGCGATTTTTTCGATTTTTCGACCAATCAGGGGCCATAACCGAGGAAGTCATGATCCGATATGCGCGAATTTCGACACGAACCGAGATCTTTGGGTTAGAAATATGCATTTTAAGTTTCATCAAAACCGGATCCAATATGCGCGAATATCAAAAGCAATCAAGAACTATGGCTTATAAACATGCATTTCGAGTTTCACAACGTTGATATACCATATTTTTACACTATTCGCGTATAAGCGGCGGCCATTTTTTCCACCAGTTTTGGATTGGTTTTCACGAAATTCGAACTTTATTATGGTGTAACGGCGATGTACTAAAACGTTTTTTTTTAATTGGATAATAACTGTGGTCTCTGGAGGGACCACAAGCTAAAATTGCGATTTTTCGTGCAACCAGGGGCCATGATTCAGGAAGTTACGATCCGATATGCATAAATATAGAAAGGAGCCAAATTCTTTGGGTTATAAGAGAGAGAGAGAGAGAGAGAGAGAGAGAGAGAGAGAGAGAGAGAAGAGAGAGAGAGAGAGGGGAATGGGGTTTAACGTCCACTCAACACAAACTAGGTCATTTCGGGACTAACATGGTTCAATTTTATTTCAATAATTCGCTTGCGCGTAGGGGTCATTAGTAGTGGGAGGAAACCGGTGTGCCCCGAGGGAACCCACGAGGTTGAGAAGGCGCCCCTATCTCCATGCCACATACGCTCACACCAGGGCTCGAAACCACAGCCGCAAGCCAGAGGTGACCGGCCAACTAGAGGACGAAGCGCGGCACTCTAGACCTCTAGGCCATCCCAACCCCCCTTTGTGTTATAAACATGCATTTCAAGTTTCATCAAAATTGGTGTGCCCTCTACAGTGTTCACAAGCTAAAAACGTGATTCTCCGCCCAATCATCAAAAACGGTGTGACCTCTACAGCGTTCACGAGCTAAAAGGGTGATTTTTCGTCCAATCGGGGCCATAATCCATGAAGTTGCAGTCCGATAATGCCAATATCGAAATGAACCGAGATCTTAGGCTGATAAACCTATATTTCAAGTTATGTCGACGGACGGACAAGCGGACGACAGACAGGGGTGACGACAATATAAGTCCACATGAAAATGTGGGTGTATAAAAATTGGGGGTCCAACTCTGGCACCAACTGTATGTAAATTACATCAGTTGCTTGAGGCAATATGAAATAATTTTTTGATTATTTTTTGATACATTTAGTGTTAAATATAATTATATCTGAAGAGGTGTAGCATATTATATCACCGGTCTCCCGTCAAATGTTTAAACCTAGAACTCACTTCTTTTTTTTATCAAAATTGACCAAATTTGCAGTTACTAGGGTATCTGTTTCCTGTTATTGTACCAGATATTGGTAAGCAGTTATACGCATGCACAACCTAGCAACTTCCTTCGTGTGCTTCGTATGCCACAGAAAACCTAGTAACTCAATAGTCAAATCAATGGATAAGCTTGGGTTGAATAGTCATTCATTACGTTTTCCTTTGTTTTCTAAAAATAAGAAAAAAGTGGGTTACTAGGTGTTGCCTTTTGACGGGAGTGGTTAATAGTAACCAGTATAAAATAGTCAACTGACGAAAGAGAAAATTAGAAAAGAGACAAAACGTGAACTGTTACAAGAGACCTGTCACAAAGGTAAATATTCGTGCATTATAAGAATCGGCCTTCCCATTTACACATTGTGTGATTTGAATTATTTAGGCTTCAGCATCTTTCAAAAGTTTCCTTCAATCCCCTTCCAAATGTTTAAACCGTATCCTTGTCACGCGACGTCATACGGTGCCGATATCATACGCATTGTTTACGTCGAGTGTAGAAATACAAACTCGTCCCGGCAGAAATGGTGTCTTTTACTCATTCAGGTCATCGCGTACTATTAGATGTATCCATTTAAACCAAATTTGTTTTATCCAGATATACCTCCAAAACCACACGTGCTAACAAGTCTGACATCCATCAATAAAAACAATTAGCGAAGGAAAATCTAGTAATTTACTTTGGCATCGATATTTATAATATGGACAGCGAGTGATGACAAATCAAATGAAACGGGGTTTAATGTCCTACTTCAAATTGGGCTAATGAAGACGGGCATATGCCACAGTTTGCTATGGTGGAATTGAAATTTCCCCCTAAAAGGGGCACTGTGACCTACTCAGAGACGGATCCATGAATTTTTGCAGGAGAGGGTTTGTCAGGATTCTGCTACGGAAATCTGCCATCATCGTCTCTAAATTACATAGATATACATACAAATTGGGCTTTTTAAACAGAGAAATCATTTTTATACTGATGTAGGATCACTTTGTGATGTAATTTCATTGATGCAAGGCATTATTTTTTTTATGTAGCTGAGCAGGGTCCACCATCCCCCACCCCCTCTGGATCCGCCCCTGCTACTCTTAGATCGAATTCAAACTGTCAAGAGATCTTTTACATGCACGCCAATGTGTACACGGGACCATCCGAACGACTACACAGCTGTCCTTGCCAGGCCACCCGTCCTGCATCACTGACAGGGGGGGGGGATCACGTTATGTCGAAAAATCTGGATGAACATTCTCTGCCAATGCAGGGATTGAACACCCGACCAGCGTCTTACCCACTTAACCACCGTGATCTCATGGGTCCAAGATAGCTTAAAGGGATGTTGAAATGCCTGTAAAATATTGAAGAGCGGCAAGGAATGAGACAGTTAAATTTGATGAAATATGGGTTTATAGCGGCAGGAAGTAGCTACACTATCATCTTTACATACACACGTGTTTAATTTATGAAACTTCTATTTTTTTTTTCAGGTTGTCGAATTTGCAGAAGGGTAAACATGCCCCACGCTAACCATAGTCTCGGTCACCCAGAACCTCCTAGTCTTCAACGTACTAAGGGTCTGGGAAAGTTTTCAAAATTTCACGTAAAGTCCATTGCCCATGCGTGTCTTCTAGTCAAGTCAAGTAAGAGTTGCACCCCTTCCCGCAATATATCCCACAATTCTTGCATTAATATAAACAAACAAGAATCGTGACGACGAATTAGTATTAAATTCTAAAAAAAACTAGATAGGGCCCATGATGAGAGAATTTTTACAATGAATAAAAATAAGAGTGTTGGATATTGAACTGGCGGGCAATCAAATGGATTATTTGAAATGGCATTCTTAAATTAATTTCATGGGCGTCATCATCTTGTTTAAGGACAAGTTACCTCCCTTAAAAGACCGGATAATCTAGTCAATGATTGATTTTTCTCAAATGTTGACAACGCATCCAGACTAATTTATATTCGTAGAATATTTTTCTGGGTGATAGAGACTACGCTAACCAACGGATGCAGCCCTCCTGCCCACAGGGCTTATAAACAACGTTTTAAACCGACATGTGGTAAACACGATGTCTGCTATGCGTGTGTAAGTAAACGCCCCATTTTAACCAGGTATAATCCTCATTCCGAAATATCCATATAAATGGAATTAGAAAGGTTCGGGACCAGGAACTGACCCGCTTACTCCATCTTCAATAGAAGGCTTGATCTCGCCTTAACTACATACATCTTATCAAGCCCTTCACGTAATACCCTGCATATTTCACCACTAAGTTCGATTGGCACAAGCCCAGCCTGGGTTCCTATCAGATTCATTGGCCGTCGTGAATACCAAGTCTCGTGCTTTTAGCTAAAATGCCTACATGTGACAATCGAGTTGCAAAGTTCAAAGATTGATCAATGTCACGGTTGCTGTTTTTCCACGAGTTTCTCAATTTAAAAAAACTCTGTTTGTAAATAGTGTGTTATGTGCCACGAACTCTGATTGGACGATGTTAAACAATATGTTAGTCCCGAAATGACCTAGTTTTTGTTGAGTGGACATTAAACCCCATTTCTGTCGCTCTCATCCAATTCAGTAATTGAAGCTAGTATTTCATGTATGTTTAAATCTTTGATTATACCTTTATTTATTTTATTAGGGAAAACAATATGGAGTACCAGATCTTTGAAGCTTATGTGGAGAGCGTATTGTCCGTCTCGTCCAAGTTCTGAACAGAGAGAGAGGGAGGAATAGGGTTTAACGTCCAATCGACACAAACTAGGTCAATTCGGCACCATCACATGTTCAATTTTATTTCAATAATTCGCTTGTGCGTAGGAGTCTTTAGCAGTGGGAGGAAACCAGAGGACCCAGAGAAATCTCACGAGGTTGGATTATACAAAACCTTGTTTCTGTCCTTTCAAAAGTCCTGTCCCCGAGTTCATAAAGTATTCTCAGACTCAAAATTGTTCGCCTTATTTCAATAAAATAAAACTTTCGTTGTTTTAATGTATTAAATACATCAATAAGACAATATGTTTCTGGATCAAAGATATTTTTTTATAAACAGTGATAGAAATTTATATAAGTCCGGGAATGCTTTATGAACTCGGGTCCATGTAAGCTGATTTAACATAACATACGAAACATAATTACACCGCCACCCTAATCCCCCGTCCACCCCCTCTGTAATCACACTGACGTGTTCACCTTTCGTATACACAAAATTCTGTCGTCCTATCAAAAGTTCTGATAAACTCATTTTCTGTTGTTTCTATTTTGTCTATGTTCTGGAGGATGTGTTCTAGAATTTAAAAATAGCATTATTAGCATTAAAATCACCGGAGTTTCCCTTTGTTCCACATTAAGAGCATTTAAATCAATGGGGAAAACAATTACCAGTCTGAATCCATTTCCTAGGATTGTCTCCCCTTGAATTATCTCTCTTGGTATGCTTTTCCTATTATTTTATTAAACATTTCTGGGTTTTTCATCCTTATAACCAAACAGCTGATAACAATATGCAGGCGAGTGTGTACACACAGCAACTTGAATTCGCAGTAGTACCTCGAATTACTCTAGCACTTTTGACGTCTGTTATTTGTATGCCGTGGCCCTGGACGTTCAAATTTAGGCCTACTTAATTGTTACTTACAATGTCCGTGTGCGCAGATTTCTGAACTAACATTTGATACATTTAAATGTCTATGAAATTTTGCGCCTATTGGTCTTTGGCAATGGGAAGGACCCACAGAAAACCCACGAAAGTAGAAAGTTGGGACCAAACTCACTTGACTAGGAGACCGATCCTACGATACAACGCACACAGTGCTGGATTAACCATAAGGTACGTGCCTTAGGGCCAGCCAAAAATCCAGGCCTCAAAATAATAAAGTAAAACAAAAATGGCCTGTAGTGTTATATTGGGTTGCATTCCACTCACATCGTGGTCGTAATCTAGCTAGGCAGTGAATGGGAATATGTAGGCTACTTTATAGTAAATACAGTACTGTCAATCTTCTGAATTTATTTATAATAAATTTATTTTTTGTTGCTAAATCTTACACAATTCCTTTGGTCAATGAGCCCAACATATCTGTAGTTTCAGGCCACCTATCAAAATGTGCTTTAGGGCCAGCAGAACCTTAATCCGGCACTGAAGGCACAAACGTTAATCATTCGGCCATCCAACATCCCACTGTGGCAAAGAAATGAAATGAAATAGAATTTAACGTCCTAACTGTTCAGCTCCGAACTGGGCGAATGAAGACGGACAGCCGAGCTACGACCTACTCATATCGAATTCCAACTACCAAGGGATCTTTTACGTGCACGCCGATGTGTACACGAGTCCTCGGGGTTTTTTTACCATCCGAACCACTTCTAGGCCACTCCGTCCTGACATCACTGACAAAGTGAAACCACGCCGAAAAATCGGGATGAACTTTATCGGCCAATGCAGGGATAGAAACATTCGATCACCAGGCGAGCAAGCCACCGTCTTACCCACTTAACCACCCTGACCCGGGAAAAAACGAAGGTTAATTTAATTTCGCCCCTTAAATCTCGTTTGCGCGTAATACAAAAGGGTGTCCATTTAGATCGGGTGAATGCATCCGGATGCCGAAAGTAAACCATACAAAGTTATATTTGAGTCACAAGTTTATGTTGACAATGGATCAAAGTTTTAAAAAGATATGCTCTGGAAACAAACTGATAGGGAAAGGTGGACAGACAAATTCAATATCTTTCCTTTAATCTCGTTTTGCGGGCGATAATAAAAGAAGGCCTACTATCAAAACGGCAGTTGGGGATTGCAGCAAATCATAGAAAGTTCCAGTTCCTCAAAACAATAATGTTTGTTGAAGACTTTATATCGTTTTGAGTCTGAATAAAAAAATAACTACGCAAAATGATTTAATGGGATTTTATTTGTCAACCTCTGGCTTGACACTTGTTTGGTTCGTCATGTTAGCTGTAATGAAATAAAAGAATGATACGGTTAGGTCTTACTTGTAACTTGGTTAATAAAGATGGGTATACATACACGATGCTGTGGGAGTAATTTTGCCCAGGCAGCGGTGTTACGCCACATTGTCGATATTTCAGGGTGGTGGGGGGTCTTTAACGGGCCTCTGATCTATATTTAGTTTTATTTTTTTTATACTTTCGATTTCTCCACTACATGAAGATCTGAATAGTTGTAGTGAGAGGTCGCGTCAGACGTTATGTTATAGGCGGCTTTTAACATGTCGTCAAACATTTGATTAAGCAATCGGCGTTTATATTTCTAGAGAGATACCCACAGTTCCATTGCTAATCCCTGACAGCAACCAGAACACAGATTATATAACAACCCCTCCCGGTCTTAGTGTTGTGAAGACACGACGTAAAAACTAAATTAAGAAATATAAGATTGTCCTACGCCACTGGTAGCATGGAGATAGGGGCGCCTTCTCAACCTCGTGGGTTCCCTTCGGGCACTCAGGTTTCCTCCCACTGCTAAAGACCCCTACGCGCAAACGAATTATTGAAATAAAATTTTTAAAAAATATGTTAGTTCCGAAATGACCTAGTGTGTATCGAGTGGACGTTAAACCCAATTCTCTCTCTCTCTCTCTCTCTCACTCCTACACCACCGAGAAGGCGAAATCAGACTGAAAATCCACCATCAAAATCACGCGGATTCTTGCATAACTGGGTGAATATTTCGCCCATCAGCAACCTCTTTGGACTCAAATACGGTATGATTACGTCGTTAAACAACGAAATTAAGGGGCTAAGATTTTCAACTCATTCTGCATTGTCGCCCTAGATGGAAGTGGACGTAAAGCTTGCGAAGTGAACATTTTTAGTTCAAGCTACCATAGCGGTGAGCTGGTGATGAAAATTTAAGAGGCGTGGAGGGGTATCTAGATTGGAATTCATATAATTTCCATAAAAAATCACAAGACACTTACCCATTAGAAAACTTTATTCCACCTCTTCTGGACTAAGATCCTGTTCAGTCACAAACCTCTCCAATTCTTCCAACGGTTCCTCGGTTCTCTTGAAGACATCCTCGACATCATTGACAGCTAGGTCTCGCTTCCAGCCTCGTCGACATCTACAATGAACCGCGGGACAGTGACAGGTCGGACAACGTGTGTAATGACGTCGATGACACAGGACCGTGGTGGACAGGAATATTATCAATATTCCAAATACAATTAGTTGCCTCATCCTTAAATAAAATGAAATAAAATGGGGTTTAACGTCTGAGCTAATGACGAAGGACATGCACCATACCCCACGGTGGGATATAAGGGAAACACTGCCCGGACAGCGGCACTGAAATGCAACATCCAAGGAATCTTTTACGTTGCCTCATCTGTTAATAGAACACTCAATTTTAAAAAAAAATAATTCCAGTTTAAATATACATTATGTACGATGTAAATACATGGCTGATTGTTCTTACTATAATAATTCATAAATAAATAATGAAAAATATATTGATCGATCCCTGCATTGGTCGAGAAAGTTCATCCAGATTTTGCGTGATTTCCCCCTTGTCAGAGCTGCAGGACGGAGGGCCTGACAAGGACAGCCGTGTAGTCATTCGGATCCGACGAAAAAACGATGTCCCCCGTACACATAAAACATCCCGTGGCAGTTGGAATTCAATATAAGAGTAGGCCGTAGTGCCGTTGTCCGGACAAAATTGCCCTCATAGCACAGTGCATGGCGCATGTTCGTCTTCATTAGCCCAGTCGGAGCAGAACAGTAGGAAGTTAAACCCTATTCATTTTATTTCCATACTCATGTGTCTGAAATTGTCACGGTGAAGCGTAGATTGGTTTCTACCAGCGGTTATTTTTTATATTTTTCATCGTTAAATTTTTAAAGGGCGGCGGTGTTCTAATCTGTTTGAAATCGGAGCCACGTGAATATAAGTCTAAATAAAGATTTAAAGCCCCAATACCACTCTTGTTGTAACTGAATAATATGTCCAAATCTTTATTCTGGTCAACAAATTGTACTATTTTACAATATTCTAATTAATTGATGATACAAATTTCAACTTAACACACCTAATTTTAAAAATTGGAAAAATTCAACTAAATGATTTAAAAAGCCTAACGTAAACCTTTTCAAATGTAAAACTGAATTTCCTTTAGTACGGATCCGGTCCGGTTACAGATACGGAAAAAAATACTTTCATAGAATTTTAGTAAGATTGTTTCCTTATGTGCGGGTGCGGCGTCCGGTTCTCCATGCGGCGTCCGATACGGTTTTCCTAAACGGACTATGTCGCGTTCGGTACGGAAACACATGCGGAACCGTGTCCGTAAACGCGTATAAGGAAACACAGTTTGGCTAACCCGCACGGCAAAACGGTAACAATAGGTAGGATAGGTGGGGAAATACCAATTGTCGCTCTTTCTTAGACATGTGCCATGTTGAAAAGAGAGTCCTTCCGCTTGAAAAAGCGCATATAAAGATACACAACCTGTCGTGTGTCATGTCTGCTCCCGGACCGGAGTCGGACTGGATCCGTACTACATGAAATGCAGCTTAACTTGGATTTAAGAATATTTTCGAACCCTCTGGACAAGTAAAATAGGATTAATGGATAATTTACACACCAGGTAGGATAAGGCTATTATTTATTTTCTGGGGCTGTCAAGCCAGCAAGAGTGTTATTGTCCCTTTAAGTAACATTTGAATACCAAATGAAGACCTGCAATACACAGGATTACCTCTTACAATATGCATCTTTATAAGCATGCACTGAAAGCACAAGATCTCAACCAGCCATCCAACTGAAATATTCGTTCTATTTAATTACGTCATGATTCTACTCACACCACCTCCGTTTTCTTGGCTGACAGAACAGTGCTGGACTGAATTCCGCGTCACTCGATTGCAATTCTGTCAATTCTGAACGTTCTCAACTAATTAATGAACATCCCCATAATAAACATTACCTGATTTGCATGGATTAAAAACAGGAAGTGGAAGTGCTACGCCACGAGCTTTATGTTCCTCCGGTGGTGGTTTTACGTCCGCTTCCACATAAGTGATATCGCAGTCCCTGTCTCTCCGTAGCTAGATGGGTTCTTATACACAGAGCTTGATTAACCATTAAGCAAAATAAACACCTGCATAGGGCATCATGGGAAGGGGATACAGCCGAATGTCTCACTCGGCCAAACTCGGCAGATTCCGGAACATACATCTAGCCTTGGCTGTATGACAGTAAATGATATGTACCAGAGCCTATACAATTGCGATGCGACGCCGGTTTACTTGTTAGGAAAACCTGCCGCTTTAATAAAGAAGTTCTCAAAATTGCGTCGTTTGAAGAAAAGCGGATCAACTTTGAAAAACTTTGTAAGATAAAACATCTATAAAGGCGTCGTCATGGGCAACGTCGTTGGTAATCCGTGAACTTGAAAATAGTTCTAATGGCGGACCTCGTCATACAGTCGAGGCTAGATGTAAGGTAATGGAATCTGCTGATGTTTGCCGAGTGCCGAATGTCTGATTTGATACATAACAAATTTAAAATATTAAATGGCCGCCAACCACAAACCGGCAAACACTCAAGCAGATATATGACCAAATTCCTGCGCCGTGAAAAGCTTCAGTGTGACTACTAAACACAGACAAGACGACAGACGACAATCACAAATATATAAATAAAATAATGTTTACCTTGATGTTAGTAGTCTGTAAAAACTGATTTAATCTCCTTCTTCAGTTGTTTGTTTTATACTAATCAACGATAAGTAGTGATGTAATCTTTAATACCATTCATCTAAAACTCTCTTCACATATATAATTATATTTTACACTATTTTAAATTTAAAGGCTTCTAGCTCGTCCGTAATCTGATTCAAGGTACGAAAAGTAATCATAAATCGTATTAATCGTGCCTCAAACAACTGATTGGTGTAATGTATAATTTGTACTCTCAACCGACTGTATCATATTTTACACAATTTGAAATTGAAAGTCTTGCAGGGATAAAACAATACGTTTAGCGATTATCAAATTTAAGATTAAAGACTTGGGGGATGAGAGAGAGAGAACAGACAGAAAGAGAGAGCGAGAGAGAAAAATATTTTATACGGTTACAGCCCATGGCATGAATTATGTGAAGCAATCTGGGCTTAACTTCTTACCTTTTAGCATCGGCTGCCCAATTTAGGACGAGAGAGAGAGAGAGAGAGAGATGGGATTTAACTTCCACTGGACACAAACTAAATCATTGCGCGATGGGGTCTTTAGCAGTGGGAGGTAACCGGAGAAAACCCACGCGGTTGGACAGACGACCCGACCCCTCTTTTGTCATGTACAAGCTTGGACTGGAAACCACACCACTTGACTCAATGACAGACACACAGACAAGGGCGGCAGCATAATATGTTCAAATTATGAAATGAAATGAAATGGGGTTTAACGTCCTACTGTTCTGCTCCGACTGAGCTAATGAAGACGGTTCACATTATGAAAGAAAGAAAGAAATGTGGTTTTATGGCACGTCAGCTCCAACCGGGCCATACTGCGCCAGACATATGGTGAATATTACGAGACAGGCTAAATGATATCACGGAAAAACATTATATGCATAAATAAAAACAATATCACAGTTTGTAAAATTAAAAATAAAATACAACTATTATGCATATAAGTATTAAATACAAAAAAGAAATGACACACATATATATATATATATAATTAAAATTTATAGTAAAATCCTGTCTCTTTTAAAAAGTCCAACGCTTTACCATATAAACCCGGTTGGGCAAACATGTGATGTAATGACTGACAACGGTAAAAATGCGATCTAACATCCTTGAGATGCTTGCACTCAATCAAAATGTGCTTAACTGTCAAAGGAACATGACAGTGTTCACATTCTGGTTGAGGCTCTCGCTTTAAAATGAAAATATGAGTTAAAAAAGTATGACCAATGCGAGAGCGACACAAGACAACTTCATCTCTCCTGTTAGTTCTATAGGAGTTGGGCCAATCTCCTAAGAGAGGCTTGATGTGATGAAGTTTGTTTGTGCCTGCAAGATCCCAAGACCGTTGCCAGCGGCCATAAATAAAAAGATTGATTGACGATTTAAAATCTGAAAATGGTAATAAAAATTGTGATATGGGAAGATCTAAAGCAGACTTGGCAGCTAAGTCTGCTTGATCATTCCCTTTAATATCAACATGACTGGGGAGCCAGCAAAGGACAATGTCCTTCCTGATGAACTCGTGTGATAGTAGCAGACGATAAATGTCTGCTACTAATGGGTGTAGGAGGCTTTTGTTCTTTATTGCCTGTAAGGAAGACAAAGAATCAGTAAATATAACATATTTCAAAGATGGAGAGGAATGAATGAACTCTAGTGCCTGAAAGATGGCCTGGAGTTCAGCAGTAAATATTGATGCAGCAGGAGGAAGGCGAACAGAAATGGTCTCAGATGGCGTTATAGTAGCCGAAGCTACCCGATCGCCATCTTTGGAACCATCTGTATAAATTGGAGCATAATCACCATATTTAGACCTCAACTCTCCGAAGAGAGTTTGAAACACTATGGAACTAGTATCTTTCTTCCTATTTTTGGTAAGATCTAGATCGATCTTAGGAGGAGATATAGACCATGGTGGTGTCTCAAAGAAAGGGGTATTCGCAATACTGTCATGACTTATACCAGCCTCTGACAAAAGGGGTTGAATGCGAATACCGAATGATGGAATAGTGTTAGTCTTCATCAGATACAAATGCTCATGAAGAGGTCTAAATATGGTGTTAAATGAAATGTGATGAGGCAGAGATGCAATTTTTGTGGCATACTGCAGTGCAAGTTTATCACGTCTGTCGTGCAATGAGGGCTCGTGCGCCTCGACGTACAAACTCTGCACTGGAGATGTCCGGAATGCTCCTAAACTGATTCTAAGTCCTTGGTTGTGTATGGTGTCGAGCTCTTTGAGATAAGACTCGCGGGCAGACCCATACACAATACACCCATAATCGAGTTTAGATCGTATTAATGCTCGATACAATCTGAGCAGGACCTTACGGTCTGCTCCCCAGTCAGTGTTTGATAAGACTCTCAATATGTTGAGGGCTTTCAGACATTTTTTCTTGAGGGTTTTGATATGAGGGATAAATGATAATTTCTTATCAAATATCAAACCCAAGAATTTAGTTTCATCTACAACTGGAATGGGACTACCATCCAGTGTAAGTTCCGGATCAGGATGTAAACCTCTTCTTTGACAAAAGTGCATACAGACAGTCTTGGATTTCGAAAAACGAAATCCATTGTCAGTTGCCCATCGTTGAATAGAATTCAAGCAAAGCTGCAACTGACGTTCGATTGTCTGCATACTTGTCGATCCGTAACACATCTGAAAGTCATCGACATAAAGAGAGCCGTCGACCCCGCGTTTAAGGCACGTCGGTATGGTATTTATTTTGATAGCAAAAAGTGTGGGAGATAATATACTTCCCTGAGGAACCCCCATTTCCTGAGGAAAGGGGTCAGAGAAAATTGATCCTAAACGTACCTTAAACGACCTATCTTCTAAGAAATTTTTAATGAAGATAGGTAAGCGACCCCGCAGACCGAGGTTATGCAGGTCGCGCATGATACCATATTTCCATGTGGTATCATAAGCTTTCTCCAGATCAAAGAATATAGCAACTAAATGTTGTTTCTGGATGAAAGCATCCCTGACAAACGTTTCAAATCGAACGAGATGATCAAGAGTGCTCCTTTGGGACCGAAATCCACACTGGAGGTCTGTAATAAGATTGTTGGACTCAAGGTACCAAACAAGCCTTCGATTGATCAATCTCTCCATGGTTTTGCAAATACAGCTAGTCAAAGCGATCGGACGATAATTGGTAGGATTCGTAGGATCTTTACCCGGTTTAGGGATGGGAATTATTGTGGCTTCATGCCACGAAGAGGGGAAATTCCCATCAACCCAAATCCGGTTGTAAAGATCTAATAATATTAAGAGTGTAGAAAAAGGTAAATGTTTTAAAATCTGGTAGTGAATTTCATCTGGACCAGTTGCAGTATCTCGAGCTCGCTTGAGGGAATCACGGAGTTCAGCAATAGAAAATTTATCATTATAACATTCATCATTACGGGACTTGAAGTTAAGTCGCCTTTTTTCCTGCTGATGTTTAATGCCCCGAAAGGCATCAGAGGAAAAATTGGATGATGAATTGAATGAAATGGTACTGGCCAGTGAATTGGCAATATCAGGAAATGTTGTTAAGGTGGTATTATCAACATTTAGATTGTTAACTGATAATGCACTACTTTTACCTTTAATCCTACGAATCCTATCCCATACCGATTTGAGCTGACGTGCCATTAAACAACATTTCTTTCTTTCTTTCCATACCGATTTGGAAGTGGTACGGGAATTGATCCTTGAGACATAAGCTTGCCATGAAGACTTCTTTGCTTGGCGTATGGTTCTACGAGCCTTCGCTCGCACCATTTGGTAAGCTGCAAGATTCTCCATGGAAGGATGATTCTCAAGGCGTCTTAAAATACGATCACGCTCTTTAAGAACGGATTTGCAATCATTATTAAACCATGGTTTATTGAAACGTTTGGGCTCAGTCGTGGTCTTTGGAATCGCCTGCTCAGCTACATCTTGAAGAATTGAAGTGAATAAGGCCATGGGCTCTTCTGCATCCTCTAACTCTTTTGCGTCAAAAGAGAAGAGACACAAAGATTCAAAAAGAGCCCAATCAGCCTTACGCAACTTCCACCTCTGAGGTCTATCGACCGGAGAGGGTCCATTATTATCTATCAAGATCGGAAAGTGGTCACTGCCACACAGATCTTCGTTTACTCTCCATGTAAAATCCTGAAACAGGACCGGAGAGCAAATGGTCAGATCGAGGGAAGAAAAAGAAGCTGTGGCAGGATGTAGATAAGTAGGCGAGTCATCATTTAATAAACACAAATTATTAATGTTAATGAAGTCCGCTATTTGTTTACCTCTGTTGTTATCATCTGGACTACCCCAGAGTGAATGATGACCATTGAAATCTCCCGTAATTATAAACGGGAGGGGAAGTTGTGCAATAAGGTCATCAAGATCTCTAGGGTTCAGATGTAAACTAGGTGGTAAATATATAGAGCACAGTGTGATAGGAATATGTAGAGTCAGCCTCACTGCAACTGCCTGTAAAGGCGACTTTAGGGCGACTTTACTCTGCGGAATGTTTCCATTAAGGAAAATAGAAACACCACCATGTGCTCTACCATCATTATATGCAAAATGATGATAGGGAACAAAATGTCTGAGTGATAAGACATCTGAAATCTTTAAAAAAGTTTCTTGTAAACAAATAGCTAAGGGATTAAATTTTTGAATTAAGATTTGAACTTCATTAAAATTTGGTTTAAGACCACGACAATTCCATTGAATAATGGAATTAGCCATTTTCAGGGAGGTTTAACAGGACTTCTATGATGTTGTTTGGGGTCATGTATTTCAACAACAACAACATCCATGAGATTGTCCTGTATCCCGAACCTGTTATAGGTTCCGACAGGATCCTCGTCGCCCTTCCTACTACGGAAGGTGTTTAATTTTCGGGGAACGTCTTTATCAGGACGTTCCTTGTTTTTGATGTTTTTGGGTGGATTTCCACCATTTGGTTGAGGAGTAGGGGGTACAATCTCCTCCATCCCAGACTCCCCCGACTTATTAACAGTCGAAGTGCTGGGAGTAACAATTGCGGGTTTTGGAGGAATAGGTGGCTTTTGGTTCGACGAGGTATCTTCTGTCTCGGCTGGAAATTCAGCAGGCGTTTGACAAGCAATAGAAGAGGTTTTCGCCTTGACAGCACTTGCAAATGACATTGCAAATGTTGGGGTTGCAGCCTCAACCAGCTTCCTTGCTTCGGGATATGGTATATTTTTTTCTGTTTTCACCTGCTGAACTTGTTTTTCTTTTTTCCATATTGGGCACTCTCTAGAATAGGCAAAATGAGGCCCTTTGCAGTTAATGCAGCGGTGATCGAGCTGACAAGAGGTACTTTCGTGACCCTCCTGTCCACATCGAGCACACACAGCTTTTCCCTTACATACGTTTTTACTGTGTCCAAAGCGTTGACAATGAAAACAACGCAATGGATTTGGAATATAAGGGGTAACTGGTATGGCAAGAAAACCAGCCTTGATCATCCTAGGAAGATCTGGTTTATCAAAGGTCAGGATATAGGTGTTGGTTTGAATAATATTACCATTACGTCTGATGGAAATTCGTTTGACGTAAGTAACACCTTGTGAGGCGAGATTTTCAAGCATCTCTTCCTCACAGCTGCCTTCTAAATCCTGAGACCGAATAACACCTCTAGAAGAATTAAGAGAGTTATGCGGTGCAACTTTGATCGGAATGTTGACTAAAGTTTTTGATTTTAATAATGAAGTAGCGTGAGATTCTTTAGCACATTCCACTAACAGAGTACCATTTCTCATTTTTTTGACGCTTTTGGGCTCACCAGCTAAACCAGCAAGACCTTTAGCAATCAAAAAAGGAGAGGTTTTAGCCAAGTTGATGTCGTTCGTACTCTGTATAACCAGAAATCTAGGCCAGGTTCGGGAAGTTTTGTTAGGTATATTATTTGGTTCCAATTCCTCGGTCGACGTACGCTTTAAAGGACGAGTCTTCTTCGATTGGGAAGCCATGAGTGTAATTTTAAAGATTCATCCCTGCCTGCTCTCCAACCACCAACGGGTTGCAATATCCATGCAGGCTACTGCGCGGCTATCCAGCGCATACGCCCTAAGAGGACAGACAGGGATATACCTAGACAAAGTAAAGACGAAATATTTTTACTTTACCTAGTTGACCCAAGCCGCTGCTTTAGAGTAGGCACTTAGGACGCAAAGGTAGAACTGCAATAAATACATTACAGATTTATGGGAAAGATGCGCCTACTCGTCAGCTAAACACGACCAAAGCCGATTGATCAGAGTGGGCCACTCTAACCGCCCGTCTAGGTGAATCATGGGCCGAAGCAATGTGTTGCAGAAAAAGGGCTCGCAAGCCAAATCCCCACTCAACTACCAGGATTCCACTCTCCACCGACACGGGTCGCAACGCACGGCAAACACGTTGCCCCATTACAGGGATCCCTTTAGTCGCCTTTTACGACACGCAGGACATACGAAGGGTATATTCTTATCACCCCCTACACCCCAGGGGGGTTCACATTATGAATGTGGACGTATACAAATGGATACGAATGCAACTGAAACTGCAATGTGAGTGTGAATCTACTTCCACTTGATCAACCATTTTCTTAATTGCCAGTTATGAATATCATCGTGGCCGCTTATAACATTGATCATGAAAGTCGAAAACCCGACATCACGACATTTTTAGTGTCGTAATGTCGGGCAAAAATTTCGTGATGTCGGGTAGAAATGTCGTGATGTCGGGTTGTCGCGTTATGAAAGGCGACATCACGACATTACGACATGATACCAATTAGCCACCATAGTCTGTCCACCACTAATGAGTTGATGATCTGTCTGTCCACCATTGATGATCTGTATCCAAGTCCACCACAGATGATATCTGTGGCCCTGTCCACCACTGATGGTATGTTGCCCAGTCTACCACTGATGGTACATGTATATGACCCAGCCCACCAATGGCATGTTGGAATTATACATAGAGATTTAAAAATATAGCATCTGCATCTGCCGACTATCTAAAATCAACGCTGATTTTCACCTTTTCTTTTCTACCATGGTTATTGTAGACAAAAATATTTGAGGAATCAGTCCGCGCGTATTTAGAAGCCGATAACTGAATAGAAACATTGAGAGGTTTTCATGGAGAGGCATTGAAAATCAGGAGAGAACCACACATTCCGTATTGGAAACAGCACTACGTTTTTCAAGGGCCCCATCCAGAAAATTATTCACCCGTTACGCCCCTTTCCCAGCGATGAACATCTGATTTTGTCACCAAAAAAAAAAACCCAACAAAACTCTATTAGTATGCGCAGGAGGACCACAGTACACGAAAACAAAAATACCTAAAAAAATATTAAGGACGAGGAACGCTCAAATAACAAAAGGTTGTATTATTGACGGTCATTTAAACAACTCTTGAGATAATCGACGGTCATCTATAAAAAGAGAAATCAGGTGCAGAATCCTTTTTTTAAAACATTTTCAGAATATTGCAGCACTCTTGTTGGTTACGTTTCGGTCATTTTTAATCTTCTATCATATACATATGGTTCATCTAACACTCTCTCCCATTTATAATTATATTTTACACCATTTTACATTTAAAGGCTTCCAGTTCGTCCGTAATCTGATTCAAGGTATAAAAAGTAATCAACAAATCTTTTTTAATTATGCCCCAAACAAACGATATGTGTAATGTATAATATTATCTGATTAAAACACAGATCCTGTTTCGTTTCGTTTTTTATAGTTCTAAATTTCGTTTTCCGTATCTTTACTACAATATAGGATATGGAGGAGTTGTTCTATAACCCACGTTGTGACGGATAAGCAAATGAAAGAGTCTGTCACGGCGAGTTCGCGGCCTGCTGTGGGTATTCCACTAGAAAAAAACAACGCAGATTGGTTAATCAAATGTCTGGCGTCATGGATTAAAAATCCGCCACAACGACCTTCCAATACAACCGGTCAGATGTTCATGTAGGAGAACGCTAGATCGGAGACGGTCCTACGCGAATTGTGACGTCATATGTGAATTGTAGGTTAGGGTATGGTTTAGGCTTGATCATGGGTTAGAGTTAGGGCTAGCCCTGTTTAGATCTCGGGACTTTGACCAAATCTACAGGTCCTAGTCCTTACCCTAACCCTAACCCACAATCTATATATGACGTCATATGTGCTAAAATGCGTAGGACCGTCTCCGATCTAGCGTTCTCCGTTCATGTAGTAGAGACCATAGAAAGTACAAATAAACGAAACGAAATATAGACCTAAGTACAAATAAACGAAACGAAATATAGACCTGTATTTAACTCAGATTGTGTATATACCTAATTTGTACTCTCACACAAGGTAAACATATTTAACACTATTTAAAATTTAAATATTTAATCGTCTCCAGTCCTAAATAGGGCACCCGATGCTAAAAGGTAGGACGTTAAGCCCACATTGCTTCACATAATTCATGCCATGGGCTGTAACCGTATAAAATATTTTTCTCTCTCTGTCTCTCTTTCTGTCTGTTGTCTCTCTCTCTCTCTCATCCCCCAAGTCTTTAATCTTAAATTTGATAATCGCTAAACGTATCGTTTTATCCCTGCAAGACTTTCAATTTCAAATTGTGTAAAACATGATACAGTTGGATGAGAGTACAAATTATACATTACACCAATCAGTTGTTTGAGGCACGATTAATACGATTTATGATTACTTTTCGTACCTTGAATCAGATTACGGACGAGCTAGAAGCCTTTAAATTTAAAATAGTGTAAAATATAATTATATATGTGAAGAGAGTTTTAGATGAATGGTATTAAAGATTTCATCACTACTTATCGTTGATTAGTATAAAACAGACAACTGAAGAAAGAGATTAAATCAGTTTTTACAGAGAACTAACATCAAGGTAAATATTTTATTTATATATTTGTGATTGTCGTCTGTCTTCTTGTCTGTGTTTGATAGTCACACTGAAGCTTTTCACGGCGCAGGAATTTGGTCATATGTCTGCTTGAGTGTTTGCCGGTTTGTGGTTGGCGGCCATTTAATATTTTAAATTTGTTATGTAACAAATCAGACACTCGGCAAACCTCAGCGACGTTGTCCATGACGACGCCTTTATAGATGTTTTGTCTTACAAAGTTTTTCAAAGTTTATCCGATTTTCTTAGGACAAGTTTGAACTGAAAATTCTACACACCCTTCGAACGACGCAATTTTGAGAACTTCTTTATTAAAGCGGCAAGTTTTCCTAACAAGTAAACCGGCGCCGCATCGCAGTTGTATAGGCGCAGGTACATATCACTTACTGTCATACAGCCAAGGCTAGATGTAGGTTCCGAAGTCTGCCGAGGTTTGCCGAGTGAGACATTCGGCTGTACCCCCTTCCCATGATGCCCTATGCAGGTGTTTATTTTGCTTAATGGTTAATCAGGCTCCGAGTATAAGGACCCCTCTAGCTACGGAGAGACAGGGACTGCGATATCACCTTAGGTGGAAGTGGACGTTAAACCCCACGAACGAACGAACGAACGGAGAGACAGGGACTGCGATATCATTTATGTGGAAGCGGACGTAAAACCACGACCGGAGGAACATAAAGCTCGTGGCGTAGCACTACCACTTCCTGTTTTTAATCCATGCAAATCAGGTAATGTTTATCATGGGGATGTTCGATAATTAGTTCAGAACGTTCCGAATTGACAGAATTGCAATCGAGTGACGCGGAATTCAGTCCAGCGCTGTTCTGTCAGCCAAGAAAACGGAGGTGGTGTGAGTAGAATCATGACGTAATTAAACACAGCGAATATTTCAGTTGGATGGCTGGATCTGTGCTTTCAGTGCATGCTTATAAAGATGCATGTTGTAAGAGATAAACCTGTGTATTACAGGTCTTCATTTGGTATTCAAATGTTATTTAAAGGGACAATAGCACTCTTGCTGGCTTGACAGCCCCAGAAAATAAATAATAGCCTTATCCTACCTGGCGTGTAAATTATCCATTAATTCTATTTTACTTGTCCAGAGGGTTCGAAAATATTCTTAAATCCAAGTTAAGCTGCATTTCATTTAGTACGGATCCAGTCCTACTCAGGTCCGGGAGCAGACATGACACACGACAGGTTGTGTATCTTTATATGCGCTTTTTCAAGCGGAAGGGCTCTCTTTTCAACATGGCACATGTCTAAGAAAGGGCGACAATTGGTATTTCCCTACCTATTGTTACCCTTTTGCCGTGTGGGTTAGCCAAACTGTGTTTCCTTATACGCGTTTACGGACACGGTTCCGCACGTGTTTCCGTACCGAACGCGACATAGTCCGTTTAGGAAAACCGTACCGGACGCCGCATGGAGAACCAGACGCCGCACCCGCACATAAGGAAACAATCTTACTAAAATTCTATGAAAGTATTTTTTTCCGTATCTGTAACCGGACCGGATCCGTTTTACATTTGAAAAGGTTTACGTTAGGCTTTTTAAACCATTTAGTTGAATTTTGCCAATTATTAAAATTAGGTGTGTTAAGTTGAAATTTGTATCATCAGTTAATTAGAATATTGTAAAATAGTACAATTTGTTGACCAGAATAAAGATTGGGACATATTATTCAGTTACAACAAGAGTGGTATTGAGCCTTTATATCATTATTTAGACTTATATTCACGTGGCTCCGATTTCAAGTAGATTGGAACACCGCCGCCATTTAAAAATTTAACGATGAAAAATATAAAAAATAACCACTGGTAGAAACCAGTCTACGCTTCACCGTGACAATTTCAGACACATGAGTATAGAAATAAAATGAATAGGATTTAACGTCCTACTGTTCTGCTCCGACTGGGCTAATGAAGACGGACATACGCCTTGCACTGTGCTATGAGGGCAATTTTGTCCGGACAGCGGCACTACGGCCTACTCTTATATTGAATTCCAACTGCCACGGGATGTTTGATGTGTACGGGGGACATCGTTTTTTCGTCGGATCCGAATGACTAGACGGCTGTCCTTGTCAGGCCCCCCGTCCTGCAGCTCTGACAAGGGGGAAATCACGCAAAATCTGGATGAACTTTCTCGACCAATGCAGGGATCGATCAATATATTTTTCATTATTTATTTATGAATTATTATAGTAAGAACAATCAGTCATGTATTTACATCGTACATAATGTATATTTAAACTGGAATTATTTTTCTTTAAAATTGAGTATTCTATTAACAGATAAGGCAACGTAATAGAATCCTTGGATGATGCATTTCAGTGCCGCTGTCCGGGCAGTGTTTCCCTTATATCCCACCGTGGGGTATGGTGCATGTCCTTCGTCATTAGCTCAGACGTTAAACCCTATTTTATTGTATTTCATTTACAGATGAGGCAACTAATTGTATTTGGAATATTGATAATATTCCTGTCCACCACGGTCCTGTGTCGTCGACGTCATTGTCCGACCTGTCACTGTCCCCCGGTCCATTGTAGATGTCGACGAGGCTGGAAGCGAGACCTAGCTGTCAATGAAGTCGAGGATGTCTTCAAGAGAACTGAGGAACCTTTGGAAGAATTGGAGAGGTTTGTGACTGGACAGGATCTTAGTCTAGAAGAGGAGGAATAAAGTTTTCTAATGGGTAAGTGACTTGTGATTTTTATGGAAATATGAATTCAAATCTATATACCCCTACACGCCTCTTAAATTTTCTTCACCAGCTCACCGCAAGCTTTACGTCCACTTCCATCTTGGGCGACAAGGCAGAATGAGTTGAAAATCTTAACTCCTTCATTTTATTGTTTAAAGACGTAATCATACCGTATTTGAGTCCAAAGGTGTTACTCATTGGCGAAATATTCAGCCAGTTATGCAAGGATCCGCGGTTGCACAGTGATTATATGATGATGGATTTACAGCCTGATTTCGCCGTGTCAATGGTGTAGGAGAGAGAGAGAGAGAAATGGGGTTTAACGTCCACTCGACACAAACTAGGTCATTTCGGGACTAACATATGGTTTCATTTTATTTAAATAATTCGCTTGTGCGTAGGGGTCTTTAGCAGTGGGAGGAAACCGGAGTGCCCGAAGGGAACCCACGAGGTTGAGAAGGCCCCCCTATCTCCATGTTACCAGTGGCGTAGGACAATCTTATATTTCTTAATTAAGTTTTTACGTCGTGTCTTCACAACACTAGGACCGGGAGGAGTTGTTATATAATCTCTGTTCTGGTTGCTGTCAGGGATTAGCAATGGAACTGTGGGTATCTCTCTAGAAACATAAACGCTGATTGGTTAATCAAATGTTTGACGTCATGTCAAAAGCCGCCTATAACATAACGTCTGACGCGACCTGTCACTACAACTATTCAGATCTTCATGTAGTGGAAACCATCGAAAGTATAAAAAAATGAAACTAAATATAGATCAGAGGCCCGTTAAAGACCCTCCCCCCCCCCCGACGGCTTGAAATATCGACAATGTGGCGTAACACCGCTGCCTGGGCAAAATTACTCCCACAGCATCGTGTATGTATACCCATCTTTATTAACCAAGTTACAAGTAAGACCTAACCGTATCATTCTTTTATTTCATTACAGCTAAGATGACGAACCAAACAAGTGTCAAGCCAGAGGTTGACAAATAAAATCCCATTAAATCATTTTGCGTAGTTATTTTTTTATTCAGATTCAAAACGATATAAAGTCTTCAACAAACATTATTGTTTTGAGGAACTGGAACTTTCTATGATTTACTGCACCCCCCAACTGCCGTTTTGATAGTATACCTACTTTTATTATCGCCCGCAAAACGAGATTAAAGGAAAGATATTGAATTTGTCTGTCCACCTTTCCCTATCAGTTTGTTTCCAGAGCATATCTTTTTGAAACTTTGATCCATTGTCAACATAAACTTGTGACTCAAATATAACTTTGTATGGTTTACTTTCGGCATCCGGATGCATTCACCCGATCTAAATGGACACCCTTTTGTATTACGCGCAAACGAGATTTAAAGGGCGAAATTAAATTAACCTTCGTTTTTTTCCCGGGTCAGGGTGGTTAAGTGGGTAAGACGCTGGCTTGCTCGCCTGGTGATCGTATGTTTCTATCCCTGCATTGGCCGATAAAGTTCATCCCGATTTTTCGGCGTGGTTTCCCTTTGTCAGTGATGTCAGGACGGAGTGGCCTAGAAGTAGTTGTTCGGATGGTAAAAAAACCGAGGTCTCGTGTACACATCGGCGTGCACGTGAAAGATCCCTTGGCAGTTGGAATTCGATTCGATATGAGTAGGACTTAACTCGGCTGTCCGTCTTCATTAGCCCAGTTCGGAGCTGAACAATAGGACGTTAAACTCCATTTCATTTCTGTGCCACAGTGGTGTGTTGGATGGCCGAATGATTAACGTTTGTGTGTTGTGTCGTAGGATCTGTCTCTGAGTCAAGCGGTGTGATTTTGGTCCCAACTTTCTACATGAAAATGAGTAGAGTCATGTGTCTAACCTCGTGGGTTTTCTCTGGGTCCTTCCCACTGCCAAAGACCAACAGGCGCAAAATTTTATAGAAATTCAAATGTGTCAAATGTGTCGAATTCTGCGGGCAGTGGAGATACGAACCGTAGTTATTTCGATTTAACAAACGTCTCAATCAAGCAGAAAAGAAAAAAATGACTGACAAGACATACCACACGGACATTCTAAGTAACAAATAACAAGACGTAAATGTAAACACCCACAGGAACATGGAGACAGGAACGCCCGTATTACTATGGCACACCAGACCTATAATAATAGAGTCTATGTGATTTTTCAATTTTTTTGAGTTTCAGTTTTTTTCTGAACACTTTTTAAAATTTTTATCTTATTTTATCCATATTTGATGCTAAATGATATAATATTTACTATCAAGCATGTAATTCATGTAATTTTTTTTTAATATGAATTACATGTTTGATAGTAAAACACAGAAACTTAAAAATTTTGAAAAATGACATAGACTATTATAGGTCAGGTGTGCCATAGTCTAATAAGGACTTTCCTGAATGTACCTGTGTAAACACCCAACGCCACTGCTTACAAATAATGACTTTCCTGAATGTACCTGTGTAAACACCTAACGCCACTGCTTACAAATAACAGAAGTCAAATGTGCTAAAGTAACTCGGCAGGGGCGGATCCAGGATTTTCAGAAACAGGGGGCGTGCTGCACCAGCTTGGGAGTGCGAAGCCAGGAACCGTGATTTTTGAGTGTAAAAAATGCCCACAAGGACTAATTTCGTACTAGTACTGTAAATTACGACTTCCAACCTAAACTATTTTCGCTCTCCTTTCTCGCGAGAATATATGGAGCTAAAAATTGTTCGCCACCTCAAAAAATAGAGGGGACGTGCCCCCCCCCCCCCCTGGATCCGCGCCTGTTCGAGGTACTACTGCGATTTCAAGTTGCTGTGTGTACATAGTCTCCTGCAGAAATTCTTGAACGGTTTATCAGATATACTTCGCGAAAAAAACAACATATTTTTATCAGCTGTTTGGTTATAAGGATGAAGAACCAAGGAAAATCATACCAAGGGGGATAATTCAAGGGGAGATAATCCCAGAAAATGGTGTCAGACTGGATATGTTGCTATTGATAATAATATCCTTGATGTTTGCAGTGTACCAAATGTTGAGCAAGCTCTTGTTAATAATTTGCATATTTTAGATGAATGCAGAATTCCTGTTAATAGAGTATCACAAGATCAATGCTAAGTTGATAAATATGGAAAGCGATTATTAGAACTATGTAGAAGTTTAGAACTGTTCTTTGTAAATGGTAGGGTGGGGAATGACAGGGGTATTAGCCTTACTACTTGCAATGACTCTGTTAACGATTATGCCATTGTATCACCGACTTTATCAATCTGTTTCACAGAGAATTACTTACGAATTAACTCTGTAACAGATGAGTGTCCACAGCACGTGCGTTGACTGCTCACCGCGCCAGTCATTGGCTCAACTGCTCGTGCAATGTTTACTTAACACCTAACTGCTTCGGGCAAAATGATGCATTTTACTTATTTTAATACCCATTTACACTAAATAGGAAATATTTTTTTAACTTCAAATACTTCAAACGTCTTTATTTTTCTTTTACCTCAAAAAAAATGTTTGAGAATTTAATTTGTCGGAGTAAAAAAGTTAATATGCCGTACTTATTAAGCCTCGTCGATGTCATGCTTATCAGTGATTGTAGCGGCCAAGCGAATATTCACTGCGGGATCAGTTTGCGACTTTATTTAGATTAATTGTTGATTTCAATGTTTTAGAATTTGACCCAATTCTAAGTAACGTTCACAAACCTTTTTGTTTCCAACTGTGTTCGGTTTTGACCGATTTTAGCAATATAAACGCTTCTGATATAGAAAATATAAATGATATTTGATCTTGTAATCACTTACCCAGGTGAATCTATTGTTAAACCGAGGTGGGCCAATGACAGATGCGGTATAGATGGTAAATTACTGACTGTATTGCAAAATTTGTATAAAAATGCCAAGTCCTGTACAAGAGATGGTTCTAATTTCTTCGCATCTGATATTGGTGTGAGGCAGGGTGACAACTTGTCGCCACTTTTATTTTCAATTTTTCTTAACGATTTCACAGAGTTTATTTCGCATGCTTATATTATTTTAACCGATGTTTGTAATATATCACACTTGCTATTTGACAATGAGGATATTGAAGTGTATTTCAAATTGTATCTGTTATTATATGCGGACGACACAGTTATTTATGCAGAATCCGCGGCGGAGTTGCAATCTGCACCAAACGCAATGTATTTATATTGTGAAACATGGAAACTTAAAGTTAATGTTGCCAAAACCAATGTTGTTGAATTTTCTAAAAGCTGCCAGACTGAAGATATTCATTGTATGTAGAATAATGAGCGTTTATCTGTTATTTATGAGTATTTGGGAATAGTATTTTCTAGACAGGACACTTTTCCAAAAAGCCAGAAAAAGCTGTTTTATGTGTTACGTAAAGCTAGAAAACTGTATTTATACCAATAGATATATTATTACAATTATTTGATGATATGATTGCTCCTATATTGTCGTATGGCGCAGAGAGTTGAGGTTATGAAAATAATGATATAATTGAATCATTGCATTTAGAATTGTGTAAATATATAATGAAAGTAACAAAAAGTACAGCTAATTGCATTGTCTATGGAGACCTTGCTAGAGTGCCTATGTGCGTTAGTATTAAGGCGAGAATGGTTGGTTTTTGAAACGTCTTGTCACTGGTAAAGAGGAGAAAATATCTAATACATTATATGAAATACTGTATCGACTTGATTCAGGGGATGTTTATCACTCTAAATAGTTAAATTGTGTTAAAGATATATTAACTGAATGTGGTTATATTAATGCCTGGAATAATCAATATGTAGATCCGAATTGTAACCTAGTCTAAAAATGTGAAACAGTTTTACCATAATTTATTTGTATATGATTGGAAGGCTAAAATGTTCAATTCAGCTAAATGTGTATCAACAGAATGCTCATTGTTGACATCGCCATCAGACTCCATGTTAAACATTTCACTAAATTTACACGATTATGTGAAGTCAATACTAGTAACTATACTTGTTACCTTAAACTGTGTTTAATGTAACAATTGGTACAGTCTAAGACCCCTTACGCAAGTCCATATAGGTTCCAACGCACAATTGTCAACACACATTACAGTTTGTATTAAAATAAGTAATTCTATCACAAATAGTGAAGACTGGACCATTTAAATAGTCAACGAACAGTTTTTCTCTGCATAGCGCTGTTTATGTTGTAGGCCTAATGACATATTACGCAACACGCGGCCATGACGGTCGACCAGTTGAAATTTCGCGTAGGAGATGGGTTTCATCAAATCATATAATTATGCGATAAGGCCTCACCTTTATTTCAATAAGAATTGATTTATTATATGTTAAGCTACATGCAGTACTGTTTTGGGCCAGTTGTTTTTTAAATTAAGCGAGCTATAGGCCAGTAAACTTTTTGTAGGCATTTGACTAAAAAAAACTTGCGCAAAGGAACTCTACTACGACTGGAGTATGACGGAAGACAGCAGTAGTGGAACCATTTCTAAGCCAATACATGCCCCACAGGTATCGGTTATTCGTCATCAGCAAACACAGAGTGTACGAAACACAAAAAATGTTACTACCCAAACTGAATGTTCAGAAGTTGTACATCTTCTTGTCAACGGATCAACACAAACAGAAAAATCAACGTGTGAATGTTCGGTATAACCACAGCTAACATATGACGATGATAGTAAAGTGGTTTTCTACACCGGAATCCCTGATAAAAAGACATTTGATGTCCTATTTGATGAATTGACGGGCGACGCAGAAACACCAGAACCTCTCGGAAAACTCCATCTAAAATACTCACCACCAGTGTAAGACCCAGAGCCTTGCGTTTAATTGATGAGTTATTTTCTCGTTTTGATGGGGCTCCTGATAGAAGACCTGGCAGAAAGGTTTTTGTATTTCAAAAACAACTTGCGGTGATATTTTCAATAAGTGGTTTGATTATCTGGACAATCAGCGATCTTTTTTGGTGCAATGGACAGGTAAAGAATGTATTGGGGAGAACATGCCTGAAGTTTTTCAAAGAAAGTTTCCGATAACTCGTGTGGTGATCGATTGTACAGAAATCAGGACCGAAAGACCAAGCTCACTTCAGTTAAAGTCTCTATTATAAAGTGATAATAAGTCCCACATGACATGGAAAGCATTAGTTGGTATAAGCCCAGTAGGTGTAGTAACATTCCTATCTGATTTATGGTGTGGAAGTGTACATTTAATTATCCCCCCCCCCCTTCAGAGGCAAAAAGGCCCAATTTTCTAAAAAGATTCATGTGGAGCGACAAATGGCAAGAATTTAAAACTTTAGAATTCTACAAGGTGTAATGCCAATTACTATGGCTCAAAATATTTCCCAGGTGTGGAAATTGTGTGCTCGTCTGATAAACTTGCAACCACCCTTGGTGATAGACAATAACTTAATTCAGCAGAAGTGAAAAGGCTATTATAAAATGTTTAAGAACTGTACAGATTTATGAGTGCTACCACAAAGAGACAACTAACTTTAAATGTTTTAAAAAAATAATTTATGTGTTGCATGTATCAGTGCTTTAATCTACAAAATTCTATACAAATAAAGCAATGATCCTATTTCATATAATTTTCTTTTCTATCTCTCGTATTTTATAAGGAAGGGTACATGACAGGGAGCCGGAGAGAGGTCAGATGCACATGGCATATGAATTCAGCAGGCAAGGGGGCAGGGCAGTACTAAGGATAAAACAATGATATGACACAACGTCGCAAATACAGCCTCATATTTTAGAGGTGTAAATTCTCTCTTCGGATATAACAGACTTCGAATGATTGTTGAATTCTTTAATATACCGGAACATAAATATACAGATATTGTTATACAGTACTGACAGACCAGATACTGCACTTAGTAAGGGATCCTAACTAGTGACTGCCTTCAATGTACAATTTTTGTGATATTTAAGGAATATAAGACAATAGGATAAAAGTAAAATTGATAAATGTTGTAATTAAAACTGACATGTCGATGCATAAAAGATTAAACAATAATATAAATCAACAAAAACAATAGATTAATGTCGTTACTCAATGACGGCTTGATAAGTGATGACAGGTTAACGACTTACTAGCCAGTTGACTTTAAAGTGGTTAATTTAAGAAACATTAAATATATTAGCTATTGGTAGATTATCACACCATTATAATATCACAAATTATGTTAATGGCGAGACTGTTTTTGGGACACGGTATTTACAAACTTGCAGCTGGCATGCCCCATTAAACAAATACAGGCCAAATTTACATCAGCCAAGCCAACATTTAATGAAAACGATTAACAATAACTGTTAGAAATTTGATTCAGGGATAAAGAATGCCATAAGGCAGATTAGGTATGATTTCAGTTATTTTAATATATCATAAGAATATGTTACGAGAAGAAAATAACTCGGGAATAACTGGTTCAGTTTTCTTAGCATTTCCTCCCAAAAATTTGGATCAAAAGCTATTCTCTCAACCGAAATTTTACCATTGCATGTCCACACAACAAAATCACCACTTTCTTTTTGTGACAGCCATTTGCCCCTGCACTTGATAAAAGTAACTATGTCCTGTCTTCAGCACAACATTTCCATCTTCATTTATTTTGCAGAAGAGATGTGGGTCTTTAGCGCACTCTTGGGGTGAAAGCATTCTCCATTTCATGGAAGCAGGACACTTAATTTCCACAAGCCCATATCCGGTTGATTTGCATAAGGAGCAAAGGCAATACACTAGCCCATCCGGGCCTGCCTCTAAATGTGGATTAAATGTGGATATTTGGTGTTGACTAATAGCTCACAATCTTTGACAGAAAGACCCGGGTGAGATTTATTCATTTGGGCATTGTATGTCCGTCGAGCTGCCTTCTCGTGACTTCTTCCATAACGATGAAAGGCAGAGTCAAACACACGATACCCAAGCAAATCCTTCAGTATGGAATCTGGCGGCGTGCAGACTTTCTGCTTTGGAACCTTGCCAAAGTTGGAAGCTGTAATTAACCCTCTCTTCCCTGGCAATTTTCCATTTAGAACAATCTGACTGTTGCCTTGTTAAGCACTAAATAGTAGCACAGTCCTTTTCTGTAATTTGTAACTGTTCAAAATATTTTTTAAACATATCTTGACAGGTTTGATTTTTTAAGTCCACAACATCTGAATATTGAAATATTACAGAGTGGAGTACAGGTACACGAAGTTTGTCAGCCAACCAGCACTGGAATGGTTTTGGATTAATTTTTGACGAAATCTCTCTGTGTTCACTGAACATTGGCGCGTGTCTATGGAAGGGTATCGCTGCCAATATTAAATGTTCTGCTAAAATGTCTTTTCCATTGATTACGTGTATAAAGTACAATGTACTAAGACTGAATACCGGTAATGATAATGTCAAAATACCTCTAATGCCAAAGTTAAATGCAACGTGTCAAATGACAAATGTTTCATCGGAAAATGCTTTTTTGACGCGTGTACAATAGACATTTCCCTCATTACATTTGCGCTCTGCCACGTCTCATTTGTCGTTCGCTTTGTATAATATATCATCTTACGCAGAGCATCATCTACGGGGTATGCAAACGTAGATATCACATGACTTATTAACATATGCCAGTTACATGTAACTGCAAAAGATTGTTGCCACCTTTGGTGGATCAAGACATTTGGCATGTCCTGCCCAAAGCGGCGCAAACTCAGGATTCTTCGATACAAGTACAGAAATTATTAGGTCTGGGTTTATCTCCTTTGATACCTTTATTAAATAAAAATATAGATCCTGAGGCTAAGTCTTCTATAATCGACTCAATTATTACTTTAGGCAATGCCCATTTAGAGTTGTCTCTTAAGCGTAGGTTATTCCTCCTTTGATACCTTTATTAAATAAAAATATAGATCCTGACCTTTATTAAATAAAAATATAGATCCTGAGGCTAAGTCTTCTATAATCCACTCAATTATTACTTTAGGCAATGCCCATTTAGAGTTGTCTCTTAAGCGTAGGTTATTCCTTCGCAAATTTTTGAGTAAGAGGTACCACCCTTTATGCTCCACTACTAGGCCTGTCGGGGAGACATTATTTGGCCCGGATGTAGCCAACAGAATCAGGGAAATAGATCAATCAAATAGAATACATAATTCCTTCTCTAATAAGGTAGTGTTTAAAGGTAATAGCAGAAGACCTTTATTTATGACAAGGCTACAGACGCCAATTTCAGCCCCCGGATCGTTCCGGCAGAACATTCAGGGGCCGTCCCCTTTCAAACCGGAGAAGGGCGAGAGGCAGGTTTCCTCGCTAAAATTATTATTAAATGAGGTAAGTAATAGTAAATCTTTATATGCAGGACAAATTTCGAAGTTTTATAAAAACTGGGCATTTATTACCTCAGATCAATGGGTGTTGGATGTTGTAAGGGGTTATGAGATTGATTTTATTTGAACCCCTGTTCAGATGGCTATTCCAAATAGTCCACCTTTTGACCTTGAACAGATGTCTTTAATAGACGAGGAAGTAAATAAAATGATTATTAAGGAACCCATTGATTATGTGCCAGCATCAGACTGTTCTGGTCAATTTATTTCTAATATTTTTCTGGTTCTTAAAAAAACTGGTGATTTTAGACCAGTTATAAATTTAAAGAAATTAAATGAATTTGTTGTTTATGAACATTTTAAGCAGGAAACACTAGCAATTGCCTTAAAGGCTATTAAATAGAATGATTTATTAACATCCATTTATCTCAAAGATGCTTATTTTTCAATTCCTGTTTGTTTCAAGCATCGGAAATATCTACGGTTCATTTGGAGAGATCAAGTATATGAGTTTAATTGTCTACCTTTTGGTTTGTCGTCAGCTCCACGAATTTTTACTAAAACCCTCAAGCCTGTGTTTGCTTGTCTCAGAAAACAAGGCATTATATGTACATATTTTATAGACGATTCTTTATTTGCTGCAAGTTCTGTTAAAGAGGGTATTAAAAATACCCAAACAGCGATCAGGTTATTGGAAGATTTAGGTTTCTGTGTGAACGAAAAGAAATCGTGTTTACAACCATCTAAGGAGATTGTTTTTCTAGGGTTTGAAATTAATACAGCAAGTTATCAAGTTCTGTTGACATCCGAGAAAATCGCCAAAATAAAGAATATGGCCGAAGAAATTTTATTTAGTTCAAATTTGTCAATTCGTATGGTAGCATCATTTATTGGTCTTCGTTCTTTTAGTAGAACTGCTATTATACTTGCTCCGTTTTTTATCCATTATTTAGATAAACAGAAAATTTATTTCTGTCAAAATGTAGTTTTAAC
The DNA here is from genome assembly GCA_036850965.1 of Patella caerulea. Classification (NCBI taxonomy): domain Eukaryota; kingdom Metazoa; phylum Mollusca; class Gastropoda; family Patellidae; genus Patella; species Patella caerulea. The sequence goes on from JAZGQO010000015.1 coordinate 33,073,674, forward strand.
TATGATAATGATATCAGTCTTAATCAGGCTATGATTTCCGAATTAGAATGGTGGAGATCTAAAGTACATATATATAATGGATTTTTTATTCAGCCACCTAATATATCATGGTTTTTAACAGCTGATGCTTCCCCTGTTGGATGGGGTGCCCACATGGGCAATTTCCAAACCAATGATCGTTGTAATCTCTCAGAGCAAGAAAACCATATTAATTTTTTAGAACTTTTGGCTATTTTTTATGCTCTTAAGTCACTTTGCAATCATCTTTTTAATACACGTTTGTATTCAGTCTGACAACACTGTTGCTATTTCTTATATCAATAATCAGGGTGGTACTATTGATAACCTGTTCGAATTATCTGAAGAAATGTGGCTATGGTCTTCGGAAAGAGGAATTTTTTTGTCAGCCAAACATGTTGCGGGTAAATCTAATATATTTTCTGACAGTTTGTCTAGGAACTTCTCTAGTTCTACGGAATGGAAATTAAATGAGTATATATTCACTAAGATTTGTAATCAGTTTTTCACACCCGATGTTGATTTGTTTGCTTCCAGGCTTGATAGACAGATATGTTGCTTGGCATCCAGACCCTTTTTGTTTAGCATGTGATGCTTTTTCTATATCTTGGTCAAAACATAAACCATATCTTTTTCCACCTTTCAGCATGATTTCATGGGTTCTGGCGAAGGTGTCTCAAGACAAAGTACAACAAGCGATTATAATTATTCCAGCATGGTCAACACAGGTGTGGTATCAAATTTTACTGTCAATGTTCACAGCCGACCCAGTCCGGTTACCTGCCCGCAAGGACCTTTTACGGTTGAGTCACAATGGGATGCTACATCCCCTTCGAGGGAAGAGACTATATTTAACAGGATGCAGGATATCCGGCAATCTTTCTCTTATAGAGGAATATCAAAACAATCTGCAAATATCATCCTTAATTCATGGCGGCCTTCCACCAACAAATAGTATGGGTTGGCCTGGAGAAGATGGAATTTTTGGTGTTATGAACAACAAATTAATACATTGGATCCAACTGTAGAAATTTTTATAAATTTTTTGGCAGATATGTCTAAACAATTCTCTTATAGTGTTATTAATATTATTAGATCTGCTGTAATTCAAACACTTGTAGCCTTGGGCAATTCTGTAATTAAAGACCAGCCGTTGGTTGGTAGGTTCATGAAGGGATTATATGACAATAATCCACCTAAGCCTAGATATCTTTTTACTTGGGATGCTTCAATATTAGTTAAATATTTGGGTACGTTGTATCCATTGCAAAATTTGCCTTTAAGAATTTTGACATATAAAACACTTGGTTTGTTGGCTTTGGCTACAACTCAGAGATGTCAGACTTTAACAGCCTTCTGCTTGAATGCCTTTTATGATTCAGGTTCTGTTATTACCTTGGGAGTAAATAAGGTTTTGAAAACTTCTCGTCCCTCCACACCATTATTTATGGTTAGAATTCCTAATTTTAGGGATGTTAAAATATGTCCTTGTTTTACTTTGAGACATTATATTAGTACAACAGCAGAATGCCGTAAATCTAATCAGATTTTTATTTCCTTTCATACCAAAAAGGCTGTAGCCCCAGGAACTATTGCCAGGTGGCTAAAAGAATTGTTGAAGCTAGCAGGAATTGATACTTCCATTTTTAAAGCCCTTTCAATTAGAGGGGCAGCAACCTCTTCGGCATTTAATGCTGGTTGTTCTATTTCAGATATTTTGAAGGCCGCAGACTGGAAGTCAACAAATCTTTGAAAAGACAATATGGGAAGTGTTGTGATCGTTTATATAGGGCGTGGTCACGTGTCATCAGGTGCATAAACACACCAATGTCGTGAGTTATTTTAAGCCTTTTAAGTTTGAGCGAGAGTGCATGGTCAGTGAGAGTAATATGCACACTCGCTCAAACTTAAAAGGTTAAAAATGGCTCACTGCATCAGTGTGTATACCACTATATAAGCGATCACAACACCTTCAGTATTGTCTTTTTAAAGGTTTGTTGACAGCCAACTATAGCACTGGGAGGGCTCTAGGGTGGGAAGATAAATCCTCGAGCCCTCGGGCTATATATTCATATAATCATTCTCATCCATCACGCCCTTCGGGCGCTTGGATGAGCGTGGGATTATATTCCATATAAGCCCTTCGGGCGTCTCGGATTTATATTGCATAGTTTAAAGGGCTGTCAACAAATGAAATAACAACTAAAACAACTTAGTAGTTTATTTATTCCAAACTGATGGTAAAACCTGGCAAAAAATAACTGCAGATTTCCAATTCTGAATGTGAATAAACAGCATTAAATGCTGATGAAGTTGATGTCCCTCTAATTGAATGAACTTTAAAAATCGAAGCATCAAAACCATCTAACTAATTACTATCATATTTCTTATAACCATCTAGCAACAGTTCCTGGGGCTACAGCCGTCTTCGTATAAAAGGAAACAAATCCTTTATTCGATATACACTCTCAAAGTAAAACAGGGACAGATTTTAACATATTTAAAATTTTAACCCTGAATAACAATGTTGAAGAACGAAAAGCTTTTCGAAACCTTATTACTTGCAAGGTTATAGCAGAGCCTGAATCATATAATGCATAAGCCAAAAGGCTGTGAAAATTTGACATCTCTGAGCTGTAGCTAAAGCCAACAATGAACTGTTTTATATGTACATATTCTCAAAGATAAATCTTGCAATGGATACAGCGTAACCAAAAATTTACTTATAATGAAGCATTCCAAGAAAACAGATATCTGGACTTCTTACAGAGGATCAAAAATGTCTTTTAGACATATTTCCTAAGAAATTTATAAAAATTTCTACAGATGGATCCAATGAAGTAATTTGTAGTTCACAACTCCAAAAAGTCCATCTTCTCTAGCTAGGCCAATACATACTGTTCGTGGTAGATGGCCACTAAGAATTGATATTCCTCTATTAGAGAAGGATTGCCAGCTATCCTGTTCACTGTTAGATATAAATTCTTCCCTCGAAGAGAATAAAAGGCACCACTGAGACTTATAAACACAAGAGGTTCTTGCGAACAAGTAACTCAACGGGGTCGGCTGTGAGCATGATAGTAAAATCGATACCATACAGGAGTTAACCAGCCTGGAATGATTATGACTGCTTGGTATACTCTCTTTTAAAATACCTTTGCCAGAACCCTTAATATCATGCTGAAATGTGGAAACATATATGGTTCATATTTTGTCTCAGATATAGAAAAGCATTGTATGCTTGATAAAAGGGTCTGGATGTCAAGATACATAATTTGTATTAAGCCCGGAATCTAACAGATCAACATCGGGTATGATAAAATGATTATAAATCTTAGAAAAGATATACTCATATAACTTTCATTTCAATCAACTAGAAAATATTCTAAACAAAATGTCAGCCAACACATTAGATTTTCTAGCAACATGTTTGGCTGACAAATTTTCCTCTAACCGAAAACCACAGCCAAAATTTCTTTAGATAATTCAATGAGGTTACCAATAGACCCTGATTATCTATATATAAGAAATAACAAAGTATTGTCTGACTTTATACAAACATGTATTGATAAGATGACCACAGAGATACCTAAGAGCACTGAATATTGCTCAAACTTCTCAATAGTTAATATATATTTCCTTCCTCTGAAAGATTCAAATGGTCATTGCTTCGGAAATTACCCAAGTGGGCACCCAATCTATCTGGGAAAGCATCTGATGTTATGAACCAGGATAACTAGGTGAATGAATATAAAACCCAATATACATGTTTGTATAAACCTTAGATATCCACCATTCCATTCTCAAAACCATTGCCTGATTAAGCTATTACGAATGACATCATTATCATAGCTGAAAATACAGTGTGACAGAAATGTATTCTTCTGTTTGTTTAAAAATTGGATAAAAATAATGGAAGTAAAATAGCAGTTCTACTAAAGAAACACAGTCCAATGAATGGTGGCTCATATGAATTGACAAATTTGAACTAAACAAAATTTCCTAAGCCATTTTATTTATTTTGGAGACTTGCTCAGATGTCAACAAAACTTGATAACTTTCAGTATTAAATATGAAGCCAAAAACAGAAACTTTTTAGATTGTTCTAAACACGATATCTTCTTATTCACACAGAAATCTATCTAATAAACTGATAGCTGTTCGTGTATTTATAATACCTTTCTTAACTGAACTTGTCGCAGATAAAGAATCATCTATGTAGATATAATGCCCTGTTTCCTGAGCCAAGCAAACATAGGTTTGAGAGTTTTTGTAAAGATATGTGTAACCGACTAAAAGTCGAAGAGGTAAACATGTGAACTCATAAACTTTATATGAAACTTACAATATTTTTGATGATCAAGACAGAGATTGAAAAATAAGCATCTTTAGGGCAATAGCCAGTTTTTATTTTCATAACTGTATCAATGGCTTTCTTACATGTCATTTTATTGACTTCCTCGTCTATTAAAGACATCTGTTCAAGATAAAAAAAAAAAAGCAAGCTATTTCGAATAGCCATCTGAATAGGATTTCGAATAAAGTCAATCTTGTAACCACTTACAACAATCAAAACTCACTGACCTGAGGTAATTGTGACCCAGTGATATAAAAATTTGAAATAAAACGATTAATTATTACTTTCACCGTTTAGTGGTAGTTTTGGCGAGGGAACCTGCCCCGGATGGAGAAAGGGCAATAGTCATCAACAAGCCTTGTGGTTGGCAATATATTTCCTGAGAAATAATCTATGTTTCAGAGACAACTTTAAATGGACACTGCCTAAAGTTATGATAGAACCTACAATATAGGACTTGACCCAGGGTCAAAATTTATTTAAAAGAGGCATCAGAGGAGATAAACCCAGACTTTACTCCTGAAGAGAACAATCCTGAGCCACTATGGGCAGGACGTGCCACATATCCTGGTCCACCAAAGGTGGCAATGATCTCTTGCATTCACTAATTAATAGAGGATAGTAGAAAGTCAATTTCTTTATCTTGACCTTTTTATTGGTAGCTAGTTTGATCCTAAGATCATTAAAACATCATCACCCTAAAAGATTTTGGGGATATCAAACTCAGGCTCAGGCTATGAATTCATCAAACAAACTTGAAGAATCCATGATATGTAATACCTTATTACTTAAGCTGATGTTATTGTCATAATACTGATCATCATAATGTACTGGTACCACATCTTCAAAACCCAAAACCATGTGATGCAGGCCTATTAGCCAAAAAATAAAACAGACTAATTTATTTATTTCACATTCATTCATACATTAGTATACACATCTTTATTATACATGTACAACTGTATTTACTGTATCATCAAGACCTTGTACAGAAAACCTGGTTTTGAAGAGACTCAAATTCGTTTTTTCTACTAAAATTATATCGCCTGAAAGCCATGAATAATAAAGAATCCTGTCATAAATACCCGTGAGCTTACAGTAACATACCAGATACCACTATATAATGTTTTCTATTCACAGGCATTACGATTTTTAAAAATATGCAACAAGAAGGAACTGTATCTCTCACGAATAAAAACTCTTTATTTTAAGTGCACGGCCTAAGGCGGATCACAATTACGCATTTTTAAAGAAATTTCTAAACTTCTATTTCTTCAACATAATAGGTTTGACGTTTCTTGTAAATGTATTACTGACTACATCTTAGATAATGATTCAATATAATTTTATCTTCTATAAATGTCTAGTCCTGTTTGGATTATCGCCCTTATTATTATGCCTTTGTGAATACACTTATAATCTACGATTTCTTCAGCATTCCTGCTTTGTGTTTCTTACGTGGGTTATTATATGATATTTATGCTATGGTTTGTACAAGTACATGGTCTCTAAAACTTATAGTTTTTTTGGTTTTTAACGTTATTTCATCTGGATTATCGCCCTTTTTTTATCGGGAAATTGCACCTTCTAGCGACGACGTCATAACAGCTATAACGATAGATTCACGTCACGCAATTCAGTTAGCAGACGACAGTCTCCCTAGACGGTCTTACATTCCTTTGCATCATTGTATTCAGTTTTGCTCTTGATACTGTGACGGTTGTAACGTATTTCAAAATGCATTCCATATACTTCAATCCTCTTCTTTATTGATTTAATGCACGATACATTTAACGATTTGGTTATTTGTATATTGTAATTTATACAACAATATGCTTGCATTCGTATTTCTTGCAACATGTAGCAGATCATGACTCATACTGACATTATGATTATATAATTATTTCCTTGGGTTTTTTACTCCCAACTTGTTTTCAAATATGAGTGAAGTCTGTGTCACCACAGGCCCGGGACTGTACAGCGCAGTGGACGCTTACGGCTAGCCCCCGGATCCATTCACTCTTTTTGATTTGTTGTTGTGTGTGGTCTCTTAGCATGATGTCTTATCTGTATATTTGTTTTTGGACATTATAACCTACACATCATAATCTGTGCTGTCATTTTTTATTTGCAGTTGAGACTCTCGCCTTAACAGAACAGTGACTGATGTTTTTGTTCACATTATTTATTTCAATGCTGTGTACATGGCTGTCTTCATAAAACACTTTAGACTTCATTTTCTTCTTGCTGTTCATTGTTAAAACCAAATAATTATATATTTCGTTGTGGGAAAAATCTGGAACGAAATTCAACTCCTTGGTCCAGTTTTTTAAATCACGGGGGTGTGGTAGCGTCTCCGAAAGTGGTGTTGTCAATTTAGACTGATCACGCGATCTTTGTTGGGTTTTTTTATCCTCCTCTCGAACGACATTCAAATCAACCAATCCAAGCTTGTTTGCTCTCCTTCTACGCGACTTATTAACTCGCTTTTATTCCCGGAGACTGACTGGCCTCGCTTTCGGAGGAAATCTTTGAGCTGTGTTACAGTTAACTTGGTAAGATCCGCAACGATGCATCCTTTGTTCGCCATTGTTTTGTTTTTGCGACACAAACACCCCGGAAGTTAGAAGCTCAATTACCGGATAGGTCTATAGGATGCATAAATCTTGAGTTTGGCTTTAAAATTATAAGGGCAAAGGTCATCTGTCCGTTGGTAAGTAATACGGACAGGCCAATGTACGCAACGATATCCCTGTGAAGACGTACATTGGGAATATCACGTTACCCAGCATTGACGAGGAAGTCCTTTGCCCTTTGTGTCACAGGAGAGTCTTCAAGTATCTGGTGCATGTCAGGTGTGAGTAGCTCATTAGCCAGATCTAACTTGAGTCGGTGCCACCTCTTTGCTCCTAAATAATTGAGCTTGACCCTCCATCCAGAAAATGTTTTTAACCACAAGTCATATACACGTTGGGACATCACCTCGAATTCACGGTCCCGTAAGAAACGGAAAAACATTAGCAGCGACCCCAGGTATGACTTGACAGTCCCAGGCTGAAACTTTTTGGCTAATATAACTGGTTGATACCATCGGGACTCTAGAAGTCGGAGTGGTGCCCAATCATTGATAGTGTTATGGTATGACAAAGTTGACCTGCACGTTTTGACCTGTGTAATGTGCTGGTCAACGATCTTGTCTGCTCTGGCAACGCCATTGTTGAACTTGATCTCTTGTTTCCAGTTATTAAGAATGGCTTCGGACTCAGCCGTTAGAGATCCGCAGATAGCATCGACATTCTCTACGGGAGGTTCAGCATCGGCTGGATCATCAACCGGGTGTAGGTGACGCTCATATTCGACAGTACCCGCCTCTAATCTGTGGAATTTAACCAAATGTTGCCCTAATACGGACAGGCCAATGTACCCAACGATATCCCCGTGAAGACGTACATTGGGGATATCACGTTACCCAGCATTGGCGATTAAGTCCTTTGCCCTTTGTGTCACAGGAGAGTCTTCGAGTATCTGGTGCATGTCAGGTGTGATTAGCTCATAAGCCAGATCTAACTAGAGTTGGTGCCACCTCTTGGCTCCTAAATAATTGAGCTTGACCCTCCATCCAGAAAATGTTTTTAACCACAAGTCATATACACGTTGGGACATCATCTCGAATTCACGGTCCCGTAAGAAACAGAAAAACATAAGCAGAGACCCGAGGTAGGACTTGACAGTCCCGGGCTGAAACTTTTGGCTAACATAACTGGTTGATACCATCGGGTCTCTAGAAGTCGGAGTGGTGCCCAATCATTGATAGTGTTATGGTATGACAACGTTGACCAGCACGTTTTGACCTGTTTAATGTGCTGGTCAACAATCTTGTCACTCGGCAAACCTCGGAAGATTTCGGGAATCTAAACTCGGCTGTATGATGAATTCCGCCATATTGGAACTACTTTAAAGGTCCCGGATGAAACATGGCTGCGCCCATTCCAAACACAAGTTGGCGATCTATTTGGCTAGCGACCTATTCGACCGATTCAGCTGTAAGATAAGCTGAGCTGAAGGAATGGATAAAAAATAATATATTCTACTTTCATTTGATAGACATAACGTTGGATTTTATTGGTTAATAAATAGAGACTGTTGTCTTTACTCTTAATAGGTTTCCAACGAACAGGTTGCAGCTCGATCGGTCGAATAGGTCGCTAGCCGAATAGGTTTCCAATTTGTGTAATAGCGTCAAGTTTTCCTGTTAAAGTAAACCGGTAGCCGCATCGCAAATGTATGGGCGTAGGTACATATCACTTACTGTCATACATCCGAGACTAGATGTAGTCTACGTAGTTTACGGAATCTGTCGAGATTAGCCGAGTGCAATCTTGTCTGCTCTGGGTACGCCATTGTTGAACTTGACCTCTTGTTTCCAGTTATTAAGAATGGCTTCTGACTCACCCGTTAGAGATCCGCAGATAGTTTCGACCTCATTGACATTCTCTGCGGGAGGTTCGGCATCGGCTGGATCCACAACCGGGTGTGGGTGACGCTCATATTCGACGGTACCCGCCTCTATCTGTGAAATTTAACCAAATGTTGCCCTACCTTTGAAATTTTGGCCTCGCAACCAGGAAACAGGCATGGCTTTTTCTTATGGACGCTGCTTTTGTGGGTGACCATGTAGTTGGATACGAATGAATCGGAATAAAATCTTTGTAAATTTAGATGTGGTAGTCATAGATTACCTATTGAATGTGGTAGATTCTATAGCATTGATAGATCAGAAAGTGTTTGTTATGTATGTAACAATGAAGATCAAGGGGACGAATTTCATTATATATTTAACTGTACCGTCTTTAATTTTGAACGACAGAAGTTTGTACCTGCAGATATATGTGAAATTAAAAATACAATGAGTTTTTCTGTATTGATAAATAGTAAACACAAGTTTGTTCTTATTGGTTTAGCTAAATTTTGTAAAGTTGTTTTGTCTGTCTTCAAAGATAAAGGTAAATTACCTTCCCACTTAATCACACATATGTATATATGTTTTTTCATGCATTATATAAATTGTTGAATTTTGTACTATCATGTCTCATGTGAGGCCTTTAGTGAAATAAATTGTTTCAAGGTAATTGTTTTCCCCATCGATTTAAATGCTAATAATGTGGAATAAAGGCAAACTCCAGTGATTTTAATGCTAATAATGCTATTTTTATACGCCCACATTTTCATGTGTCCGGACGTCCGTCCGTCCACAATTGTTTGTGAACAGTCTACAGGTCACAATTTTTATCCGATTTCAATGAAACTTAAAATATAGGTTTATCACCCTAAGATCTCGGTTCCTTTCGATATTGGCATGTATCGGACCGTAACTTCATGGGTTATGGCCCCTGATTGTACGAAAAATCACGTTTTTTAGCTTGTGAACAATGTAGAGGTCACAATTTTGAACCGATTTGGATGAAACTTGAAATGCATGTTTATAAACCAAAGATCTTGGTTCCTTTCGATATTTGCGCCAATTGGATCGTAACTTCCTGAATTATGGCCCCTGATTGTCCGAAAAATCGCCCTTTTTAGCTTGTGGTGTCTCTGGAGGTCAAAATTGTTATCCGATTTAAAAAAACGTTTGATTATATCACCATTCCATGGTTATGAAGGTTGAGTTCGAATTTCGTGAAAATCGGACCAAAATTGACGGACAAAATGGCCGCCATTTGTACGCGAATAGTGTGAAAATATGTTATATCAAGGTTGTGAACAGTGTAGAGGTCACCATTTTGAACCGATTTGGATGAAACTTGGAAAGCATGTTTATAACTCAAAGATCTTGGTTCCTTTCGATATTTGCGCCAATCGGATCGTAACTTCCTGAATTATGGCCCCTGATTGTCCGAAAAATCGCCCTTTTTAGCTTGTGGTCCCTCTGGAGGTCAAAATTGTTATCCGATTTAAAACAACGTTTGATTATATCACAGTTCCATGGTTATGAAGGTTGAGTTCGAATTTCGTGAAAATCGGACCAAAATTGAAGGACAAAATGGCCGCCATTTGTACGCGAATAGTGTGAAAATATGTTATATCAAGGTTGTGAACAGTGTAGAGGTCACCATTTTGAACCGATTTGGATGAAACTTGGAAAGCATGTTTATAACCCAAAGATCTTGGTTCCTTTCGATATTTGCGCCCATCGGATTGTAACTTCCTGAATTATGGCCCCTGATTGTCCAAAAAATCGCCCTTTTTAGCTTGTGGTCCCTCTGGAGGTCAAAATTGTTATCCGATTTAAAAAAACGTTTGATTATATCACCGTTCCATGGTTATGAAGGTTGAATATGAATTTTGTGAAAATCGGACCGAAATTGACGGACAAAATGGCCGCCGTTTGTACGCGAATAGTGTGAAAATATGTTATATAAAGGATGTGGACCTTATAGAGGTCACAATTTTGAACCGATTTTGATGAAACTTGACTTGTATGTTTATAACCCAAAGATCTTGGTTCCTTTCGATATTTGCGCCCATCGGGTCATTACTTCCTGAATTATGTCCCCTGATTGTACGAAAAATCACCCTTTTTAGCTTGCTGTGCCTCTGGAGGTCACAATTATTATCTGATTTAAAAAAAAAAACGTTTGATTATAAAAATCAAACAAATTCTAATGATTTTCTGATAATTTCTTAATATGCGACAACTCTTGTTGACTGCCCGGACGATTTGGCTGCTGTGTGGGCGTATGTTTCGTTGCCTGGCAACCTATTTTTAAATTCTAGAACACATCCTTCAGAACATAGACAGAATAGAATATGAGCTTATCAGAACTTTTGATAGGACGACATAATTTTGTGTATACCAAAGGTGAACTCGTCAGTGTCATTACAGAGGGGGGGCGGGGTACGAGGAATTAGGGTGGCGGGAGGATGGGGGTGTAATTACGTTTCTTGTGTTATGTTAAATCAGCTTACTGGATTGTATTACCTGGGCCCAAGTTCATAAAGTATTCCCAGACTTAATTAAATTCCAATCACTGTTTATGAAAAATATCTTTGATCCAGAAACACAAAACATTGCACATCAATTAGTGTATTAAGATTGAGAAGGGTCTGATACCACCTCCTCCCTAAGGCCCTACCATCTCAGATTATTACCCAGACCTACGTTCGGTTGTTAATGTTTCCGCCACTATCCGAGCATGTGCGAACTGCGAGCTTACCATGAGAAACCGTGCATGATGTCTTCGGCCCCATATGACGTCATGTCCAAATCTATTTATGGTATTCGAAGAGCTCTCGAGTAAGAGGTCCAGTTCCTGGTCCTAAACTTCACAGTTACCATTCTAATTCCATTTATATGGATATTTTGGAACGAAGATTTTTCCTGGGTTAATGAGGCGTTTACTTACGTACGCATAGCAGACATCGTGTTTAACACATGTCGGTTTAAAACGTTGTTTGTAAGCCCCGTGGGTAGGACGGCTGCATCCATTGGTTAGCGTAGTCTCTATCACCCAGAAAAATATTCTACGAATATTAATTAGTCTGGATGCGTTGTCAACATTTGAGAAAAATCCGTCATTGACTAGACTAATCCGGTCTTTTAAGGGAAGTAACCTGTCCTAAAACAAGATGATGACGCTCATGAAATTAATTTAAGAATGTCATTTCAATTAATCCATTTGATTGCCTGCCAGTTTAATATCCAACACTCCTACCTTTTTTGTTTTCATTGTAAAATATCTCTCTTCATGGGCCTTATCTATGTTTTTTTTTAAAATTTAATACTAATTCGTCATCACGATTCACGTTTGTTTAAATTAACGCAAGAATTGTGGGATTTATTGCGGGGAGGGGTGCAGCTCTTATTTGACTTGACCCGAAGATGGGCGTCAAATATTGAAAACTTTCTGAGACCCTCAGTACGTTGAAGACTAGGAGGTTCTGGGTGACCGAGACTATGGTTAGCGTGGCGCATGTTAACCCTTCTGCAAATTCGACAAAGATGATAGTGTAGCCACTTACAGTCGTTATAAATTCATATTTCATCAAATTTAACTGTCCTATCCCTTGCATATTCCTGAAGCAATGGCCCGAGAAATCCCTCTCTGGCCATTGCTGGTTTAGCTTCTGGTTCTTGAACTTTAGCGGGAGTATGGTTTTTCTTCCCGTTCAATCAAAGCTATCACTGAAGTACAGCAACATGACAGTCCTTCGTTTAATCTGGGTCTTCCCTAAAATTTTGGACAGCAATTCGAGGTATTAAAAACGGTGAAAGTATGTTCGTTTCCAAACAGTATTTTTTACATTTCATTCAATTTGATAGCCTCGTTTGTCCCACACTTAGTTTTACTGCAGTATTCTGGTTAATTGGGCATAATAAATTCGTGAGCCATGACGTAACGTTATGTAAATATAATTGGTCCAATAGTAGCACTCGTTTATGTAAAGCTTTTGTAGAGCAACTAGTCATTGGTTGGTAGTCGGACTACTGACCAATCAAAATTTAAAACAATATCCACTCATTACAGCAGTGAGTAGTGGGATTACCTCTAATCAAACGAAACACTGTGCGGAGTATGTATTCCTTGCCGCTCTTCAATATTTTACAGGCATTCAACGTCCCTTTAAGCTATCCTGGACCACAAGATCACGGTGGCTAAGTGGGTAAGACGCTGTTCGGGTGTTCGATCCCTGCATTGGCAGAGAATGTTCATCCAGATTTTCCGACGTGCCCCCGCCTCCTCCCCGTCAGTGATGCAGGACGGGTGGCCGGCAAGGACAGCTGTGTAGTTGTTGGGATGGTCCCGTTAGTCCCGAAATGACCTAGTTGTGTCGAGTGGGCGTTAAACACCATTTCTCTCTCTCTCCCCCTTCTCTGAAACGTTCATATGCTATCCGGGCAAAATTTACAGAAAGTGAAACTTGGCAGTAATTGGCAGCACCTTTTGATGAGAGAGAGAAATGTGGTTTAACGGCCACTCGGCATAAACTGGGTCATTTCGGGACTAACATATCGTTCAATTTTATTTCCATAATTCGCTTGCGCGTAGGGGTCTTCAGAAGTCGGAGGAAATCAGAGGACCCGGAGAAAACGCACGAGGCTGGACAGACAACCCTACTCCTTGTCACACACAACCGTGGATTCGATACTAAGCTAGTTGACTCATTGACAGACTTTATGTTGCAGCGCGCACGTACTAGGCATTCAGCCATCCACCACCACCCTTTTTGACGAAAAACGCCCTCTAATTATATCTTACCGTTTTAAATTTATACACCTTAGGGTGTCAAGAGTAATCACAAATTATATATCGTACAGCGCTAGATTCTTTAAAAGAGACAAATTTTTATCGAAAATTTTAATTGTACATATCCTAAAATTCTCTTTCATGTTTTAAATATATATACATAAAGTTTGTGATATTTTCTAGTTTGTCTCACAGAATCTCATAATATGTTTGGCGCAATAAAGCCAGGTTGGAGCTGACGTGCCATTAAACAAAATTTCATTCATTCTATTAATTGTTCTCTTTGAAATTTGCCCGGGCAGCTTATTAACGGATTATTCTATATCTGGCCCTCACCAAGGGTGACAGAATCAAAAAGGGAGATATATTTGTTACTTTCAGTCTACACCTGACAAACTCTAGCACCAATTATAAATTACTCACACTCATCAGTTGTTTGAGGCAATATTAAAATGATTTATGATTACTTTTGATATTGTAGTAAAGATACGGAAAACGGATTTTGAACTATAAAAAACGAAACGAAACAGGATCTGTGTTTTAATCAGATAATATTATACATTACACATATCGTTTGTTTGGGGCAAAATTAAAAAAGATTTGTTGATTACTTTTGATACATTGAAACATTTTACGGACGAACTGGAAGCCTTTGAATTTAAAATATATATAAATGAAAGGAGTGTTGTTAGTTAGATGACTGGCATTGGTGGTCACACTTAGGTAATCAGGGGCCGAGTCAGGAATTTTTGCAGGCGGGGGTGTTTGCCTGTCTCCTGTTAACAGAGAAAGAGAGAAATTGGGTTTAACGTCGGTCATGTCGGGACTAACATAATATGTTGCTTTTAATTTTATTTCAATAATTAGCTTGCGCATATGGGTCTTTGGGGATCACGTGGGTAAGACACTGGCTCGCTAGTCTTGAGGTCGGGTGTTCGATCCCTGCATTGGCCGAGAAAGTTCACCCAGACTTTCCGGCGTGGTTTTCCCTTGTCAGTGATGCAGAACGGATGGCTTGACAAGGACAGCTGTCTAGTCGTTTGGATGCGACAAAAACCGAGGTCCTGTGTACACATTGGCGTGCACGTAAAAGATCCCTTGGTAGTTGGAATTTCATATTATAAGAGTAGGCCATAGCGTCACTGCCCGGGCAAAATTTCCCCTCATAGCACACTGTATGGCGTATGCTCGTCTTCCATAAGCGAAGGTTAGGTGCAGAAGAGTAGGACGTTTGCCCCATTTCATTTCATAGGGGTCTTAAGCAGTGGGAGGAAACTGGGGGACCCAGGGAAAACCCACGAAGCTGGACAGGCGATCCTACTCCTTGTCACGAGGAATGGAAACTACGCCAGTCGACTCAATGACAAACTTTACAATACAGCGCGCACACGCTAACCATTTAGCCATCCAATCCCAGCTCCCTGTTTAGGAAATTTGACAGTTGAAAATACATGGTGCCATCATCATCTCCAAATTACGTATACACATTAACTGGCTTCTTTGCTCGATTTTGAGGCTCTTTTTCAACGATTTCTGAACGTTTAGACGAAAATATCAGTCAAATGACTCTTGGAATGGCTACAGATGCAAGGAAATGACGGATAATTTTCTTGGGGCCCCAAACCCCCTCTCAGCGGCGTGCCCCGTCTCCGCGGTCAGTGCCCCCCCCCTTTCAAAATTCCTAGATTCGCCCCTGATTAAAGAGAGAAACCCAACACCCCGTTTAATTTGCATGTATATAACGAATTAATACTATCACACTATGCATATATATAATGAATTAATACTACCACATTATCATTCAAAGTTTTAATTGTGATAGCACACGTCTATGTCATTATTTCTCCCTTTGGATGTCAATCCAATCCCACCATCCGATGATAAAATATAAAGCACTCCACCGTGACACTTTTCTCATAAAGTGTTGTTTTACAAATTTGCTTATGTATCTGAACAGAGTGGGGTTTGGTCCCCTAATCCCCCCCCCCCCATCGAAAACGCCCCTGGTAAGCTCTGACCAGGGAGGGACATGGAGCTCGTGGTATAACACTACAACTTCCTGTTTCGCCACATGCAACACGGGTTGAAATTTATCATAAGGATGGGCTTTATTTATGGTGACAACACGGGGTTTACCCTAAAACAAGTGGTTACTATCTAATGTCTGATGTGATAAATTTTTGTTTCTTATTTCGTGAAATGTTTAGCACGACAACGTAGAAACACCAAATAATTTGCTGCATCATGAAATCTAGTGTTATCGTCCCAAGATTTATCAATAAAACTGTTGCTCCCTCCATCAAATATAAGTAACTTTTTTATTTGATTATTTCTGTAGTTTTGTAATCGGAATTCAGTTTTAAACCCTCATTTCATTGTCCGTGGGTTTGGTATATTATGTTATTTCCGTGTGTTTGGGGTTGTCCATGTGTTATATATCTTGTTCGTGAGTTTGTGTTTTGAGTTGTCTGTGTAGTTGTCTGTGTGGTCCGCATCTTGTCCTTGGGTTTGTGTTTGGGTTGTCCGTGTGTTGTAAAGCTTGTCCTTGGGTTTGTGTTTTGGGTTGTCCTTGTGAAAAATAATCATACACTACTTTACACAAGAATCTGTTATGGACATCAGCCAGCTACATCAGCGAAGAATGGAACGGGATTTGATATCTCATGAAAACAATATTTGGTCATATCTATGGTTATTTTTGCAAATGCGATGGGCGAATTTCGCCAAGACAGTGTCATTTTCATGTACTCTTATTCACTTTTCAACTGACATGTTTTCTCTTAAATGCACGGAGAGGGGTGGGGTGGGCATTGTGATAGGGTCTGTCATTGAGTAATCTGGCGTGGTTTCGATTCACCGGTTGTACATGACACGGGGCGAGGTCGCCTGTCCAACCCCGTAGGTCCTCCGGCTTCCGCCCACCGCTAAAAACTCCTACACGCAATCAAACTTTTGAAATAAAATTAAACCATATGTTAGTTCCGAAATGACCTATAGTTTGTGTCGAGTGTATGTTAACACCTCTCTCTCTCTCTCTCTCTCTCTCTCTCTCTCTCTCTCTGACATGCACGGCAAAAGTCAATCTCAGTTGGGTTTTTTTTATTATCTAATTAGGAGAGAGAGAGAGATGGGGTTTAACGTCCACTCGACACAAACTAGGTCATTTTGAGACTAACATATGGTTTCATTTTATTTCAATCATTCGCATGCGCGTAGTGGTCTTTAGCAGTGAGAGGAAACTCACGAGGTTGAGAAGGCGCCCCTATCTCCATGCCACATACGCTCACAACAGGGCTCGAAACCACAGCCGCAAGCCACAGGTGACCGGCCAGCTAAAGGTCAAAGCGCGGCACTCTAGACCACTAGGCCATCCCAATCCCCCTCAGAGCATTTTATATTGGCAGTGTAACTGGTGATATAATTTTTTACAATATATATTTCACACTGTTTTATATTTAAACGCAAATTAATCATAAACACTTTTAATTTTGCCTCAAACAACTGATAGGTGTACGCAATTTATAATTGGTACCAAAGTTTGTCAGGTGTTAACTGGAATTGTCAAATCTGTCTTCCCTTTAATTATATATGCTACCCGGGCAAAATTCACATGATTTTATGATTGATTTTGATACCTTGAATCAGAAGCCTTTATATTTGAAATAGTGTAAAATATAATTATAAATGGGAGGGGTTATTAAAGATTACATGATCACTACAAAAATTCACATGATTTTATGATTAATTTTGATACCTTGAATCAGAAGCCTTTATGTTTAAAATAGTGTAAAATATAATTATAAATGGGAGGGGCTATTAAAGATTACATGATCACTACTTATTGTTGATTAGTATAAAACAGACAACTGAAGAAAGAGATTCAATCAGTTTTTACAGAGAACTAACAACACGGTAAATATTATTTTATTCATATTGTCGTATGTCTCTTTGTCTGTTTGTAGTTAGAAATTGAACAAATAAAGCTTGCCACGAATTTGGTGATTTGGGGTAGCTCTAGCCGGGAAGTGAGACTTAGTCATACTGCACGCAGCGATCGATCTACCATACTGAACTCGTGCTGTCCCTCCACAGTTAGATCCGCTTGAGAACAGACACTAAGCTAGTAGACCGACATTTTTTTAGGTCTCAAATCGACGATTTTCGTCGAAAACATCAAGAAATTTTGTTAACTATTTATTCTGCTTCCAGTTAAAGTTTCAATTTCATATTTTCTAAGAAAATCAAAACATAATTATTATTTCTATATCTTTTGCTCAAACGGTTGTCAACTCACTATTATACGATCAAGGGCAGAATTTCACAGGCGTTAAAATGGGTGACACAGGCTGATTGAGGAAAAAGTAACACAATTACCTCCCTAGTTTTCCCATTCCTCTCCATGGAAGGCCATCTTCAAACGTTTTGAATTTGAAGTTGAAAATGATATTTTTGCCAATTTCGCAACTGGCAATAGTGAATTATAGGATTAATAGGATTATTCTTTAACAAGGTAGGACTGTTTATAGGTTCAATCTATTTTAGTGCTTTATTTTAATACATTTTAAAAATATAACTTAAAAATATGCTATTGGAACTTCAATCAAATTGAAAAAGTTTATTTAGTCTTCGTGTGTACGCCAGACGTGAAATGGGCTAGAAACGCATTATAAAACAGTATACTAATTTTGGGATATGGCGGCCTTTAAGGCCCGAGCTCTATTCTCAAGGAAAGAAGCAGATGAATCTCTGTGTGCAGAATGTCCATCTACTTCATAACTCAGAATCCAGTTCTTACTTCCCAGGCGGGGTTAACTGTAGACATGCAGGCTTAGTTGAAGATGAGCGTTAGTTAGATGACTGATATTGGTGGTCACACTTTAGGGAAGCTCTAGTCGGGGAAGGACTACAACTTCCTGTTTCAACCCACAACACCGGGTAAAGTTTATTAAAATGGTCAGGCTTATTTAAGGCAGTGGTTCTCAGCACACCTTGGAATACATGACAAATGGCGGCACTCTAGGCTAAAACATATTAGAAAAATATTTGAATTTTGCAAAATAAAAACATGGTCAGGCGGCATACAACCGTAGACACGGACTAGTCATAGACACATCGACTGGCTCATACTAAATAAAGAAAAACATACCTATGAAATTTCAGTAGACACTTGTAAATACTCAATTGAGATCACGTCGTGGTTTTTTTATTTTTGTTTTTTTAACATTGTCTTAGTGTGCCGTTCAAAATTTCGCGGCACAGTTAGGAAGATCTCGCGGCACACCTTTGTACCGCGCCACGCTGGTTGAGAATCACTGAGGGACTAAACCCTAGCAAGTGGGCAACCAGACTGTCTGATGACCGATATGATAAAATTTTGTTTGTAACTGAGACTCCGCGTTGATCACATGTCTCTTTAGACATGGCTTTTCATACGGAACCCGTTTATTACCAGGGTCCTGTTTCTTGAAATCTTAAATAAAGCTAAAATCTAAATTTTAGTAAATATTTCAATTTTAATTGACTAAGTACTAAAATCAATCTAATATTATCCAATCAAATTACTAAAATTATGATTTTATCTTAGTTAAAATTTCGTGAAACAGACCCCAGACCATTCTCGGTTTGTTTCCATGTTGCCATGGTAACTCAGTCAATCTGATTCAAACACAGTTCATCCTTTTTGTTTCGTTTTTCATAGTTCAAAATTTCGTTTTACTTTTTTACGGTCACCTCTGACTTGCGGCTGTGGTTTCGATCCCTGGTGTGAGCATATGTGACATGGAGATTGGGGCGCCTTCTCAACCCCGTGGGTGTCCTCCGGGCACTCCGGTTTCCTCCCACTGCTAAAGAGCCTTACGTGCAAGCGAATTATTGAAATAAAATTAAACCATATGTTAGTCCCGAAATGACCTAGTTTGTGTCGAGTGGACGTTAAACCCCATTTCTATCTCTCTCTCTCTCTCTCTTTCTCTCTCTCTAAACCCCATTTCATTTTATTTTATTTACCTGAGACAAACTGGACGCCTTTTTTATTTTATTGACAGATGAGGCAACTAATTGTATTTGGAATAATGATAATAGCCCTGGCAACCACGGTTCTGTCGCACATACATTGCCCGGCCTGCCACTGTCCCGCATTGCATTGTAATTGTCGACGAGGCTGGAAGAGAGACATAGCTGTCAATGATGTCGAGGATGTCTTCAAGAGAACTGAGGAACCTTTGGAAGAATTGGAGAGGTTTGCGACTGGACAGGATCTTAGTCTGGAAGAGAAATAAAGTTTTCTAATGGGTAAGTGGCTGGTGATTTTTGGGGCATTTAAAGTAATTTTTATCAAGATACCAGAAAATGTTCACGATCCATACAAGCTCCCAATCTTTTATTGGGTTCGACTATAAATTTTACAGGACGGAGGGTCTGACAGGGACAGCTGTCTAGACGTTCGGATGGGACGCAAAATTGGGTTACCGTGTACACATTGACGTGTGCGTAGTGCCGCTGACCAGGCAAAAATTACCCTTATAGCGCACTGTATGGCATATGGCCGTCTTCATTATCCCGGTTTAAGAGCAGAACAATAGGACGTTAAACCCTATTTCATCCCATTTTCCCCCCTGGGGTGTAGGGGGTGATAAGAATATACCCTTCGTATGTCCTGCGTGTCGTAAGAGGCGACTAAAAGGATCCCTGTAATGGGGCAATGTGTTTGCCGTGCGTTGCGACCCGTGTCGGTGGAGAGTGGAATCCTGGTAATTGAGTGGGGATTTGGCTTGCGAGCCCTTTCTCTGCAACACATTACTTTGGCCCATGGTTCACCTAGACGGGAGGTCAGAGTGGCCCACTCTGATCAATCGGCTTTGGTCGTTTGTAGCTCTGTAGAATGTACCCTTTCCCAGTGTAATGCTCTGTTGTTTATTCACTCAGCAATTATCTACCTTTGTGTCCTTAGTACATTCTACAGGGCGGCGGCTTGGGTCAATCAGGTTAGACAAGTATTTTTTACTTTCTGGCTTGAGTATACCCCTCGTCGAGCCCTGAGGCCATGCGCTGGTTACCCGCGCTAGTCCTCCCCCTGGTAGGCAGGGAAGTAACCTGGGGGACGACGAGGGGTGAACCTTAAAAAAATACTTTCATGGATTCCCCAGTCCCACCCACCCCAATAATAGGAAATAATAAACAGAAACGTCATAGTACAGATGACGTTTCTGATTTGTTTAATTTAAAAAGAAAAATTACAAAGGCATGGCCGAGGTTTCTCTTGATTGAGAGTCCCTCTACCGACCTATCTAAAGTTTCGCCATTTTTAATAGGTAAGGGTATAGCCGGCTTAGCCGGTGAACCCAAAGCTATTAAAAAACTTAAAAATGGAACACTCTTGATAGAATGTGCCAAGGAGCAGCATGCGACCATGTTACTCCAGTCAACGTCCTTGGCAGACATTCCTATCAAGGTGTCACCACATAGGTCACTTAATTCAAGTAGAGGTGTAATTAGATGTCGAGATCTTGAAGGCAGCAGTGAGGATGAAATGGTAGAATACCTTTCACCTCAAGGCGTCTCTCATGTTAAAAGAATTAGTATACGCCGAGGGGATAAGGTAATTCCAACAAGTACCTATATCCTCACTTTCAATCGTCCCGACATTCCAAAGACTCTCAAGGCAGGTTATTTAAATATTCCTGTTGATTCGTATATTTCAAACCCTCTTCGCTGCTACAAATGCCAAAAGTTTGGTCACAGCAAGACCGTCTGTAGAGGTAAAGATACCTGCGCTCGATGTGGTCATGATGGCCATGAGAGCACTACCTGCCAGGCGGAATTTTGTTGTGTCAACTGCAAGGGTAAGCACTTTGCTTACTCTCGCGAATGTCCCATTTGGCAGAAAGAGAAACGAATTCAACAGATTATGTCTGAAAGAAAAATATCATACTTCGATGCTAGGAAACAAGTAGAGCTTACTTCACTCTTTCCCATTGCACCACAAGGGAAATCTTTTTCGAGTGTTGTTAAAGCATCTACGAAATCTGCATCTGTTCAGACAGACATAACCTGGCCTGATCAAGTTGAAAAGCCTAGAAATATCACATCAGATCATTGTAAAGGGGTCTCGAGCCCTTCCCAATCGCGGGAGTGCTCGACTCAAAGCACTGATATCATTCCTGACGACGAGGGTTCACCTCCCTTGCCTGTATCTGGAGTCATTGAGATTATTCCCAATACTCCCACCCAAAATAGCAAGGGGGCTCAACCCTTTGTTTGCTCTAAAGCTGATACTGTTGATTCCAGGTCCTCTGGGTCCGCGGTGCAGTTTAAGGGTACGCAGTTGTCAACGGTGCTAACCAAGAGACAACAAAAATTTTTAAAATTGAAAGAGAGGGGTAAAAAGGGTTCAAACAATCCTATCACTCTCTTTAATAAATATGGGGATGATCTGATGGACGGTACTACCGTTGTGGATGTTCATAAAGACTCACACGGTAAACCGCCAAAAATTAAATTTCCCTGACAATGTTAAACTCCATTATTCAATGGAATTGTCGTGGTTTAAAACCAAATTTTAATGAAGTCCAATTATTAATTCAAAAGCACAATCCTTTAGCTATTTGTTTACAAGAAACTTTCTTACGGAATTCTGACAATTTGTCTTTTAGACATTTTGTTGGTTACCATCATCACGCAGTTGGTGATGGTAGAGCTCATGGGGGTGTTTCTATTATTCTTAATGGAAATATCCCTCAAAGTCAAGTCACTCTCAACTCGCCCTTACAGGCAGTTGCAGTTCGGGTGACTTTGCATATTCCTATAACACTCTGCTCTGTATATCTTCCACCAAGTTTACATCTTAATCCCAGAGATCTTGATGACCTTGTTGCACAACTTCCTCTCCCGTTTATTATTACGGGAGATTTCAATGGTCATCATTCACTCTGGGGTAGTCCAGATGATAACAACAGAGGTAAACAAATAGCGGACTTCATTAACATTAATAATTTGTGTTTATTAAATGATGACTCGCCTACTTATCTACATCCTGCCACAGCTTCTTTTTCTTCC
The DNA here is from genome assembly GCA_036850965.1 of Patella caerulea. Taxonomy (NCBI): domain Eukaryota; kingdom Metazoa; phylum Mollusca; class Gastropoda; family Patellidae; genus Patella; species Patella caerulea. The sequence continues at coordinate 33,096,348 of JAZGQO010000015.1, forward strand.
CTGGATCTCACCATTTGCTCTCCGGTCCTGTTTCAGGATTTTACATGGAGAGTAAATGAGGATCTATGTGGTAGTGACCACTTTCCTATCATAATTGATAATAATGGTCCCTCTCCGGTCGAAAGACCCCAGAGGTGGAAGTTGCATAAGGCTGATTGGGCTCTATTTGAATCTTTGTGTCTCTTTTCCTTTGATACAAAGGAGTTAGAAGATGCAGATGAGCCCATGGCCTTATTCACTTCAATTCTTCAAGATGTAGCTGAGCAGGCGATTCCAAAAACCACGACAGAACCAAAACGTTTCAATAAACCATGGTTTAACGACGATTGCAAATCCGCTCTCAAAGAGCGTGATCGTATCCTGAGACGATTAAAGAACCATCCTTTCATGGAGAATATTGCGGCATACCAAATGGTCCGGGCGAAGGCCCGTAGAACCATACGTCAAGCAAAGAAATCTTCATGGGAGAGTTATGTCTCAAGGATCAATTCCCGTACCACATCTAAGTCGGTATGGGATAGGATTCGTAGGATTAAAGGTAAAAGTAGTGCATTATCAGTTAACCATCTAAATGTTGATAATACCACCATAACAACATTTCCTGATATTGCAAATTCTCTGGCCAGTACATTTTCATATAATTCATCATCCAATTTCTCCTCTGATGCCTTTCGAGGCATTAGACAACAACAGGAGAAAAGGCGACTTAATTTTAAGTCCCGTAATGATGAATGCTATAATGATCATTTTTCCATTGCAGAGCTGCGTGATTCGCTAAAGCGAGCTCGGGACACTGCAACTGGTCCAGATGAAATACACTATCAAATTTTAAAACATTTACCTTTTCCCACACTCTTAATTTTACTGGATCTTTTCAACCGGATTTGGGTTGATGGGAATTTCCCTCCTTCGTGGCATGAAGCCACAATAATTCCTATCCCTAAACCGGGAAAAGATCATACGAATCCTACCAACTATCGTCCGATCGCTTTAACTAGCTGTATTTGCAAAACCATGGAGAGATTGATCAATCGAAGGCTTGTTTGGTACCTAGAGTCCAACAACCTTATTACTGACCTCCAATGTGGATTTCGGTCCCAAAGGAGCACTCTTGATCATCTCGTTAGATTTGAAACGTTCGTCAGGGACGCTTTCATCCAGAAGCAACATTTAGTTGCAATATTTTTTGATCTGGAGAAAGCTTATGATACTACATGGAAACATGGTATCATGCGCGACCTCCATAACCTCGGCCTACGAGGTCGCTTACCTGTCTTCATTAAAAATTTCCTGGAAGATAGGTCATTTAAGGTACGACTGGGACCAATATTCTCTGACCCATTTCCTCAGGAAATGGGGGTTCCACAGGGAAGCATTTTATCTCCTACTCTTTTTGCTATAAAGATAAATACGATCCCAACGTGCCTTAAACCAGGTACAAACGGCGCTCTTTATGTTGATGACTTTCAGATGTGCTATGGCTCTACAGACATGCGGATAATCGAACGTAAGTTGCAGCTTTGTTTGAATTCACTTCAACAATGGGCAACCGAAAATGGATTTCGTTTTTCGAAATCCAAGACTGTCTGCATGCATTTCTGTCAGAAACGAGGTTTGCATCCTGATCCAGAACTTTATTTGGATGGCAATCGCCTTCCGGTTGTGGATGAAACCAAATTTCTGGGGCTGATATTTGATAAGAAATTATCTTTTATCCCTCATATTAAAAGCCTTAAAAAGAAATGTCTGAAAGCCCTCAACATATTGAGAGTCTTATCAAATACTGACTGGGGAGCAGACCGTAAGGTCTTGCTCAGATTATATCGAGCTTTAATAAGATCAAAACTCGATTATGGGTGTATTGTGTATGGGTCTGCCCGCGAGTCTTATCTCAAAGAGCTCGACACCATACACAACCAAGGACTTAGAATCAGTTTAGGAGCATTTCGTACATCTCCAGTGGACAGTTTATACGTCGAGGCGCATGAGCCCTCACTGCACAACAGACGTGATAAACTGGCCCTGCAGTATGCTACGAAAATAGCATCACTTCCAAATCACATTTCATTTAACACCATATTTAGACCTCTTCATGAGCATTTGTATCTGGTAAAGACGAATGTTATTCCATCATTCGGTATTCGCATACAACCCCTTTTGTCTGAGGCTGGCATCAGCCTCGACAGTATTGCGAATACCCCTGTCTTTAAGACTCCCCCGTGGGCTATGACTCCCCCAAAGATCGATTTCGATCTTACTCAACATAAAAAGAGAGATACTAGCTCTACGGTGTTCCAATCTCTCTTTAGAGAGTTAAGGTCTAAGTATGGTGATTATACTCCTATATACACAGATGGTTCTAAGGATGGTGATCGGGTAGCTTCGGCTACTGTGACGCCATCTGAGACCATTTCTGTGTGTCTCCCACCTGCTGCTTCCATATTTACAGCTGAACTCCAGGCCATTCTTCAGGCCTTGGAGTTCATTCAGTCCTCTTCAGCTTTAAAGCATATCATCTTTACTGATTCTCTGTCCTCTTTACAAGCAATTAACAATATACGGCTTGAACACCCATTAGTAGCAGATGTTTATCGTCTGCTACTATCGTACGAGCTCAGCAGCAAAGACGTGGTCTTCTGCTGGCTCCCCAGTCACGTCGATATAAGGGGGAATGATCTAGCAGATTTTGCTGCCAAAGCTGCTTTAGATCTTCCCCAATCACACTTTTTAATTCCTTATAAAGATTTTAAATCTTCAATAAATCATATTATTTATGACCGCTGGCAACGGTCTTGGGATCTTGCAGGCACAAACAAACTTCATAACATCAAGCCTCTCTTAGGAGATTGGCCCAACTCCTATAGAACTAACAGGAGAGATGAAGTTGTTTTGTGTCGCTCTCGCATAGGTCATACTTTTTTAACACATATTTTCATCTTAAAGCGAGAGCCTCAACCAGAATGTCAACACTGTCATGTTCCTTTGACAGTGAAGCACATTTTGATTGAGTGCAAGCATCTCAAGAATATTAGATCTAAGTACTACCGTTGCCAGTCAGCACGTCAGCTATTTGCACAACCGGAGCTTTATGATAAATTGCTAGCATTTTTAAGAGAGACAAATTTTTATTCAAAATTTTAATTGTATATATTTATCGTATACTGCATTTTAAATATTTATATATGTAATGTAATTGATATATTTATTTTTAGTTATATTTTCTGTGATATTTGTTTTTATTTACATATATAAATACATCCCTGTGATATTGTTTTAATTTGTCTCGATAATTTCATCATGTTTGGCGCAATATGGCCCGGTTGGAGCTGACGTGCCATTAAACAACATTTCATTCATTCATTCATTCATCCCATTTCATTCCTCTAAATTTTCTCGCCTCCATTTTCTTGTTAAAAGACGTAATTATGCCAATTGACATACAATGTCTAGCGATACTGTTGTTGAGGATTATTCACCTTTCAATCCAACGGTGTTGCTCCTGGGTGAAATATTCAGTCAGTTATGCGAGGATCCACATTAGCACAGTGAATACTGCGTTGGAGTCTCCAATGGTGTAGGGTATGGAGAGGTCTGTCGCGGTCTAGTCCGTCTGCGGGGCGAAAAACCTGCATGTGGTAGCCCGTTAAAGATCCCTGGCTAGGATCCACGGTATCATCATAATTATGTTGTTGGATTTTCTAGCCGCTTTTCTACTTGTAAGTGGTGTAGCACAGACGGGATGGCACTTTAAAGATCCACTGACAATTTGAAAAATCGACAAAAACAATGGGGCGTGGTACCGTTGCCAGGGCAAAATTCCTCCCACAGCACACGGCATCGTACATGTATACTCATCTCCATTAACCCAATTGGTACCAAACTCAAGACGAAAAATCTTATTGCATTTCTCCTTTAAGGCAATAGAACATAATTATGTCATTCTTTTATTTCATTACAGCTTACATGACGAACCAAACAAGTGTCAAGCCAGAAATTGACAAATAAAATGTCATAAATACATTTTGCTTTGGGTGTTGTTTTTTTTTGGTTTTTTTTTGTCATTTTTGATGAAAGGGTTTAGACATCATGCGCTACATTACACGAGGGACTGGGACTTTTTACTGCCACCTTCCCTTCCTTCCCTCGCTGAAAGTAGTAGGCCTCCGTTCGTCCTTCCTACCTTACCTGTTTGTTTACCCAGAGCATAGGTCACGAAAAGTCCAAGAAACTTTGTACCAATTATCAACAATATAACAAATTAAAAAATAGGGGTTGGCGTGCCCAAGTTTCGATTTACCCTGGATTCAATGATGTAGTATGGTTTTTGAACGTTTAATACAGTAATTCAACATGGTGCCCTAGGGGGGTAATTTTATATTTAAGTACGGGTTAGTACCCAGGCCTGGATCCAGGAATTTGTCGAGAAGGGGGGGGGGGGACACACATTGGAGAAAACAGCAATACGTCGCAACCTTTGATTGCTTGGGCGGAGACGATGCGAAAATCATGGTTATATCATCTATTAACGAGCCCCCCCCCCCCCCGATCCGCGCCTTGTACCAAAAAGTTTAATTATATGACAGTCAAGGTTTGGGATAAATGCCGTAGGAATCAGAAGTTCTGGTGGGTGTAGACCGAGGCGAGATTGTCCGTTGATTCCACTGGATGAATAGATCAGTCATCCTTCGGTGAGGTCTCTTTTTTAAGTGAGTAGCTCCAATAAGATCAGCTCGGCTCTGAACCCATCTGATTCTATGTTACAGGGGCGTGGTGAGAATGAGTTCATGAGTAGCCATACCATGCGCCAAAAAGTTTTTGCGCCAAAATCACAATCAAATTACTCAAAAAATGAAAAACATTTGTAAGTGGAAAAATTGTTTCATCTGACCCAATTAAAAAAATTTTGAAAGAGTCAAGTTGGAAAATTTAATCATATTTTATTACCGTATTTCTTGTCTCGGATTGCTGGAGATTGCGTTTCTGGGCTTCTAATTTTCGAAATTTTCCCGGGGGAGGGCCCCCCGGACCCCCGCCGCGGGCTCGCGCCTTCGGCGCTCGAAGCCGGCCACAGCTCCGCGGTCAGTAAAAGGGTTTTTGTGCCAAAATCTTTTTTGTTACTCATAATTTCTTCTCAATAATTGCCCTCACCACGCCCCTGCTATGTTATTTGTTATTTTTCGTGGTCGAGAGAGTCAATGTATTTTAGCCGACTGAATATCTTCTATCAAAGTAAGTCGTAGTGTTGTTCTTAGTGTTTAACGTCCGACAAAGGTTTTTTTTTATTGTCGTCTTAGCGCACCAGCAGGGAAACCGGATACTCCAGATTAAACCCACGAAGCTGACAAGACACGCCTATCGTCCAGGCCAAATACGCTCACGCCAGGGATCAAAACCATGGGTGCCAGTCAAGTCGTCCATAAGCAAAGTCGTTCACATTAAAGTCGTCCACACCCGTTGGCAGAGTCGTCCACAAGGTATTGGTGATGTCGTCCACAACTATTGCCATTGGTTATGTCTGTCATTGACAATTAAGAATAAGACAACTAAGAAAAAGACTCCTACACAATTTAATTGTATGGAAGAAATAGCTAGTACTCAAGTGATTAGCCAGCTAGAGCTCGAAGCACAAGCTAGACCATTAGATCATTCCCCCCTCCCCACCAATGAACTCAAGTCGTCAGTTTTTATACATACTATTACTAAATTCCGGAGTTTCCAGTCATCAATTGGCGGAGTTTACGAATGTATTACCGCATTGGTAGCTCGTATGAACTAGCCCCGACAAGAGTGTAGGAGCGCGACAAATGGGGTTTAACGTCCACTCGATAAAAACTAGGTCATTTACGGTTCAATTGTATTTCAATAACCGCTTGGGCATTCGGGTCTATAGGAGTGGGATGAAATCGGGGAAAACCCAAAATATCAGACAGTTCCTACTCATTGTTACCTACAGACAGGACATCCGGGAGTTGAAACCAGGCAAATTGACTCAATAAGAGAGAGAAATGGGGTTTAATGACCACTGGACAAATATTAGGTCGTTTATGGTTTTATTTCAAGAATTCACTCGTGCCGGTTGGTGTCTTTAGCAGTTGATAGAAACTGGAGGATCCGGAGAAAACCCACGAATTGGACAGGTGAACCAATTCCATGTCGGGTAAACGAAACACCAGTTGACTCAATGACAGAAGTAATGATACAATGCTCTTGATACAATTCGCCCTCCCAACACACACACACCCTGCTAGAGAGAGAGAGAGAGAGAGAGAGAGAGAGAGAGAAATGGGGTTTAACCTCCACTCGACACAAACTAGGTCATTTCGGGACTAACACATGTTTTGATTTTATTTCAATAATTTGCTTGCTCGTAGGGGTCTTTAGCAGTGGTGGAAAATCCAAGGACCCGGATAAAAACCCACGAGATTGGACAGACGCCCCTACTCCTTGTCAGGTACAACCAGGGCTTTGAAATCACGCAATGACAGGCTTGATATGATACAGCACGTGCGTGCTAACCATTCGGCCATCCAACCACCCACTCTGCTAAAGACTCATACGTACACACATTGTGTGTGTCATGTGTTAACCCTGAAATGCCTAAGGTGGGTTGGAGGTCTACTCGTTTAACACATGCACGTTAGATCTTAAAGGAGCTAAGTCTTTAACTCAATATCTTCCAAAATCTTCAACATAGAAAACACGAATTATTTGTCAATTTAAATCAAAATTGATGATGTGATCTTACCGGAAAAAGATGGGCTTCTAATATCCAATATTTAAGACAAAATAAATATTTTACCATTGGTACACGAATCGTGTACCATAATGCGTTTCAGCCCCAGTTCTAGCAAGAGACTCGAGGAACGAGGCTAAAAACATTGTACCAAATCAAACGGCGCATGTAGACTGGAATAACTAGACGCTAAAAAAATGCCTTCTGTTGACACTTCTGGTTTATTTCGCCGAACATAACTGATTTGAAATTGGAGTAAAAACGGAAACAATTGAATGCAAATCAGTTTATATACATTTATATCACAGTATCATATGCATTGCGATCCACTTGTGTCAATTTCTAGGTCCCAAATGTTAGCGATTTAGCTCCTTTAAAAGGTCTTTCATTGAGTCAGGTGTCGTGGTTTCGATCACAAGCTTGTAGGGAGAAGTAGCAGGGTTACCTTACCCAACCTCTTGTGTTTATGAGGTAGTCCTAGATTACAATAATAACAATAACGTATATTTGTAAAGTGCCAATTCATCCACAAATGCATGCTCTAGGCGAGTCATGTGTCCGTCACTTCCTTTCTTAATTCAGTATCCTCCCAAATGGAAACAAGTTATTGAAATAAAATGATGTCATGTTTTCATCCAGAAATGTCATTTGTTCCTCACTCCCTTTCTTAATTTTTTATTTAAATCATTTTGTTGTTTTTATATATAAATAGTAAGTTTATTCTATGTAAGCTGTGATTTAACATTCAATAATTGTAAAACAGATTGTTTATAATTATTTATAGTTGTATAATTCTCTCCTTCATTGTGTAATTCTATCACGGAACTAGCGTACGATTTTATCTCATCTCTACTTAATATATCATCCTCGGATCTCTCACGCAAACTCTCTTCCTGAAAACAAACATGGGAGAAAATTAATTTTCTTTATTTAAAGATGAATTATGAAAGATTACGATAAAGAGCTGGCTGTTTTTGATATAATAACTCAAAAATAGATAACGTAAAATTAATATACTGAAAATTTCATTCAAATTAATTTATTCAGAGCCACTTATCAATTGACAAATTGTTTATTATTGTAACCATGAAGCCAATCTGATCAAGGAGGAATCTGATAGGCTCACAAGCTGGGCGAATACCCATTTGTAATTAATGCCGAAATATGCAGGGTATTAAGTGAAGGCCTTGATATGATTACGTAGTTACAGAGAGGTCAAGGCCACTATCGAAGCTGGGGTCCAGAAGACATTTGTCACCCACCTTTTCATTCTGTTGTACAAGTTTCAAAATATTTCTTTTGGACTGACTTCGTTCCCAGGAGTACTTATCTATGTCTGCTTCGTCTTTTTCCAACTCCCATGGTTCCACTTTCTACACAATATAAAAACAATCAGGTTGCTTTTATTGACAGGGGCAGATAACTGTAACAATGACAGGGGCAGACAGCTAGAGAAATGAGAGAGAGAAATGAGAGAGAGAGAGAGAGAGAGAGAGAGAGAGAGAGAGAGAGATGGGGCTTAAGGTCTTCTTAACACAAACTAGGTCATTTAGAGATTAACATAGGGTTTTATTTTATTTCAATAATTCGTATAGGGGTCTTTAGCAGTGGAAGGAAAATGGAGAACCTGGAGAAAACCCACACTCTCTCTGCCCACACTAGGATCGAACACGAGACTTCCAGGTTAGCGAACATCTTTGTATATACTGAGCCACCGCGGCACCCCTATATTCATATTCCTGAAGCAATGGCCCGAGAAATCTCTCTCTAGCCATTGCTGGAATAGCGTCAGTTTCTTGAACTTTTGCGGGAATGTGTCTATTCTCCCCGTTCAATGAAAGCTATCACTTAAGTACAGCATCATGACAGTCCTTCGTTTAATCTGAGTCTTCCCTAAAACTTTGGACAGTGATTTAAGGTTTTAAAAAGGGTGAAAGTATGTTCGTTTCCAAACAGTATTGTTTACATTTCATTCGACTTGATAGCCTCGTTTGTCACACAATTAGTTTTACTGCAGTATTCTCCTATGCACGGGTTAATTAGGCATAATAAAAGCGTGAGCCATGACGTAACGTTATGTAAACATATTTGGTCCAATACTGACACTCGTTTTAAATGTAAAGCATTTGTATGGTAGGTTGTGATTGGTTGGTAGTCGGACTACTGACCAATCAAAATTTAACACAACAATATCCACTCATAATAGCAGTGTGTAGTGAGATTACCTGTAATCAAACGAAACGCTGTGCGGAGTATGCCCTATATTTGACATTTTGACGATTTATATGTTATTACTACACTCTGAATCTGTTTGTCTGTTATAAATACAGTGGATTCTGTCAATTCGGACATCATACTCGATCGAGTGTGTATTTAAGTGAGAAACTCAAAACAAACACTAAGCGCTCTCTTACAAGAGATTAATAAAGTAATTAAGGTAATCAATAAAGACTGACACATGTTTTTTTCCTCACTGATCTGTTTGTATGTTATAAATACAGTGGACTGTGGATTCTGTCAAATCGGACATCATACACGATTGATACATGTGCCGGATTAGACAGTATGTAGGAATACTCAATGCCGGAAATATCAAACCGGAATTGCTAAATGTTGAGTGCTGGAATCGGCTATGATTTGTTGAGTGTGTATTTGAAGTTAGAAACTCAAATCAAACATCAAGTGCTCTCTTACAAGAGATTATAAAATTATTACGGTAATCAATAAAGGCTGACACATGTTTTTTCCTCACTGATTGGCTTGTGATTGCTTGTTGATTAACTTCCACTGATTGAGGACCGGAATATCCATTGTTAATTCAATGCAAATCTTGTGCCGCGTCTGCTAATTGATGTCGTTATTCAGAATATTCAGAATCCGGATTACTCAAATCTTTTTGTTTGATGACATAAGGAGACAAATCGGGACATGTAAATGATGATGAGTCTCACAGAATGCTGTAGTATTTGGCTGTCGGAAGAGACAGAATCCATCGCATATTTACCTTGGCCTCGTAATATAAAGCTGTTAACAAATACATTGCATAATCATAATTCTGTTTCTTTAACGGGCATCTACAATATAGAATAAACATCATTACCAAGACAGGAAATAAGGCACTGTCACAATTAATGTCAAGCACATATTCACTCAGGTTTTGTCAGGTATTTCTCCATCTGGTAAAAAGTTAATACACAGCAAAGACAAAAAAAATAGCATTAATGTCACTATAAAAATCTTTGGTGGTCTAACTCCATACACACCTGTCTGTGTTTAAAGTTATCTCCCCTGTCTCTGGATCATATTTATCTCCTAACAGTCTTTTAATCTTGTCTTCACCATGTTCATCCAGTCTTAAATCAGATAACTTTAACTGAAAAAGAAAGTATTTTATGTATGAGCCGGTTGTTTTTCTAAACCAAAGAAACTGGTCCGGGCAAAATTTCCCACATAGCACACTGTATGAAGTATGCTCGTCTTCCATTGGCCCAGGTTTCGTACAGAACAGAGGACGTTAAACCCCATTTAATTTCATTTCATTTCAAATATACCAAATTTTCCATACTTTTATTGGAAATAACCACCCGATAAATACTTTTCTGGGAACTTTTCTTTGAATGAGTATCGTGTTTCACTCTGATTGTCTAGAGAGTTGATTATGGGCTTGTCATTACGGTTGCAAAATTCCTGGAAATTTTCAAACAGGGTAAATTTCCCGGGAATTTTCCGGGAATTTTCAATTTGGTGTCATGAATTGAAACCTGTGTCGCTATTAATGAGTTGCAAGTGACAGTAATATTTTAATAACTAAAAGATACAAAACATATTATCTAATATGTCATAATACTAAAATCTAATAACTAATAATGAGATAGTTCTGTTAAATTGTCCATACACAGGTTACACACTCTATAATTAATACTCAAAGTTAGGTAACTCTGCCATTTCATCATCTTCAAAATTGTTATCTACATCATCGGTGGATAAAAGGATCGTTCTCAGCTTCGAAGGTTTCAAATTAGATCTTATTTTTTTTTTGTATACCTTTGAGAGCAGAATTTACATAAATTTATCTCTTTAGTTTTACTATTTGGAACACAGCTAACATGGTTAAATAAGGTTTAATAGTTTATATAGATGAAAGTAAAAGAGAAAAAGAAAATTCCAGTAAATAATTGTAATTTTAGTATTTTTCAGTTCTAAAAATAGATTTGAAAATTTCCGAAAATTCCCAACACTGTATGCCCTGGAAACTTTCCAAAATTCCGGGAAAGTTTCCCACCCTTTGCAACCCTACTTGTCATGTACATGTATATAAATGTTTAACTAATAATTAAAAACTGAAATGGAGGATTCACATGGAAGATATTTTCTGGAAGTGTATTCCAAGCAATTGATGTGCTGTATCCAAATTTTCAGGATCCAAATGATTTCAAATTATAGGCAGGTACATCCAATAATATGCCCCCTTTCTGTTCTTACATAGTGTATTAGTAAATATTTACAACTGACCTTGACTGTTACTAAACGTGACCTTGAATCAGCAACAGAAGGGCTAGAAAAACAATAATCTCGTGTTTTCACAGTTAATGGAAAATGTTGATCACATAATTCATCTGTCTCCAATCCAGCAGGCCATGGCGTACAAAAATCTATTAAAAAAATATTCATTAATACATACAAATGCAAAATCAATCTGACATACACTACATGAAGATCTGACCAGTTGTAACACGGTGTTGTGTCAGAGGTCATACGAGCGACTTTTGACCCTATGATGTTAAACACTTGATTAACCAATCAGTGTTGACGTTACTAGTGGATTACCCACCATTCCATGCAGTTCACAGCAATAACTTGCCATAATGGTCCGTTTCATTGGCTAATCACTACAGATCCTAGTGTAGTAGAGACAAGTTTAACGAAATTTTGAACTATAAAAACAAAACGAAATAGGATTTGTTTCTCAATCAGATTGACGCAAAAAATATTCAGTCTCTGAATCCTGTTACTTGCATACTTTACGAAAGACTAAAAGCATTCAACGCATAAATAAATTAATAACCTTTTAAGACCTGACAATGTTTCTTAATATGACCAGGAGATAAATGTAGAAAGTTGGGAATCTTGAGTAATTCTGTGTTGGCATAGCGACCAGGCGTAACATTCTCATTTTCAGATAAATTCTACAAAATAAAATAGTTTAAGCAGATGAAATAATATTATAGCAACATCCATGTCAACATGGGAGTTGTGTTGGCTTTCCAATTAAGGCACTGAATCAGATTTAGCAGCGCTGATATTCGGGTAAAATGTCCCTTTTGATTTTTTTATTTCTAGGGTGTCTGTTTGAAAAGTTTGGTGATTATTTAACCGCCATCTTGGATTTCTCAATGATGTCATGTGCCGTCCATCTAGCCGGAATGAGTAAATAAGACATTGTCTCGCTAGGCTGGAGTTCCCGTGTTTGATTCTGGTGCTGTCCAAGGATTTTCCGACAGGGTTCACCCTTGTCTGTAGTGCTCGACAGAGGAAAGAAAAACTGAGATCCGGAGTACATTGGCATGTATGATATGGCAGATGGAAATCTATTTAAGAGTAGGCCATTTTCCTCATACTCCTAGTACACCGTATGTTGTATGCCCATCTTCATTAGCCCAGTCGAATTGAACCTCACTTCATTTCACTTACATCAGTGTATCCCTGGCGTACTGGAAACGGTATCGCAGACCATTTGAAGGTGGAAGCAGTCGGCCAGACATTCGTCCAATCATCATCTGGCTTCATATTCATATATCGTGGTTGCATTTTCTGTAAAGAAATGATATACACTCTTCAAAAAAAGAAACGCACAACCCATTTCTCATCATTTTTTTATTTGAACCAGGTTTTTGTTTCGGTAAATCTTACTTGTTTTTAATGCCATTATGTAAGGATAAAAGAAATTCATTATTGATTTTAAAGGTAGGGTCACTAATTGTGACTGGTCATCCTTTTTGTCGAAATTTTTTATCGCTTGATTGCACCAAGAAACATGAATTTAACAACTTCGCGAGCTGTGGAACCTAAATCTAAGGTCTTTAAAATCCCGGGGTTCTCGGTTTCCAAATCAGTTGCACATGTAAACACTCAAAGACCCAAGTGATGCCACATCCGAATGAAGACCAACGCAACAACGCTATTGGTTGATTACAAGCAGATGACTCCAAGACAGATGTAGCCAGGCTGCTGAATGTTTCCCCTAGTTCCATTTCTCGCCTTTGGGATAGGTACCGACAGCGAAGTTCAACACGTGAACGCCCAAGCTCAGGCCAAACATGTGTGGTCCCACTTGTCCTAGTTCCATTTCTCGCCTTTGGGATAGGTACCGACAGCGAAGTTCAACACGTGAACGCCCAAGCTCAGGCCAAACAAGTGTGGTCCCACTTGTCCTGGTCGTCACTTCGGGTTACGTCATTGGCGTAATTGGTTTTCAACAGCGACCTCTACTGCAGCAGCAATTCCCGGACGGCGTAGAATCCCATACCAGACAGTAGGCAAACGCCTACGTGAAACCGAATAACAAGGCAGACGTCCCCGTTAGAGCTTCTGTTTTGAAATACGCCGACGCCATGAAATCCAACTTTAATGGGTTCAGGCACTGAGGGTATGGTCACAGCTACACTGGAGAGCAGTTTGGTTCAGCGACGTGTCGCCGTTCTTGTTGCAGCAAGGCGATAGTAGAGCGAGGATATACTGACGACGAAATGTAACGTTGCGTTTCTTTTTTGGGAGAGTATAATTGCATGAGTAAGTGTCGAAGGGAAATGGATACAAGTATGTCTGGGATAGTTTCAAATTTTTTTTAAATATTCTGTTGCGGGAGTTTAGCGCTATAGGAATCGATTGCAAAATTAAACCCATATAAGGTATATTCCGATCTGTATCTGACATGTGGAATTTAAACTTCTTTGAGTTACACGTATGCCTGTTGCTATGTAATAACCCCCAGCCAATTGTTTGCCTGTGAAAATTTAGTGACAGGTCATTTTTAAATCCGATGGAAAATTATCACCACCAGGAAAAAAAGTTATTTGCCAGATTCAAAATTAATCACAATTGGCAGAAATTGTATAATTATACTTACCGGAGCATCATTTTTTCTTTGCTCTCTTTTGTTTCTCGGATTCAACCCTTTAATTTGAAACACACGGAAATCTTTTTCTTCTTCTGAAAAAAGTTTCAAATAATATGTTAAATGAATGAGAGAGAGACAAAGAGAGAGAGAGAGAGATAGAGACAAACTGGGCTAATGAACTTGGCTAATGAAGACCGGCATACGCCATACAGTGTGCAATGATGAAAATTTTGCCCGGACAGTGGCACTATGGCCTACTCATATATCGAATTCCAACTGTCAAGGGATCTTTTACGTGTACACCAATGAGTACGCAGGACCTCAATTTTTTCGGCACATCGGAATGACTAGACAGCTGTCCTTGTCAGGCCCTCCATTCTGTATCACTGACAAGGGAGAACCATAGGGAGTCGGTCGGGACTAACATGATTGCTGAGTTTACTAGCTTACCCTGAGTGTTAGGAAACAGTCACTGAAATTGTTAGGCACATTCGCATGTATACTAGATTTTGATCGATCTGGAAAATATCTGTCAAGGGGTTAGGGTTAGGGTTAGGTTTACAATTTACATGTCTAACATACAGATTGAAGCTGTAAAAACGGTGGATTGTGGGTAAAACTATTCTGAAGGGTTAGGGTTAGAATTGTGGGTATAAACATAGAAAGATATTTTCCAGATCGGCCGAGATGGCTGTTGGAATTCGATATAAGAGTAGGCCATAGAATAGCAACGCTGACCGGGCAAAGTTTTAATTCATACTCAAAGCAAACTGTATGGTGTATGCCCGTCTTCATTAGCCCAGTTATAAGCAGAACAGTAAGCTAGGACGTTGAATTTCATCTCATTTCTGACCGTTTCACAGAGAATTACTTAGGAATTATCTCTGTCACACATAACTGTCTTCATCACGTGCAATGACATCACGTGGCGTCAATTCATGGCTCAATGGCGCATGCATTGTTTACATAAGACTAACTGCTTCAGGCAAAATGACGCTGCAATTATATCGAAAGGTCCTCTGCAGTGAATACATTCAGATAGATTCAGATACTTTTGAATTACAAATACTTCAAAGTCTTTACTTATTTTTCTAATACATAGGGGCCTACAAAAAATGTTTTAGAACAGAGGTGGATCCAGAATTTTCAGAAAGAGGGGGCGTGCCGCACCCACTTGGGAGTGCGAAGCCCGGAACAGTGATTTGAGAGTGCGGAAAAAATGCCCACAAGGACTAATTTCATACTAATACTGTAAATTAGTATTTCCAACATAAACTATTTTTGTTCTCCTTTCTCGCGAGAATATTTGGAGCTAAAAATTGCTCGCCACCCAAAAAAAAAGAGGGGGCATGCACCGGGTGCGCCCCCCTCTGGATCCGCGCCTGAAGAATTTAATTTGTCGGAAGAAAAAAGTTAACATAGGGGACTAATTAAGTTACGTCAATGTCATCCTTATCAGTGACTGTAGCGGCCTGGCGAATATTCACTGCTGATCAGTGTGTTCTTTTATCTAATTAAGTAGTCTACTTGTAAGTTGTACTACATGAACTAAAACAGTAAAACTAAAACTAAAAGCAGTCAAAACTAAATAAATCTAACAATAGTCACCCTGTTTCGTGCTCTCCAATCTAGTTTGACGTATTCGCTCATTCTTCCTATTTCCCGCTGTGGACAAAAGGCGAACTGTTATAATAAGCCTATGATGTAATGAATTAGTCAGACCTAGGGGAACCAATATCTTCGTGTTCGACATTTTTCCCAATTTGTCTCACAACTCTTGTTCATTCGCAATACCTCGGTTTTCTATTTATAGAAATAATTCACGATTTTTGCTGTGGGGATTCGATTTGCTTGGTGATTCATTAAATTATATTATTTGTAAATAATTTAGAATTATATATTGACTACTTTAGTTCTAAATATAGTGTTTTGGAGATAAATTAAAATGCAAGTAATCGTTGGGGATGGCGGTGGAACTTTTTAGGGTGGTCAACAATCTTAGACTTAGAAAATACTGTAATTCTGGAGTCGTCGAGTGTTTGACCTTGCAAATTAATTTATATGATTACCTCCCCTGTATTCCGATAGGGGGCTCTTGTTATCCTTACAGGAAAGTCTTGGTTAACCTGTCTTATAGAAATTTCTAACATGTAATGCAATAGGTAAAATAAGACTTGATAACGGTGCGCAAACGTCTTCCAAAGGTAATGGCGGACGAAAAACAAATGAGTGCACTATTTAGGCGTAACGAACAATTGAAACGGTGGGAGGATTCTGAGACTAATCGAGTTTCTTCTTCCATTCGGGAAGAAAGATTAAGAGTCAAATTTCAAGATGGATGTATATTCCTGGCTGCTTGCTCGAGCAGCGATACGGAAGAAGTTAAGAAACTTTTAGACCGAGGGGCTGACATAAACACTTCGAATATCGACGGTCTTACAGCTTTACACCAGGTTTGTGAATTTGTATTCTCACTAATTCGAAGAGTAATTCCGATAGCTATCACCCCTTGCTATTCACAAACGATCTATGAATGGATTCTGAAATTAAAAGGTGTTTCAAACGAAGAAGCAAGATAGCAAAAATACACCCAATATCAACCCTCTTTTTTTTTACATTTCAATGTTATGAAAAACTGAACTGTCAGCACTCATCACACAGTATGAGTAAACGTAAGGTTTCTGATTCCCAGACTAAGTTTTCAATACTCAGGTACATGCAAGATTTATGATTGATCCTGAAATTTCTAGATGAATAATGTACTTCCTTTAGCCTACTTGTAAAAATTGTCAGAATAGAAAAATGAAAATTTAAACTGTACTGTCAGTGAGTAGGCCTACTGTAACTGAGTGCAAGTGGCCTATAACTAATTGAGTGGAGTGATGCAGTATTATCTTAGCCTACATGTTGTAGAATAGAACCCATGTATAATCTTCATTAGTAACTTTGTTCAATGATTCTAATTATGCCCCTTGCCCATGGATGCATGAATTCACATTGACTAAAACATTAAGTTAACTAGCAATACATGTAATCATGTATATGTCATCCTTACATGTACAGTTACAAGGACACATCTTGTAGATGTTTTGCTTATTAAAATTATCTAATAAATGATACTATCTTCATTTATTCTAGTTATAGTATGGGCTGACGTTTGTATTTGCAATATAAGTTTTTTTTTAATGACATTTTAATGGTACCGGTAGTCATTTATGCATGTTTTACTATGGGATATAGGTATTTGCAATATCAGTCTCAACATCAGTCTCAACACATAACACAATTATATTGAATACAAAATACTTAAAGGATTTATTTCCATATAATTGGGTCACGTGTGTTATCCTCATCCAGTTACTAAATGCCACTTAAACAAATACAGTAATATCAGTGGTTTTTAATGATATTGTAAAGATACATGTACATGTAATGGAGATTACTCGTCAAGCACAAGGCGTATTTTTTGTCAGGAAAAACTATTTCCAGTCTTGCTGAATAGGAAAGGGTAAAAGCCTACAATTCAACAATGTATATTACAATGTGTCCGAGTGGTTTAAGACAAATAATTGAAATAGAAGTCTAGTTTGTGTTGAGTAGATGTTATACCTCACACATGTGAGCATGTAATATTTTGTCCAAAATGTAGGCCTATAGTCTTCAGCAGCCTGGATGTTTTGACAAGATAAACCTGTTACATGGTGTTTATGTTGACAAGATAACTGATTGCATTCTGATTGACCTATTGTCTATCAATTACTAGGTCATTATTGATCTGGTTTAATCAATCAGTCTGCTCTATAAGCTGTTTGTCATCAGGTTGTATAACTTTGTGAGTTTGCTGATCCAAGTCCTCTGATCTCCCCCGGGCAAAAAAGTCATGTTCTGTTTGAAAATGTATGTGATTTTAAATCTTTTCATTTATCGTCACAAAAAAGTGTATATTGGTAAACCTGTTTGACCTATATCTCCTCACCACTCCAAGTGGAAAACATTTCTGATGTTAATGTACGAATGTAATGTCAGTACACATACATGTATAGGGCATATCCAAGTGTTTGATTTTTTTATCCTACAAGACGCAGGGACTGTGATTTGTCGAATGGTTAGCACCTTCACATTCTATCATAATGTCTGTCATTGAGTCAACTGGCGTGGTTGTGATTCTCCAGTTGTGCGTGACTAGGAGTAGGGCCATCTGTCCAACTGCCAGGGTTAACTCCGGGTCCTCCAGTTTTCTCCCACTGCTAAAGACCCCTAGCTGACCTAGTTTGTGTCGAGTGGACATTAAACCACATCTCTCTCTCTCTCTCTCTTTCTCCTTATGCTGAAGACAGTTACGGAATGGATATTGAAATGCACATAGGCTTTTTCTGTCGCAATTTTGTTTCGGAACACATACATGTATATCAACATTTTATACTTGTTGAGTCTTAGCTAATTATGAATTTTCCTATTAGCTTTTTGTGTTTCCATGGAAACAAATTCGATATACAAGGGTGCAATATGTTAATAACAGGGTCTTCTTTTCTTATTAGCTGTCAGTGTCAATTTATTTTGGAGCTTGTTTAAATCATGAACCAGGCGTGTTTTCTTAATTGAATTGGAACATTCGTGAGGTTTTTATTTGGAACTGTAAATGACTACATGTACATGTATGATACAGTGTCTAGGAGGATTAGTAATTATTTCCACTGGCTTGTTTTTTGGCTGTAATTTGTCATGGCTCTTTATACTAAACATGTAGCTAGAGTTTCATTTCATCACCAGAGAGAACCACTTGGCATACAAGTCACAAGTCTGGAAAAGCACCTGTTGGAACCATGGTGGCTAAGCGTGTAAAGAGCTCGCTAGTCTGAAAGACACATGTTCGATCCCTTCATTAGCCGAGAAAGTTCAGGGGCCTATTTCACGAAATTTTAACTAAGATGAGATCCCAATTTTAGTAATTTGATTGGATAATATTAGATTGATTTTAGTGCTTAGCCAATCAAAATTGAAGTATCTACTAAGATTGGATTTTATCTTAAGTTAAAATTTCGTGAAACAGGGCCCAGGATTTTCCAAGGGGATTTCCCTTTCTTAGTGTTGCAGGATGTATGGTCTGACAAGAACGACTGCCTAGTTGTTTAGAATGGTCAAAAAAAAAGGCTTGTTTACACATTGGCATTCACGTAAAAAAAAAAACCTTGGCAGTTGGGATTTGATATAAAAGTAGGTCATAGCAGGCAAAATTTCCCTCATACATGTAGTACACTGCATGGCTTCTATCCGTCTTCGTTAGCCCAATCGGAGCAGAACAGCAGGATGTTCCCCATTTCATTTCATTTCATTTCCATCTTCATTAGCCCTGTTGGTGCAGAAAAGTAAGGCGTTAATCATAGATTCAACATGGAGATCATTGGCGACCATGGCGACCATTGATGTCTAGCGTTTACAACTCGCTTTTACCACGCTTTGGCAATCTTGACTCACTCTGAGACCATTTTCGGTTGCGTAGCACTGCAGTAAGAGCACCACCTCAGCCTGATGGGGTTTTACGGTGTATGTATCAGACATGAATGGTTGGGTGGCTAACTGGTTTAACGCATGCAGGCTAGATCATAAGGTCTGTCATTAAGTCAAGTTGCGTGATTTCAATTCACAAGGGGGGGGGGGATGGCTTATTGCTTATTGGTCTAGAGTGCCGCGCATCGACCTCTAGCTGTCTGGTCATCTCTGGCTTGCGGCTGTGGTTTCGATCCCTGGTGTGAGCCTATGTGGCATGGAGATATGGGCGCCTTCTCAACCTCGTGGGTTTCCTCCGGGCACTCTTGTTTCCTCCCACTGCTAAAGACCCCTACGCGCAAGTGAATTATTGAAATAAAATTTTAAAAACATGTTAGTCCCAAAGTGACCTGGTTTGTGTCGAGTGGACGTTAAACCCCATTTCTCTCTCTCTCTATATTGTACTGTACATGTAGTTGGGAAGCAATTCCAATAGCACCAGAGGGGTTGGATGGCCGAATGGTTAGCACTTGCAAACATGATCATACGGTCTATCATTGAGTCAACTTGTGTGATTTCCAATCCCCAGTTGTACATGTACGTGGCAAGGAGTTGGGTCGCCTGTTCAACTGCTTTGATTTTTTCTACAGGTCCTCCATTTTCCTCTCTCTTCCTCTCTCTGGTACACTGACCCCTACACGCAAACGAATTATCGAAATAAAATTGAACCATGTGTTAGTCGTGAAATGACCTAATTTGTGTCGAGTGGATGTTAAACCCCATTTCTCTCTCTGCCTCCCTATACACTAAATATGTACATCTCGTATATGGATTGAAATTAGGTTCATTGTATATGGACATGTAGGAGAAGGTGTATGAAACTCAGGACCAACTTTCACACATTTGTTTTTGATAATTTGGTTATAGCATGTATATTTGATGAGGTACATGTAGTCCCATAGCAACCACTGATATATAATCATACTCCCTAGGATTCTCTAGTAGATCTATTTATAGTAACACTACACCAGATGGCTAGGATATATACAGTAGATATGTGAGTGTGAATCCGCTCTGACCCAGTCTTTAAGATCACCAGTTTACTCACCCTAATATAGATTATCCAGTCAGTTACAAGTATAACTCACTATGAGATAGAAGGATTCGGGGATTAACACTCGACACAAATTAGGTCATTTAAAAACTAACAAATTGTTCAAAAATTAGGGGTCTTTAGCAGTGAGAGAAAACCTGAGGACCCGGAGAAAACCCACGAGGTTGGACAGACGACCCGCGTAAAACCAGGGAATCGAAACCCAACAGTTTACTAAACGACAGGCCTTATGATACAATGTGTACCTACTAACTATTCAGCCATCCACCACCTGTGTTCAGTATAGGACATAAAAAATAAACATTCGATACAGTCAGTACTTGCTAACCAAAATATTACCCCCCCCCCCCTTCTCTAATTTCTGATGGAAGCAAAGGATAAAAGAAACCTCTATGAATGTACCTGTATTATTACGGGTAAATGCTGTTCCCTTGGTTACATTCTCTTGCCTATTCTCAGCCGACAAGAAAATAGTGCTAAAGAAAATCCAGGTCCAATATAAATAGTTGGGTGTGTCTTGTCTGAATTAAGCCCAATTGTTATTGA
The DNA here is from genome assembly GCA_036850965.1 of Patella caerulea. NCBI lineage: Eukaryota > Metazoa > Mollusca > Gastropoda > Patellidae > Patella > Patella caerulea. The sequence goes on from JAZGQO010000015.1 coordinate 33,117,345, forward strand.
ATAATTAACATGAAGTTAGGGTAACTATAATTGTAGTCAATTGGAATAGTCATGTTTCAGTCATTTAAGTTTAATAGAATAGAAAGGGGGGGGGTGTGTGTTGTCGGAAACTGAAAACACAATATAGGGTACCGGTACATGTATATAATACTCTACATGTGTTTGGCTGTATGGTACAATGTACATGTACTTACATGTATTACATATAGGTCAATCTAATACACATGGATCCTTGATGTCAAAGGTCAATCTAGTACAGCTGGATCCGTGATATAATGTTAGGTCAAAGGTCAATCTATAGTGCAGCTGGATCCTTCATACAATATGAGGTCAACCTATACATGTAGATGGATCCTTGTTCTAATTTTATACTGCTTCTGCTCTGTTATTGGTTATTATCATTGAGTATTGATGTAATAATTACATTATCAAGGCGCTGACCTTGAACTTCAAGCATGCACGTCGTCATTGGAAATTCCAAAAGCTGCAGATCCCCCCACGTCCAATATAGGTCAACCAAAGTCGAAGTCAGGAAGATATTTTAAATCCGAATGGTTAACTACTTCCAAATGGCTTTCGTTTGACAAAAATTCACAGAAAATGTTTTGTCTAGTAAGTTATTAATTCCGAATTACTGGTGAGCTGTCATAACAATTCCATGAAAGAACAATTTCCAAATGTAATAAAACTGATGGAAATAGGGAGGACGCTACCAGTTAGTAGTGTCGAGTGTGAGAGGGGTTTTCTAAGCAGAACGTTATCAAAACTAAGCTTAGGTGCCGTCTAAACGTAGAAACTTTAAATAACTTGATGCGGATAAGTTTAGAAGGCCCCCCCTCTATCTTCCTTCGATCCACATAATTGTTTACTAATGTGGAAAGGCATTAGATCCCGGCGACTTTATGCAGGTGACACTAAAAATAAATTAATCTGAATCGAGACAATTGGTCACGTGATCGGCATCTTTCCGACTATACACGGAAATAAATTTGTGCTACGTTGTTAACTTGTTATACTATTGATATGTGCTAATATATTTTGTTGTTTTTATATATTTACCAGTGAGAATAAAAATAGTTTTGAAAAACATATTTGTATTTACTCGTATTTTTTTTTATTATTAAATTTTAACTTCCGTTTGGTTGGACGGAACAATGAAAGCAAAAGTAGGACTAGGAATATGCATTTTGCAAAGTACTGAAATTTGACTGTAAAAGTGTGAATATATCGACTTATGAATACAAGTATGCTATTAAAACAAAGGTTTTGTTTATTAAGGGTTTATATTCAGGGTTTAAGGTAATATTATACTTAATACGATATGCAATTATGGTCGTAAATAGAATATGCATAAAGACGACTATCTGTTAGGGCGACCCGTGGCCGGTTCATTTCAAAATGAAGTAAGAACCCTGAATTACATCAATACTCAATGATAATAACCAATAACAGAGCAGAAGCAGTATAAAATTAGAACAAGGATCCATCTACATGTATAGGTTGACCTCATATTGTATGAAGGATCCAGCTGTACTATAGATTGACCTTTGACCTAACATTATATCACGGATCCAGCTGTACTAGATTGACCTTTGACATCAAGGATCCATGTGTATTAGATTGACCTATATGTAATACATGTAAGTACATGTACATTGTACCATACAGCCAAACACATGTAGAGTATTATATACATGTACCGGTACTCTATATTGTGTTTTCAGTTTCCGACAACACACACCCCCCCCCTTTCTATTCTATTAAACTTGAATGACTGAAACATGATTATTCCAATTGACTACAATTATAGTTACCCTAACTTCATGTTAATTATTCAATAACAATTGGGCTTAATTCAGACAAGACACACCCAACTATTTATATTGGACCTGGATTTTCTTTAGCACTATTTTCTTGTCGGCTGAGAATAGGCAAGAGAATGTAACCAAGGGAACAGCATTTACCCGTAATAATACAGGTACATTCATAGAGGTTTCTTTTATCCTTTGCTTCCATCAGAAATTAGAGAATAATTAACTCTTTGTAATCGGCCGTGATGGGTTTCTTAATCGACGAGTAATAATTAACTCTTTGTAATCGGCCGAGAGTTGATTGATTAATGAGACCATAGTGGCCGATTCATGATAATTAACTCGTTGTAAATCGGCCGACGTAGATTGATATATGATACCATAGTGGCCGATTCATTGTTTTATCAATCGGCTAGATTAAAGATCAATCGGCTAAAGCCGACAAAAAACAGCCAAATAAGATCCCTGATGTAATTATATCTTGTTATCATCAATATCATGAATATGTAAACAACAATACACTATAAACCGGGTATAATTTAAACTTGTGTATTTACCACTAATTTCTTTCACAATTGTTTATAAACATCAAATCTTTGTATTAAAATTCCTAAAAATCATTTAAAATTACCCCAAATCATCTAATGTGTACTCCTGTCCAGTTTAAGGCTTATTACAGACACTGAGTACTGAGCTAGTTGAGCGAAATTTTAGATACTAAATCAATGATTTTAGTCGCAAACACAGAGATGACTTCGCTAAATTTTGGATATGGCCGCCATTTAGGGCAGAGTTCTAAATGTATTACTCTGACTGTACATGTAGCTAAAAGTTTTATATTATTCTACTATTTTGACTGTAGCTATAAGTTTTTGTATACTACATGTACTTTGACTGTAGCTATAAGTTTTATATTATACTACTCTGACTGTTGTTTTGTACTCTATTGCACTGGGGCCTTATTCACGAAATTTTAACTAAGATAAAATCCAAATTTTAGTTATTTGATTGGATAATATTAGATGGATTTTAGTGCTTAGCCAATTAAAACTGAAGTATCTACTAAAATTTGAATTTGGTGACTCAGGGCCCTGATTAACTATAAGTTTTCGTGTTATACCACTCTGACTGTAGCTATAAGTTTTTGTGTTATACATGTACCACTCTGACTGAAGCTATAAGTTTTCGTGTTATACCACTATGACTGTAACTACATGTATATACATGACCAGTCCGACTGTAGCTATAAGTTTTGTGATTATTTCAGGCATGTATTGATGATAACCAGGATATGGTGGAGTTTCTGGTAGATAATGGAGCTGAAGTTGATGTCTGTGATAATGAAGGATGGACACCATTACATGCTACAGCATCTTGTGGATTTACCGAAATAGCCAGGTCAGTGTCGATGTACTCTCTCTCTCTCTCTCTCTCTCTCTCTCTCTCTCTCTCTCTCTCTCTCTCTCTCTCTCCCCCTCCCCCCAGGTCAGTGTCAATCCATGCTCCCCGCAGTTTTTAGAGCTAATCCCACTAAACACAGCTGTTATGGAAGCCAATTTCTGTTCCAAATTAGGACTCGTCAATAGTCCAATTAACAACCAACAATTATCAGCATACTAATATCATTCGGCTTTAAACAGAGCTCCAACAAAATATGTTTACATAACGTTAATTCATGACTCTTAGTTTTGTTATAGCCTATTAACCAGTGCATGGAATATTGCAGAAAAACTAATTGTGTGTCAAACGAGGCTATCAAACGACTATAATGTAAACAATGCTGTTTGGAGATGAACACTCCTTTCATCGTTTTAATACCTTAAACCACTGTCCAAAGTTTTAGGGAAGACCCCAGATTTAATAAAGGGCTGTCGTGTTGCTGTATGGGAAGAATAGACACACTGCCTCAAAAGCTCAGGTATCGGAAGCCAATCCAGCAGTGGCCAAAGAGGGATTTCTCGGAGCATTGCTTCAGGAATATGGTTTCCATCTAAACACTCATTCTATGCTTGTCAGAATATCCCTCTGCAATTGGAGGTGGGGGATAGAGTTTGGTGTGCGCTTTGTACCATAAGGTCTGTCAGTGGGCCATCTCTCTTTGCTCCCGTCCCTGCCATTAGAGCACTGTACTACTGTACTCTTGTTTTGTGTTATTATTTTAGGACTCATTTACTGATTATTTCTATTTTTTGTAAAATTTCAGATATTTGATCAAGCGTGGAGCTAATGTAGCAGCTGTAAATAACGATGGCGATTTACCCATGGATATTTGTGAAGATGAAGAAATGGAAAATTTATTACAGAAAGAAATGGACGATCAAGGTAAGAGAGATATTCTACAGACAGTACATTTGTAGCTTTCTTCTCAATCTGATTAAATGATAATTTATCATTTAAGATACAGATCTATATTTCGTTTCGATGTTTTATGCTGTCGATGGCCTACACTACAATGTACATGAAGATTTGACCATTTGTACTGGAAGGTTGTGTCAGGGGTCATACAAGCTGCTTTTGACCCTATGATGTCAGACATTTGATTAACCAATTAACATTGCTGTTTCTAGTGGAATACCCACAATTAGGGCTGCAACAATAAGCCAGGCCAATATATTATTATGATGTGTATCACAATTCATTGTTTACGATACGATTAATATCATGATAGGAAATAAATTGAAAAAATAGGCCTACATTTATGGTTTACTTTTAATGTGGCATTTTCTCGGTCAAGGGTCCAAAGTGCCTTTACACTCGATGAAAGTAGAAAAGTTATTTTGCTCATAGACTTATTTACGCATTTAAATGAATATTAGTCTATTTTTGTGAATTTTTTTTTAGGATGATGAATCGCGATACGGATATTGATTCTATCGCGCAGTGTGGATTTTTAAAACTTCGCGATACATCAATGAATCATTGCAGCCCTACCAAAAATTGTAAAAACTCACTGTAACAGACTGTTTCTTTATTTATACATTGTAGGTATTGAATATGACTGTTAAATATATTTGTAGGTATTGATGCCGAATTAGCTCGACAAGAAGAAGAGGAAAGAATGTTAGCAGACGCTAATCAGTGGTTAAACAGTAAAAACGTGAAAGAGAAAAAGCATACAAAGACTGGTGCTACAGCCTTACATGTGGCCGCCGCTAAAAGTTATATAAAAGTTATGGAGTAAGTACAGATATATTTAACTCGAATGAATTTTTGTGATATGATTTCGTCTTTCTCGAAAAATCACCATATGTTTGGGTCAATATAGCCTGGTTGGAGCTGACATACCATAAAACAACATTCCATTTATTCATTCATTTAACTGGAATGGGAAAGTTCAAGCTAGGACAGGTGTTATTTGAGAAAGTTCCTAGTGATTTTCCTGCTAGGTTCACTGGTTAGCGCACATGAGTGTTGTATCATAAGGTCTGTGATTGAGTCAATTGGCCTGGTTTCGAATCCCCTGGTGTACGTGACTAGGAGTAGGGTTGCCCGTACAATCTTGTGGGTTTTCTGCCAATACTAAAGAACCCAACGTTTAAGCAAATTATTGAAATAAAATTGAACCATGTGTTAGTCTCGAAATGACATAATTGGTGTCAAGTGTATGTTAAACCCCATTTCTCTCTCTCCGTATACATTTGTGTGTTAGATTTGAAACTTTGACAATTTATTCTAATTTTAATTAATGAGTGTCATTTATTATTTTGGCTTGATTCAATAGTTAAAGACACATTGTATCATTTGCATCTTGTTTCCAAATGTTGATGCAGGATGGAGGGCAAAAAACCCTGGAATTTGAAATAAAGAATAGTGCATAGCACTGTTTTCCTTTACAAAATTTCCATTCAGTCGTGGCATTGATCCTTTGATGTACCATACATGTATGTATGTGGATTAAAATAAAGTACATGTAGGAGAAGATGTATGAACAGACCCTGGAAATGATGGTTTTACATGTGCCGAACGCTTATTAATATTATCAACAAAAAAGACATATCAGGGCTGGACAAAATGGCAGACTTTTTATACGCCCACATTGAAATTACAAATGTTTAATTACCAAAAAAAGTAAAAATATGCGACAACCCTTGTTGACTGCCCGGACGATTGTATGCTTGGTTGCCCGGCAACCTATCTTTATACCTGACAAGGCCTGAATCTGTGCCTGACATGGTTTTTGACAGGTGCCTTATTTCCAGCAGGCTTGATTAAATGAATATTGGAATGTTAAAGATACATTATGGGAGATAAGATAATGAGTTGGCAGTTCTCACTATAATAGTTAAAAACTAGATAGTGTAAACGTAATTTGCTGAAAATTTCAGTCAAATTGGTCCGCTATTAGCCGAGAAAAAAGCATTTGAAATATTCACATAGCCTCGGTCATCATTACTCAAATCATTAATATAAACAGCATAGTCTTGATAATCCACTTGATTGATTTAATTATCAACGGCCATTAAGCGGCGTATAGGAATTCAATCCGTCAACATCGAAGGCTAGCCTTGACTTTAAGAATTTATTATGGTCTGGATATGTTAATTAATGTCTAATTGATTATTTAGATAACATCTCAGGCCTAAAGAAAGACCTGTAATAAGCAGATTTTGCTCTTGCATAATGCTATTTTAATTTGTTTATTTTTTGTAGGATATTAATACAGGCAGGTGTAGATATAAACGCTCGTGATAACGATGGTTGGACGCCATTACATGCTGCTGCCCACTGGGGACAAGAAGAATCCTGCCAAATACTCGTCGATAATATGTGTGATATGGACATTAAAAATAACGCTGTTAGTATTCCCTCCCTTATCTTTCATTAAAGCTCAATACACACTATGGGGATAATTGATTCATATTCCCGATTTTAATCCCAATGAGTGAAAAGCTGGCTTTCGGGCTAAAATGCATGCAGCGACTGCATAATTGACAATCCCAGTCAACCATGACAGTTGTTGTGTTTAATTAAGTCACGATTCTGTTCACACCACCTCAATTGTCAGGACTGACTGAACTCCGACAGGACTAAATTCTGTATCAAGCGTTTACTATTCCGTCAATTCAAAACGTTCCGGAATGACAATCATGCATCCCTTACAGGGTTCGATCCCTGCATTGGCTAAACTGCAACAGGACTAAATTCTGTATCAAGCGATTACTATTCCGTCAATTCAAAACGTTCCGGAATGACAATCATGCATCCCTTACAGGGTTCGATCCCTGCATTGGCCAAAAAAATTCATCAGGAATTTCGGCATAGTTTCTCATTTCGTCAGAAAGGAGGACAGTTTTCTAGTTGTTCGGATGAAAAACCTTTGGCAGTTGGAATTCAATATAAGTGTAGGCTGAAATGTCGCTGTCAAGGCAAAATTTCCCTCATTGCACACTATGGTGAAAACCCGTCTTCATTATCCCAGTCCAGGAGCAGAACAGTAGGATGTTAAAACCGTTTCATTTCATTTTATCAGAATGGCAACTGTCTTATTTTCTTTGGGGGGGTTGGGATGGCCTAGTGGTCTAGAGTGCCGCGCTTCGATCTCTAGCGGCCCGGTCACCTCTGGCTTGCAGCTGTTATTTCGATCCCTGGTGTGAGCGTATGTGGCATGGAGATACGGGCACCTTCTCAACTTCGTGGGTTTCCTCCGGGCACTCCGGTTTCCTCCCACTGCTAAAGAGACCCTACGCGCAAGCGAATTATTGAAATAAAATTGAACCATATGTTAGTCCTGAAATGACTTAGTTTGTGTCAATAGACGTTAAACCCCATGTCTCTATCTCCCTTTTCTTGTTAACCATATAACTTTATTTTAAAACAACAGGGCCAGAGTGCTTTCGAACTGGCTGATGCGGAAATGGTTCGTGTTTTAGAAGATTTAAAGAAAAAACAAATTACGGTAAGTTTTATCCCTTAGTGATGTAATCGCAGAGAGTTCCGTGAGTTAATTAGAATCTGAGGGGTGGATGGCCGAATTGTTTACGTCTGTCATTGAGTCAAGTGGTTTGGTATCAATTCCCTGCTTGTGCGTGCGAAACAGGAGGGTTCTCCGTTTTTTTCCCCACTGTTAACCCCTTGTGGACGGGATTTTCGACGAAATTTCGTAACCCTGTACGGGATTATTTAGGGGGAAAAATCATTTTTTTTTAAATGTGAATTTATCTTCAATCTGCTTGGCTTAAATTCTTAAAAAAGAATTCCTGTTGTAATTTTATGATGTTTTGAGTTCACAAAATGAATTTTCCTTGCATTTGTCTATTTTACTTCGTCGAAAGACAGCTGGCGCTTCCTGGCAACCGCCATTGTTTACATGTCGTAACTATGCAGAAAATTCGAGAAAATTGCAAAAAATTGCACGATAAAATACAAGTGATGCCATCTAGAACAACGGGAGATAACTAGTTTATGATCGCAAGGCAAAGGGGGATTCCCCGTGCTAAATTAAGCATATTTAAATGAGGACTGATTCAGGGTGTGACGTGCCAACACGTCAACCGTCTCTGGGCACAGAAAATATTTGCGTGTCAACACGTCATCCGTCCAAAAGGGGTTAAAGAACCCTATACACAAGCGAATTATTGAAATGAAATTGAACCATACGTTAGTCTCGAGTGGACATTCAACCCCATTTCTCTCTCTGTGTTTTCTTGTATATACCTTCAACATTAGGCATGGTAATTTGGATAACTCACTATTACAGATTACGACCAATGAAGCCAATCCCAATCAGTCCAATTTATTGTATTTTTACATTGTAAATATTGTATATTTATAGTTACGCGATAAAGCCCCAACTGGTGATGAAATTATATCTACGAAGGGTTCAGCACACAAGAGACGGTAAGTATCTTTAATAAACCAGAGGGCACGATAGGGCAGTGAGTAAGGAGCGAGCCGAGATGCCAGGGTCTGGGGCTGAGAAAAATTCCTCATTTTTGTCTAGCATGGTTACCCCTTGTTTGTGGAAGAGGTTAAAACTTTAAAACAATTTTCAAGTGAAAACTATCACTAGTTTTATTCTAAATACACAACGTTACGACAAAGCATTTAATAAACAGAGGTTGAATATGTAAGCATGATGAAGAATTTCATCACTCTCTATCTCTCCCCTCTCCCCTCTCCAGGCGCGGATCCAGGATTTTTTGCAGGGGGGGTCTAGGTTTGATAATTGCTTAACTAATTGCGCTCAACCGATTAATTTGGAAAATTAGATTCAATTTGGTTCATTCTGACGTATTTCCGGAAGGTAAATTCCAAAATTACAGGTCTAAATCGCCAATAAAATCGCATAAAAACATTTTCAAGCCTGAGCAGGGGGGGGGGGGGGGTCCGGACCCCCTGGCCCCCCCCCCTCTGGATCTGCGCCTGCTCTCCCTCCCTCTCCGTCTCTCTCTCTCTCCCTCTCTTTCTCTCTCTCCCTCTTTCTTCCTCTCCCTCTCTGTCTCCCCTCTCCTCTCTTTCTCCCCCCTCCACCCTTTATCTTCCTCCTCCTCTGTCCCTCTCCCCTCTGTCTCGCCACTCTTCTCTCTCACTAATGTATAACTTTTTGATATTTCCAGAAGTTCTGTAACCCGTATGAGTGGAGATCAGAAAGCTAACGTGATATTAAAAGCATCTGAAGAAGAACGAGCAGCATTATTTAAAACAGCAGATGATAAAGAAACACATCATAGTGATGAAGATGACCATGAAACAGGTGAGACTCATTTTAGGGGCCGCAGTTCCGACACTAGGGCCCTATAAAATAAATGATGAAGGTGTCGCAATTCAGATGCTGGAGGCCAGTTCGTGAAGTCTATGGCTTCAATTGCACACAGTAGCGGATTATCAGTGAGGCTGATGAGGCTGCAGCCTCAGCCCCAAAGATTTTGTAAAAAAAAATTTTTTAGACTTGTCTGATACGATTAAAAACGCATAGACAATGAATGTTAGGGGTGTGGGGTTTAAGCCCAACGGGAATCAACATAGGCCCTGACCCAAAATTAATTAGGCCCACGCCTTTTTAAATTGGCCCTCCAGAAACTGTCGCCTCTGGCCTTGGTGGAGCTTAATCCGCCACTGGTTGCACAGGGGGGTTGGGTGGCCGAATGATTGGGACGTACACACTGTATCATAATATCTATCTGCCGTTGAGTCAACTGGCATAGTTTCCATTCCCGGGTTGTATGTGACAAAGAGGAGAGTCGCCTGTTCATATGGGTTTTCATCGTGTCATCCAGTTTCCTCCCACTGCTAGAGACCTGTGCGACAAAGAGGAGAGTCGCCTGTTCAACCTTATAGGTTTTCACTGTCTCATCCTATACTCACAAGTGAATTATTGAAATAAAATTGAACCATGTGTTAGTACTGAAATGACCTAGTTTGTGTTAAGTAGATGTCAAACCCCATCTCTTTCCCTTTCTCAATCGAGTACCTCAATTTTGTAAAAAAAAATTAATTTGTCTGAATTATTTTTTCAGAACGACAAAATAAGATAAACAAAAAGTCCTCGACTACCACTCCTACGGTAAGTTTTTTTACGATCATTTCCATAGTTACATGGCATAGAACATTATATAAATATGTTGCAAATATTAGCATTTCATTCCTTGTCATGTACACATATCGTAAAATAGCAAAAATAAACTTTAACCAAAGTTGACGAAATTAAAACCTGTTGAGTTAATTGGTAAAGTTATTTCAGAATAATGCTGCACAGCACTACTATGTCACGGCCAGTTAGCGGCCATGTTTGTTTGTGTGTTAATATATTTAACCTGTATTTAGCGTATTCGTATTGAGTAGGCTAAATCTTAATTTGTATCTAATTGAACTGTGATAAATATATATTTAGCTACACAATTGATATGTGCATATCATTATATTAAACAGACCTTGCAGTAAGTCAGTACGATGATGTACAAAGGATCAGGCCATAGCCAGCTCATAAATTCGATTTGGTGGGGGGGGGCACTCCCTGTGACTACGTTCCCACAAAGGATCGCTTGCACAGGAATTTATCGTGAATTCAGGCATCGCATTTGACTTAAATAAGATACCTAAGTCTTTTGGATGATTGCCACGCTTTACTTGATCAGAATGTTCTGGGTTCGGAAGAGAAAACCTTTCACACACAAGGGTGGTGCATGAGAGTTTGACAAGTGAAGTGTGTCTATTCCTTTGCAAGAGACAAAAACATGGTTCAATATATCTTTTTGTTTTCTCGCGCGCATGATGAGAGCGAGTGATGATTGGTATTTACAGCAAGGTCTGTGTGGAATATATATACAATGCTTTGGAAAAAGGGATAAGATAGTATATCTGTGTGAAAATATAATATTAAGTTTTTGTGAAATTAGATTATTATGAGTATAGAAGACTCAATTTTGATATACAAAAAACAAAAAAAAAAACATTTAGTTTGAATGAAAGGAAGTGCCCCTTGAAATTTTCAGAGTAGGGCTGCAATAATTTATCTGTGAATCGCGATAATTTTCAAATTCAAAATGCAATCAGTCATTACTGAAATTGATGTTAGGTAACAAGACGATTTGGTCATTAATATTACTTGCTCTTGTATACCAGAAAATAAGTCAAATTTGTTTCCATGGAAACCTTCTGATAATAGACATTGATGGATGTATAAAGCGGCATATGAGATTACGTTCCAGATTTGACAGAAAATTTATTAAAATTTTAACAGAATTAACCTTTATAAAGCTTTATTAAAGTACGAAAATTGTGTAGCAAAAACTAAGTGTAATTTTTTTTCATGGAATCACAAAAGTTAAAGTTATGAAAATCTGTGAAGTAATAGTCTGTTGAAAATATCCAAGCACAATCTTTCCACAACTTATGTTTCTAAGGGAACTTCCTTTAATCAAATGCTTGTAAATTTCAAGGACATACACGGTCAAATCTTGACAAAATAAATTTGATAATCCAATTTTGACATGTCAAAATCATTTATTTTATTAATATTTTATCAAATGTTTTGCCAGCGATTGACCTTGACATGTTGTTGAATTTGTGATGTTGCTATAGTAACAATATATTAGTCTATGTCTTGTATCTGCATGCAGTCTCTTGAGGAGAGGCCAACCATTCAAAAACCGGAAATGCCAAAAATAGACGAGGATGCCGAACTTACCGGAAAACTCCCCACATCATCAAGCGTGACACCCACGGTAACTAACGTAAGTTGGAAAATCATCCAATCAAAAGTCTGTTCTCATTTTGAAATTTTTAGTCATTTCTTATCATTTTTCTTCTTTTGTGAACCAAGTACATATTTAGCGTTAATTCTAAAGATTTTTTTTCTTTATAATTCTAATTAATCAAAAAAAAATTATTTTAATTTTGGTAATTGAAAAATAATTTGTTTTTCTCGAATTTTTGAAAATAATTTTTGTCAAACATTATTAACATGTTAAGTCCTTTTAAATAGTTCCTACAAAGGTTATCCCCCTTTAGTCATACCCTGGGCTGATCTTTAGTTGCATCGATTATTGTGCTATGGTCGAACTATCTGCATTCAAATGGCATTTAATTCAGCTCAACTGGGCGTCCGTATATGGAATTGTCAATGGTTGGTTCATTTGCTGTTTGGGTGCTACTTCAGACTATAGTTGCAACCGTAAAATAAACATCTGAAGGTCACCCCACCCAAAATTTCTAGTTTTTCCTCAAATCCCCTATTAAAAAAAACTGCATTTATAACCCAGTATCCTAATATTTAACCAAATAAAAAAACAATTAAAAATTTATTTAAACCTCCATAACAATTAATTCTACTAAAGCAACAAAACTTATAACCCTTAATCCGTGTTCATAGAATATTAAGGGGTTTAGGGAAACGGCGCCGGGGGTCTCTAATTTTGGCAGAACTGGGATGATCATCATTTACATACAACAAGTACTTTGGAGATTTGGGATTTGATAAAAAAAAAAATGGTTCAGACATATTATAGATTAAAGCATTTCTGTGTACGCTCTTGTGAAATGTATGTATTATAATATTCAATATATGACGTGAGGGGATTAGCCAATGAAACAGTATGTCACCGCGATTTCTTTGAGTTTGATGCACGGAACATCAACGCTGATTTCATAGGGTAAAAAGCCGCTCATACGACTACTGACACGACCTTCCAAAAAAACTTGTGAGATATTTATGTAGTGTAGGCCATCGAATGTATAAAAGAAAAACGAATATATTTTTATCGGATTGCATGCAATGCTCAAAATTTTGCATGGTTTGAAAAAAAAAATGAAACTTTTCTTTGGTTACGGTAGCGATGGTGATGGTCTAAATTAGTGCATATTGTTATATATATCATATTAAACTAAAAAAAAATATAGGGTGGTAGTGCACTGCTTGGATTTCTGTAGAGAGCTAGCGGAGTGGCTCAGTGAGTGAGACGCCGGCTCGCTAACCAGTTCCCCACAACAAGAGGTGGTGTGAGCACAATCGTGACATATTGAAACTCGAACGAATATGTTTCAGCTGTCGTGGTTGGTAAGGATAGATTTGAAAATTGTGTGGGTTTGATTGGCTAATGTTTTTATTGCACATGACACTGCACGTTCACAGCACATCCTGCTAACCATAACAAAAACTCAAATATTCTTGGTCTGAGTGCCAAAACTTTTTTGAAAAAAAATCCATGTATAAACAGGAGTTACTTGAAAATGGCCAGGACTAGATCTAATTATTTCATGGCCTGGACAGCTAGATGTATTAATTTCATGGATTTATTTATTATTAGATCTATGCATAACAAGGGTTACATTAAGAACGGCCCGCACAAGATCTATTAATTTCATGGGCTACTACATTAAGCATGGCCTACACAAAATCTATAAATTTATATATCAAAGTTTACATTAAGAATGGGCCAGACTACATCCATGCATAACAAGGATTGCATTAAGAATGGCCTGGACGACATCCATAATTTCTTGGGTTACTAAATTGTTCTCATTTGGTTTTATTTTATTAAGCATGGCCTGTACTAAATGTACAAGTATATATAACATTAAGAATGACCCAAACTAGATTTATGCATATCAAGAGTTACGTTAAACATGGCCCAGACCACTTGTAAATCTATGTTTAAAACAAGTTCAATTTAGAATGGTCCAGACAAAATCTATAAATAACAAAAGGTACTAGATTAAGAAGGGCAAGGTTTAGTCCAGCTCTGAAGTACAGATGTTTTCCTATTATAAATGGAAACCATTAATTTCATAATATGGTGGTTCAAACGGTTTTCTAATATTCTTTTTTTTATTTAATGGTATAATGAGGGTTGTTTTGGGATTTATTCATTATTACGATTTTCATTAACCAACCATCTTGCAATAATCATTTCATCTACCATCGTCATCTCATATTTCTTTATTTTATTTTCCTTCTAAAGGAGGTGATACAGCCGACAACACCAGTAATCAAGGTCCCCGAACCTTCACCCCCACCAGCCCCTACACCAGACCCTCCCACGCCAACACCCCCTGTCAAAACTGAAGAACCAGTTGAGCCCCCTACCTCTAAACCAGTAGTCCCTGTCCCCGAACCCACTCCAGTGGTCACTCCGACACCCGAGGTTACAGAGGTTACCCCCCCTCGAGATGAAACCCCTACTCCAGCCCCAGAAACGCCGTCAACCCCGGCAGTGGTATTAGAGGAAACTGAGGTACGTGAGCATGAAGTATCAGCATGTTTACGGTTTTCAGTTAGAATAACCTGTCATGTAATTTTTAGGGTGCTGTCACTTGGCTACCGTTCATACTAATTTGTGTCATAGGCAGATTATGAATTTTTTAATTTCAATTTCAATATCTGACAGTTATTTCGATATATTTCTTTTTAATTTTGAATTTTAAATGTATATGGAAAGGCAAGGAATACTCAAGAATATTTTCAACCTTGTATGCTGTTTCCTAATTTTAGATAGTAGTACAGCATTAGGAGATACATGTATTGACCGTTTTTGAAAATATCCAACATGCTTGAATAAAGATAACTTAGAGAGTTTACAACTAAATGATATCAAAAATTATTCAATCAACATTTCTATTCAATTCACAATGCCGTTTTTTTCTCTCTGCTGACAAATAAAATGTTAATTATACATGCATACTCCTCACATGTTCTTGATTAAATAACCAGGGCAGTCATTACAGGCCCTACGTTCACAAAGCATTCCCAGACTATAGTTAAGAATTTAAGTAAAATTGTTGGTCTTATTTTAATTAAAATACAACCCTTTATAAAACTTCTATTGTTTTAATGTATCAAATACATCAATTAGCAACCATGTGCAAAGTTTTGTATTTCTGGATCAAAGATATATTTCTCATAAACAGTGATTGAAAGTTGAGCAAATTCTTAACCCAAGTTTTGTGAACTCAGGGTCAGATGTCTATGACACAATAAAGATGTGAGCATAAAAGCCCTTTCAGCACCCTCTATCTTACTTCTAAATTTAATTGATAGAATGAATCGGTTAACCATAGTTCTGATAACTTGCATTTTATTACGAAAGATACAAATTTATTAATTGGCTAATTAGCTCTAGGAACGTTCTATTTAATGAAAGCAAAAACTATAAAATAATTTGTCTAGCTAGTTTGCTTTATAGCTTTAATAACTCACAATTTAATAAATGCAAAAGATTCAAATTTATTAATTGGCTTGCCAGTTGGCCCTAGCAACTCACAATTTATTAATTGGTTAGCTTTATAGCTCTAATAACTCACATTTTAATGAATGCAAAAGTTATGAATTGTATCAAATTGAATAGTTGGCAATTATATAGCTCCAAAATCTCATTTAACTAATGCAAATAACTATAAATTGATTAATTGGCTATCTTGTTACATTATTTCTTGTAACTCAGAATTTAATGAATGCCAACAGTATAAAATGATCAAAAGCTATCAAATAATTAATGGGCAAGCTACTTAACCCACATTTTCTTAAATGCAAAAACTATGAAATGACTAATTGGCTATCTAATTATCTTTAATAATTTAACATTTAATGAAGGCATTAAATGGATCAATTAGTTAGCTCATTAGCTGTTTAACTCACAAGTTATTAATTGACAAGCTGATTATCACTAATTATTGATCAATTAGCTAGCTAATTAGCTCTTGTAACTCACAATTTATTGATTGGCCTGCTAATTATCTCTAATGGTTTACAATTTAATGAATGCAATCGCTACATGTATATTATAATAAATTGATTAAATTGCCTAACTAACTTTAATTAAATTATTTTGTATATATAATTAATAGGTACAAATATGAAGTATAATATTAATACACCTTATTTTAATCTATTTGGAAAAACCTATGGAAATTTTTTGTGTGATTTATATTTAAATTATTTATCATTAAAGAATACACACCACCCACCCCACCCCTTCCCTTTCTTTATCTCTTAAAGCCAATCTATAATCAGCTGTATTGTTAGTGTTCGATGTTACTGCTGCGCATGTAGACTTCTGATCGCTGTCGCTTCTAATATCAGCCCTACATTGTAAGTCTGTTTTCCATGTTCACGCTTCCTGTATGTTTTTACCGGTTACATTAAAAAGGTCCTATTACGTTTGTATAAGACAGATTTTCTATTTTGTCGCTGGCAAAAACATGCATGAATATGCCGAATATGCCATGGAAATGTGTATATTATGGAAAACAAGCCTTGAACTATTGATTCAATACGTTTCTCCAGCTTTTGCTTTGACGGATATATCTTTCCGTAACACAATATTGTTTGGATAATGCTGTTCCATTCTTGCCTTCACACCATATTGTAAGCCAATTTACTGCTGTCAAATGCTACATGATGGCCATTCTACGAGTGGAAACATCTAGACCTGGTTGGCTTTTGTCCCCAGTATTAGAAATCCTACTATTGTGTCTCATACATAACTTATGTCCTGCTTGATATTGACTGCTTGATTCCAAACCTGCTGTTATCATTCTTAAATGCCTTGGGGTTTTTTAATATTTTTTTGCCTTATTTTCCATCCATTATTCATTAACTGATCATTACACACTCACTATTCATTACGCATGGACTATTCATTACACACTGACTATTCATTACACACTAACTATTCGTTACACGTTAACTATTCATTAGACATTAACTATTCATTGTGCATTAACTATCCATTACACATCAACCATTCATTACATATTAACTATTCATTGTACATTAACTATTCATTACACATTATGATTAACTATTCATTACATATTAACTATCCATTATAGTATCTTTATTACACTATTTTTTAGCAATATTTCATATTTCAAATATCAATATTTTTTTATCATTTCAAGTATTGATATAAATGTACCAGTATCATTATTTTTCCTAATTCTGATATCAATATCAAAGCATCATTATCATCATTCGAATATCAATGTATTTTTTGTCATTCAAATATTAATTTTTTTTCCTTGAACTATTCTGTTCAGTCTTCTGTCACATATCTTATCCTATTTTTGGTTGTAACATTTCTCCATATAAATTCCTTTCTATTTAGCTTTATAGAGATTAATTTTTAAGCCATCTAAAAATAAATTGATTCTCTGACATTTGGTCTAAGAAAATATACTACCAGCGTGAGCAGGAATTAGAAAATAAAAACCAGTTAGTTTGAATAATAAACTCGAAAACCACAAAAAACAATTGATGTGGGAAATTTCAGAAAGCTACTGGTTAATAGTGTCTATTTGATTTATTGTAAAAGCATTTGAAGAGCCCAGAGGAAAAACGATCTAAGTCACATTTTTGTCTTTACGCATGAAATACAAAAAAAAAACAACTTTAAGGCCTGATGGACAAGAATGCTTGTTCGACCAGGGCGCTGTGGATTTACATCGTTCTTGAACGAAAAGGCCTTAGCAGACGTGCCTTTTTTTGATTGGACTGGGGGGGTTGGGATGGCCTAGTGGTCTAGAGTGTCGCACTTGGACCTCTAGCTGGCCGGCCACCCATGGTGTGAGCGTATGTGGCATGAAGATAGGGGCGCCTTTTCAACCTCGTGGGTTTCCTCCGGGCACTCCGGTTTCCTCCCACTGCTAAAGACCCCTACACGCAAGCGAATTGTTGAAATAAAATTAAACCATATGTTAGTCCCGAAATGACCTAGTTTGTGTTGAGTGGACGTTTAACCCCATTTCTCTCTATTTGATTTGACTGGTCGGTTTTACCTGAAATCATTTTTCCACAGAAAGCTTATACAATTTCTACAGATGGCACCATTAACTGGGGATCATGAAAAAAATAACTTACCGGGTACATCGTTTTTCCCCATGACTACATGTATTTATTTACTGCTCTTAATGGAATTGATTTGTAAAATTTTATTTCATTTTCAAATAAATAGTTTTCCGAGTAATATACAATTTATTTTTAGATGGTTTTGTATGATTTTTGTTATTTTAGTTTAAAAAGAGGCAGTACTACTATTTATTGCCATGAGATATAAATTGCCTTGAGATAATCCAGCCCTGGTATTTTCCTTGTCAGTGGGGCAGAAACGTTTCTGTCCGGGGGCCTAAATTTCCCTCAAAGCACACTTGGTAAAGCCAAGTAGGACTTTAAAACGCTGTTTTATTATACGCCCACATTTTCATGTGGACGTATTATGTCGTCGCCCCTGTCCGTCCGGACATCCGTCAGGACGTCCGTCCGTCCACAATTTGTTTGTGGACTCTCTACAGGTCACAATTCTTATCCGATTTTGACGAAATTTGAAATATAGGTTTATCCCCAAAAGATCTTGGTTCCTTTCGATATTGGCATGTATCGGATCAAAACTTCATGGATTATGGCCCCTGATTGTACGAAAAATCACGTTTTTAGCTTGTGGACCCTATAGAGGTCACAATTTTGAACCGATTTTGATGAAACTTGCATGTTTGTAACCCAAAGATCTTGGTTCCTTTCGATATTTGCGGCTATCGGAATGTAATTTCCTGAATTATGGCCCCTGATTGTCCGCAAAATCACCCTTTTTAGCTTGTGGTCCCTCTGGAGGTCACAATTATTATTCGATTTAAAAAACCGTTCGATTATATCACCGTTACAGCCCTAAAAAGGTTGAGTTCGAATTTCGGGAAAATCAGACGAAAATTGCCATACAAAATGGCCGCCGTTTGTACGCGAATACTGTTAAAAAATGGTATATCAAGGTTGTGGACCCTGTGGAGGTCACAATTTTGATTCGATTTTGATGAAACTTGAAATTCATGGTTATAACCCAAAGATCTTGCTTCCTTTCGATATTTGCGCATATCGGATCGTAACTTCCTGAATTATGGCCCCTGATTATACGCAAAATCGCCTTTTTATACGCCCACATTGAAATGTGGTCGTATATTGTCGTCGCCCCCGTCCGTCCGTCCGTCCGTCGGTCCGTCCGTCCGTCCGTCGGTCCGGCGTCCACAATTGCTTGTGGACGCTCTACAGGCTAAAGTTAATATCCGATTGACTTTAAATTTATACACAGTGTTTATGGTCATGAGACGAAGAAGCTTATTGATTTTCAGCGATTTCCGATAATTAGTGCCAGAGTTATGGCCCTTGAACACTTGAAAATATCTTGTGGACGCTCTAGAGGCCAAAGTTAATATCCGATTTACTTTAAATTTATACACAGTGTTTAAGGTCATGAGACGAAGAATCCTATTGATTTTCAGCGATTTCCGATAATTAGTGCCAGAGTTATGACCCTTGATCACTTCAAAAAATCTTGTGGACGCTCTAGAGGCCAAAGTTAATATCCGATTGACTTTATATTTATACACAGTGTTTAAGGTCATAAGACGAAGAAGCCTATTGATTTTCAGCGATTGCCGATATTTAGTGCCAGAGTTATGGCCCTTGATCACTTCAAAAAATCTTGTGGACGCTCTAGAGGCCAAAGTTAATATCCAATTGACTTTAAATTTATACACAGTGTTTAAGGTCATAAGACGAAGACGCCTATTGATTTTCAGCGATTTCCGATAATTAGTGCCAGAGTTATGGCCCTTGATCACCTCAAAAAATCTTGTGGACGCTCTAAAGGTCAAAGTTAATATCCGATTGACTTTAAATTTATACACAGTGTTTAAGGTCATAAGATGAAGAAGCCTATTGATTTTCATCGATTTCCGATAATTAGTGCCAGAGTTATGGCCCTTGATCACTTCAAAAAATCTTGTGGACGCTCTAGAGGCCAAAGTTAATATCCGATTGACTTCAAATTTATACACAGTGTTTAAGGTCATAAGACGAAGAAGCTTATTGATTTTCAGCGATTTCCGATAATTAGTGCCAGAGTTATGGCCCTTGATCACTTCAAAAAATCTTGTGGACGCTCTAGAGGCCAAAGTTAATATCCGATTGACTTTAAATTTATACACAGTGTTTAAGGTCATAAGACAAAGACGCCTATTAATTTTCAGCGATTTCCGATAGTTAGTGCCAGAGTTATGGCCCTTGATCACCTCAAAAAATCTTGTGGACGCTCTGGAGGCCAAAGTTAATATCCGATTGACTTTAGATTTATACACAGTGTTTAAGGTCATGAGACGAAGAAGCCTATTGATTTTCAGCGATTTCAAATAATTACTGCCAGAGTTATCTCCCTTGATAACTTCAAAAATTCTTGTGACGCTATAGAGGCCAAAGTTACTATCCGATTGACTTCAGATTGATACATAGAGTTTAAGGTGTTGAAACGAACAAGTATTTTGATTTTCAATGAATTTAGATAACTGAACAGCTAAATCCATGATATTAAATGTTTCATGTATATACTAATTGTTAGCGTGGGGTAAAACTTTATAAAAAGCAATCAAATTCTAATGATTTTCTGATAATTACATAATGAGTTGTTACTCTTAATCAGTTTTTAGTGTATTACAAATGTTTCATTACCGAAATTAGTAAAAATATGCGACAACCCTTGTTGACTGCCCGGACGATTTAGCTGCTGTGGGCGTATGTTTCGTTGCCTGGCAACCTATCTTTTTTAGCTTGGAGGTCACAATTATTATTCGATTTAAAAAAACGTTTGATTATATCATCGTTACACCCTAAGGAAGGTTGAGTTCGAATTTCGGGAAAATCGGACGAAAATTGCCATACAAAATGGCCGCCGTTTGTACGCGAATACTGTTAAAAAATGGTATATCAAGGTTGTGGACCCTATGGAGGTCACAATTTTGATTCGATTTTGATGAAACTTGAAATTCAAGGTTATAACCCAAAGATCTTGCTTCCTTTCGATATTTGCGCATATCGGATCGTAACTTCCTGAATTATGGCCCCTGATTATACGCAAAATCGCCTTTTTTTTAGCTTGGAGGTCACAATTATTATCCGATTTAAAAAAACGTTTGATTATATTACCGTTACACCGTAAGGAAGGTTGAGTTCGAATTTCGGGAAAATCAGACCAAAATTGCCATACAAAATGGCCACCGTTTGTACGCGAATACTGTTAAAAAATGGTATATCAAGGTTGTGGACCCTGTAAAGGTCACAATTTTAATTCGATTTTGATGAAACTTGAAATTCATGGTTACAACCCAAAGATCTTGGTTCTTTTCGATATTTGCGCATATCGGATCGTAACTTCCTGAATTATGGCCCCTGGTTATACGCAAAATCCCCCTTTCTTTAGCTTGTGGTCCCTCTGGAGGTCACAATTATTATCCAATTTAAAAACACGTTTGATTATATCACCGTTACACTGTAAGGAAGGTTGAGTTTGAATTTCGGGAAAATCGGACCAAAATTGACAGACAAAATGGCCGCCATTTGTACGCAAATACTGTTAAAAAAATTATATATCATGGTTGTGGACCCTGTATAGGTCACAATTTTAATTCGATTTTGATGAGGAAGGTTGAGTTCTAATTTCGTGAAAATCGTACCAAAATTGCCGGACGAAATGGTCGCCGTTTGTACGCGAATAGTGTAAAAATATGGTATATCATGGTTGTGGACTCTCTACAGGTCACAATTCTTATCCGATTTTGATGAAAAGTCACATTTCTAGGTTGTGTACCGTCACACCATAATCATTGTCGGTTTCGAATTTCATTAATATCAGACTGGAACTGACCAACTAAATGGCTGCTCCCAATACAGTATGAAATACAGGACTTAAAGATGTAGGAAAAATCACTTTCGGTATTGCTTGTTCTCTGTCCATCTCTCGAAAATGTGGGCGTATCCTGCCTGGCAGTGCCAGCCTATCTTTTCATTCTGGTTTTGAATTTCTGGGCTGATGTTTTATCATGTTCAAAATAACTGTAAAATTGTCAAACACATGTTGCCTAGCAACCATCTTTTATTTCTTCTATGTTAAAACTTTCAAGTTTTTATTTCTGGAGATGGGAGTTTTAAGTCAGTAGATGGCCGTCATTCTCAGAATCTACAATAAAAAAAACTTTCATTGTATGCCAAATCAGATAGTATTACTGCCTCTTCAATTTATTGTTGTATTTAGTTTTAACCGGGGTCTTACTTTAAACAAAATTTACCAGCCCTGACTGACTGCCATGGAAATTGTCTGATTAAAATACTTATTTGTTGGTCGTTTCCATGTCTTATTAGTTTTGTGTATCTTGAGTGAAAAAATCCACCATTAAGGCGCTGATTGTGGAATACATTTTGGGAGACCATGTCTCATTGTTCACAGCCTAATCCATACGAACATCTACTCATATTAATTATTTAAAGATTTAGATAAAGAGCTGGTCGTTCTCGCTATAATGCAAAATGAATATATGGAAAATTTCATTCAAATTACTCTATTCTTAGCGAAGATATTAGCCTTTGCAGGTTTGGCCAAGATACATGTGTATGTGCACTGGTTGTAAACACCATACTTGTTGTTCAAGACTTAGCCTCACTTCACCATTTTTAAACTAAATGAATAAATGGCCAAACTATTGTAATCGGCTTAAATCAGACCCATCCGATGGCATCAAGATTTGATTATGGTCTTATCCTATAAATTAATGTCTAAATAATTTAACGCTAAAATAGATAATCAAGATAAAGTCTTTTTTGTTCTGTATAGTTTTTATAAAATTTTCCATACATTCATTTGTCATTATCCATTTTTGAACTTTAATATAATTTGTGGTACGGAAATACGTCACATAATGTCTGGCTGGTAAATTAGTTTGAAGAGAGCGCCCTCGTCTGTAAGAATGCATGCTGACTGCTGTATGTCTTTAACCATTATCTTCTGTAGGGTCATTTACGCTTCACAACTACGTCGTCCATAACTCCCAAGATCAACGTTTTCAACTGGCGTAGATCGTTGGATAAGACTGGTAGCTCTTATCTACCTATTGATAAAACTTTACGCTCACGGTCCACATCAGATATTTATACAAGTGTGAGTTTTTAAAAAATGGACGTTTAATTGTTTTTTTTAAATTTCAGTTACAAATATTCTATTTGTTAGTTTCTGTATTAATTTTAAATCAATATTACAATTGGATACCATTTTAAGAAAGTTTTTGAAACTATGAATTTTTTAAAATTCTGTTCGCTGACATCCTACACCTTGAGGCAGGACCAATGAAATTTTTTTTAAAATGCTTTTGGGTATGGGTTCCACGTCGGCCGTACATGCCGGTCAAGACCTAGAGCTATGGAAAATGGCAGTTATTAGATCTGACTTATCGGTCATTTTTCACACTGGAAAAAGTTTAGAGTCTTGATAAATGAAAGAACCTTTCAAGTCTCATGATAAATGTTTTTTATTTAGAAAATTTAATCTTTGGAACTAATAGATATTGAGATAAGCAGACCACCTATCTGTGGTTTTTAAATCATTCTTTTTTACCTCAAGACAGGACCCTAAATATAATAGGTTTTCTCAAAGAACAGAAGTTCCAATTGATGTGGTCAAATACAGTTCTTATCGAATGAAGTACACTAAAAGTGTTTATTTGCTCTCGCCATCTTTAGAAATAAGGCCAACTGTTTATAAATAAGCTACAGTTACAGTCCTCTGTATTTTTCCATCTTTACAAATAAGGCCCTTCATACATAAATAAACGACAGTAACTTGTAGTTTTCCATCTTTAGAAATAAGGCCCTCAATTCGTAAATAAACTACGTCCACCTGTAGTTATATAAGAAACCACTGTTTTAAATAGCACTAGGCACTTTGTTGGAACCCTTTCTCCGTGCACACTATTAAAGACTGAAAATAACAAACTTGTCAAATCTCTCATAGCAAACTAACAAATTAGAATGCCTTTGAAATGTACGAGCCAGTTCTGTTGTAACATTTATAGAAATTTACAAACCTAGTAGATTAGATACGTAGTTTGAAATTAGTTTAAATTAGAAGCTTGTTAACATCACCATGTTATTATGAAAAAACAAAACTCTTTTTACCTTTCACTTCACACAAATCTTTCTAATACTTGTATTTCTTGAACTCTCATTCAAATTTTATTCAGTGGTTGGTGTAAAATTCCCGAATAACGTCCAAAGAATTAAATGTTTTTAATGGTTTCTATGATTTGTTTTTGGTACAGGAGAAAGAAGGAAGTCCAAGGTCAAATAGTACATCTGCTGTAGAAGACACGAAACCAGACAGGTTTGACATACATTATATTTTTGATTTATCGATTTTTGAAATCATTCGTTGTATTTACGATTTTGAAAGGAATACTTTTGATAAGATATGTATTGTGTACTGTTTCAATATCATCATTCATGGGTCAATCAGATTATGACACAGATCCTGTTTGGTTTCGTTTTTTATAGTTCAAAATTTCGTTTTACTTGTCTTCACTAGACTAGGATCTGGAAGAGTTGTTATATTACGGGGTTAAAATTGGTTGTTGAAGTGAGGGATTAGACAATGAAAATGAATGTTACGGCGAGCTCTTGGCGTGCCATGGCCGGAACTGTGGATGAACCACTAAAAACGGCAATACTGATTGATTAATCAATGTCTGACATAGAGTCAAAAGCCGCTCGTAAGACCCCTGACACGACCTTCCAGTACAACTCGTCAATCTTCATGTAGTGTAGGCCATCGAAAGTATAAAAAACAAAACGAAATATATTTCTGTATTTTAATGAGATTTTTCATGGGCCACAAGCCGATGTATTGTAATATTCTACTGAACGTAAGCTATATCCAATATCTTTCATTTCAGTCAAAATAACGTTGAATTCGCTTGGTCTGATGGGTTATATTGATTTCAAAAATCACTGTCAATTTATAACAATTGACATTTGGACAAGAAATCCTCTTGTCGTTGAGGGAGACTGTCGCAAAAATTTCAACACATGCGTCCAAAATAATAACCCATGTATAGATCTTGACCATGACCCCCACCAGTGCATCATCAATGACATAGTATGAAAATGTTGACATATTACTGTTCAATATTTAAAAAACTTTATTTGATTCATCATTTTCTATCTGCGGGGGTGCGTTAGATGGCCGAAATGGTTAGCACAGGCATACTGTATAATAAGGTTTTTCAACTGTCCTGGTTTCGATTCCCCAGTTGTACGTGACAAGGAGTAGGGTTGTTGGTTTTCTCCGGGTCCTCCGGTTTCCTCCCACTGTTAAAGACCCCTACATGGCATGAAAATTATTGAAATAAAATTATACCATATGTTAGTCCCGAAAGAAATTACTTAGTTTGTGTCAAGTGGGCATTAAATCCCCTCTCTCTCTTTCTATCCGCAGTGTCATTCAATCTGTTCACCCAGTTCTGCGGGATATTAGTTTGGACGCAAGTGTTGAAATTTTGCCGCAGCCTTTAAAAAAAATGAAAACCATTTCACTGTTAAATTTTCTTGTTACTCATAATTAATAGCCCAATGAAAACTTGATTCATTTTCACTTGCTTGAAATTTAATTTTTGCACATTGAAGCTTGAAGTTTAATTTTTGCACATTGAAGCTTGAAGTTTAATTTTTGCACAGTGAAGCTTGAAAGTTTAATTTTGTCTCACTGTGACTAAAGCTTGATGTTTAATTTTAACTCATTTGAAGCTTGAAGTTTGATTTTAACATTTCATTTAACATTTTATTTGTTTTCTTTAACATTTCCCTTTTTTTTTCCATCAAAATTTTTAATGTTCCCTGTTACTGTTAATTTTTTTTTTTTAATTTTTTAAGTGTTATTTTTTGTATGATGTTTTGTTAATAGAAATACAAGTTGAGCCGTGCTCGTTAGTTGGTGTTGGCTAGGGATATACAGTATAAACACTGTGTCAGTAGAGTGTAATACATGTACACTATTTGATGGTGTAGGGGTAGCATTTGACACTATTTGATGGTGTAGGGTAGAAAATACAGTATAGACACTGTGTTAGTATTGCATCACACTATTTGATGGTTTGGGTTAGAAAATACAGTAGACACAGCGTCAGAGCGTTCGACACTATTTGATGGTGTAGGGTAGAAACATACAGTATAGACACTGTGTCAGTAGCATTTGACACTATATTATGGTGTAGGGTAGATTAGTGCAGCAAATAGACACCATGGCATTTACATTATTAGTCACATTGGAAAATGTGTAGGGTGCGGACAGGGGATATTTTATCTATGCTACGTTATCAAAATGCTTATTTTGAGCTTGTGCCATTTTGTATTCTGGACACAATATACACAGTTGAGTAGGTAAAAATCCAAATAAAATATTTTTCTGAAAATAGGAACATTAGAAAAAAAAATTGCGTTGAGTTGGACCATATTAATAAGGCCTAAACAATTAAAATTTGAGTTGTTAAGGGTTTCGATGAATAAGTAGCCACTTGTATCTTGTAAACAATGTTTTGCTTTAAAATTTGGAATTAGAAAAGCATTAATTATTGTATCAGATTTAACCATTCCCCTTTAACGAGAAGCAAAGGTGTTCCCAAAGATCAAAATTCAGATTAGTGTAGCCTAACAGTTAAATCTCAAAAGTGAATATAACTTACATTTATGACTATTTTTTGGTTCCAAATGTCTTACATTTATTCAAAGAAATCACTCTCCCATCACTATAATAATGATCTATCGTGACTTTTTTAACGATTAACATTTTTAACAGCATATCATAAATAGTTCCATAACATAGTTCACAGTGTTAACTTTAAAATATATGTCTATTACCATGACTACGCTAGCCATCTTTGTACTATTTTTCCTTGTGGGTTTTCTCAGGATGGTCCACTTTCCTACCATTGCTAAAGACCCTATGTGCAAGCGAATTATTGAAATAAAATGACCTAGATCGTGTCTGAGTGGACATTAAATCCCATTCTGCTCTCTCTCTCTTGAAAATATTTTTGGTCAGCCTTCGTTAAGATCAAACTTTTTGTTATTGTTTATCTGTTCTCGTTGAAGTTTGATTTGAACAACTGTCATTGGATAAGATGAATTTAATCTATCGAAAAGCATCTTTTTATTCGCTAATTAGGGGTCAAGTCAATAGGACAGAAATGGTTCTTTATAGGGTATAAATATATACGTAATATTCGGGGGTTGGGATGGCCTAGTGGTCTAGAGTGCCGCGCTTCGACCTCTAGCTGGCCAGTCACCTCTGGCTTGCGGCTGTGCTTTCGAGCCCTGGTGTGAGCGTATATGGCATGAAGATAGGGGTGCCTTCTCAACCTCGTGGGTTTCCTCCGGGCACTCTGGTTTCCTCCCACTGCTAAAGACCCCTACTCGCAAGCGAATTATTGAAATAAAATGAAACCATATGTTAGTCCAGAAATGACCTAGTTTGTGTCAAGTGGATGTTAAAACCCATTTCTCTCTCTCTCTCTGATCAAATATTCAGCATTTCTCAAAGATAGTGGGGGAATATTTACCTTGAGGAAGATTGGTTGAAGTGGTCTGATTTCAAAAATTCAAATTTTGACCAATCATTTTAATTTTGACCAATCGTGTTTAAAAACCTTGTCACATATATTGAGTTAGTTGCTCGACCCTGAGGTAGAGAATTCAAAGGGCTTTTAACAAAAAATTAGGCAGTTTTATTCTCCAAAATATAGTCGCGATTGGTCCTCTAAATTTCAATTAATCAGTGTACAACAGGAGGTGTGAAACAGTCATGGTAACAGATATTTAGAACTTTGTAATTTGTGACTTACATTAAAACTAACAAGTAGAGAAATTAGTTAATAATTTGTGTTGTTTTTAATTTAGAAATTTAACGTAGATACATATTGTATTTCTATATTGTTAGATAAAATCATTCTAATTAAATGTTTGAATATCGCGTCTTCATTAACCCAGCTGGTGCCATAAAGTACGATGTTAAATCTCTATTTTATTTCATTTAACCAACTTCATTAGCCCAGTTGGTGCCGAATAGTAGCAAGTTAAACTCCCCCCCCCCCCATTTCATTTCCATTCAACCAACTTTATTAGCCTGGGGCCTTATTCATGAAATTTTAACTAAGATAAAATCCAAATTTTAGTTATATGATTGGCAGGCGGGGATCCCCCCCACCCCCCGCCCTGCTCAGGCTTGAAAACAATTTTATGCGATTTTATTGGCGATTTAGACCTGTTATTTTGGAATTTACCTTTCGGAAATACATCAGAATGAACCAAATTGAATCTAATTTACCAAATTAACGGTTGAGCGCAATTAGTTAAGCAATTATCAAACCTAGACCCCCCCCCTTCAAAAAATCCTGGATCCGCACCTGATTGGATAATATTAGATTGATTTTAGTGCTGAGCCAATCAAAACTCAAATATCTACTAAAATTTGTATTTTATATCAAGTTAAGATTTCGTGAATCAGGGCCCTCATGGCGTGGTTTCGAACCCCACTTGTACGTGACAAGGAGTATGGTCGTCTATCCAATGTCGTGTCTTTTTTCCGACTGGGTTCTCCAGTTTCCTCCCACTGCAAACAACCCTTCCGCATAAGCGAATAATTGAAATTAACTTGCAACGGATGTTAATCCTGAAATGACCTAGTTTGTGTCGACTGGACGCTAAACCCCATTTCTCTCTCCCACATTAAACCCCAATCCATTTGAAATTTAAAAATGAGGTTTAGCTAATAAACTGCAATCAAATAAGCCATTAGTATAGTAATAAATGTTGTATACTTATCTATCTATCTATATATGTATCTATCAACAATCAGATTAATGAAACACACATCCTATTTCGTTTCGTTTTTTATAGTTCAAAATTTTGGTTTAATTGTCTTTACTACACTAGGATCCGGAAGAGTTGTTACATAACAGGCGTTAGGGTCTGTTACCTCAAGTTCTTTGCGTGCAATGCACGGAACTGTTGGTAAACCACTAGAAATGTCAACGGTGATTGATTAATCAGTGTCTGATGTCATAGGGTCAAAAACCGCTTGTACGGCCCTGACACAACCTTTCAGTACCACCAGTTACATCTTCATGTAGTATAAAAAAAACGAAACGAAATTTGTAATTTTAATCTGATTGTGTATCTATCTTTCTCTTAGTTTTAATTTAGCTTTGGTTAACGGCATGGTGCATGTTTGTTTTTTTATGTTTTTGCTAGTTCCAGATCGAGCGGTTCTTCTTGTACGTCTTCCTCTTCCTCCCTGACAACCTCCCTAACAACTGGTTATACCTCTATTAAACCCTATACATCAAGTTACAAACCATACTATCGTAGGCAACAAGAACAGAACGAACAGCGAGAGAAATGGAAAGAAGAACTCAAAACAGACCTACTTCCTGCGCCCATTAAAACTCTACCGACACCAACAGTCACTGTGGGAACGTCATCCACCTCGGCTTCTGTTTCCACGACATCGGTTTCCTCGGTAACAACTCCATCATCAACAACAACAACAACTAGTGTTACCACGCCAACCAGTACAGTATTAAAACCAGGGTAAACAAATTACATCATTTCCTGCTATTTCTTTCTGGGACAAAAACATCACGAGGAGAAAAGACCAGAGATTTACAAGTTGATTTGAAAGAATCTCCATGGAAATGACCTTGAGAAAAGTAATCACCACGGAGACAGCAACATTTTCCCGTCATTTTCATCATTCATATTTGTGATGTCCATTTTGATTGGGAGAGAAATGACTTGCTTTTTAGGTTCCCTCAGCCTTTGATTCATGAAATTTACAATTTTAAGTTTTAAACAATTTGGATATTATTATTCTTTATTTTGAACTGAGATGAGTATAGATTTAAATCTCAATCAACGTAATTAAAACCCAATGTTACTTTTCATTCCATGTATTTCTGTTGGTTACTCCATCTGTGAACATCTAAAGACATAGTTTATAACAAAAAACGCTGTCTGGTCCCGTGATGACAGCATAATAAGCTGTTCCATTATCATTTCAAAACCCTTTTAAAAGGTCTCTTATTTTGATTGGTAGCTATTGTCTGGAGTCAACTAATCGCAGACTGGCCTGCACTACAGCAAGAGCGTATGTGGCATGGAGATAGGGGCGCCTTCTCAACCTCGTGGGTTTCCTCCGGGCACTCTGGTTTCCTCTATTGAAATAAAATGAAACCATATGTTAGTCTCAAAATGACCTAGTTTGTGTCAAGTGAATGTTAAGCCCCATCTCTCTCTCTCTCTCTCTCTCTCTCTCTCACACACACACAAAAAATTGTTCTCAAATTAAAATCAGGTGGCGTGGAGTAATCAACCAACCGAAAAATAATGAAATGAGAGGATGTTGTTTTTTTAAAAAAAAGATTTGCGCTCGTCAAATCTGTATAAATTATACAAACATCCTATTTAGATAAAGCTTTCAGATACAAATTGTCAGAAATATTTGTAAATTTCATGAGTGTAAAGTCTGATAGAATATAGGCTCAAATTGTGTGAGGGTTTCAATTATCCTATTTTGACGTAGATGAAGTAGATAAATGTATTCCGTACTAATTAATCATAATCATTGTCATCAGTTGTCTTAGTTTGGATTCTCAGATTTTCAATCGAGACCTGTACATCAGTTCATCTTTATTTTCTTTA
Organism: Patella caerulea; assembly: GCA_036850965.1. NCBI lineage: Eukaryota > Metazoa > Mollusca > Gastropoda > Patellidae > Patella > Patella caerulea. The sequence continues at coordinate 33,148,149 of JAZGQO010000015.1, forward strand.
TTGCATAATGCCAATAATATTGCTACACAGCTTCATAGAACCACGCACAAATGCTTGGCGCCTCCAATTTTTCTGTAAAAGAATTGATTTGAAATTAATGAGCCAAGAATAATTCACTTGGTGTCAAAAAATCAGGGCCAGCGTTGGTTGTGCCAGCATTGGTTTTAGTACAAACACATTTATTTTACTGGGTTGACCATAAACATATAATTATTTTACTGGGTTGACAATCAACACATTTATTTTACTGCGTTGACCATAAACATATAATTATTTTACTGAGTTGACAATAAACACATTTATTGTACTGAGTTGACAATAAACACATTTATTGTACTGAGTTGACAATAAACACATTTATTGTACTGAGTTGACAGTAAATACATTTATTGTACTGAGTTCACAATAAACACATTTATTGTACTGAGTTGACAATAAACACATTTATTGTACTGAGTTGACAATAAATACATTTATTGTACTGAGTTGACAATAAACACATTTATTGTACTGAGTTGACAATAAACACATTTATTGTACTGAATTGACAGTAGAACACATTTATTGTACTGGATTGACAGTAGAACACATTTATTGTACTTGATTGACTATAAAACACATACTTGGTTGACAACTGATATAACACATTTGAGTAAAGCTTTAGTAGATCAAGAAATGTTTGCTGTTCCTCGACTCTGACAGATGACAACAGTCGGCATACAGCTTTTTTTCTCCGCCTCAGAAAAAGATGCATTCTGGTATATGTGCTGGTTTTATGGTGGCAGTATTGTTGGTTGTCCTAATCATTTTGTCAAGTCACGTTACACCACATTCCATAAATATTTTATTTTTAAATTTTACGAACGTCCGAAGATTGATGGATGTTTTAATGACCAGAGTTATATATTTTAGTTTTAAATCTTATGAACCTCCGAAGAGAGACGAGGAAACGGAGACACAAAGACGAGTTAAAGCTAAACGAGCGAGAGAAACCAGGAGGTCAACACAGGTAATAGTTTTAACGTACAGATGGGGAGCCATGGTAACGCGCCACACTGGCTCAGTGAGTTGATGCTGACTCGCTAGTCTGGAGGTTGCAGAGTTGCGCTCGGTGTTGACTACAAAAGTTTCTCAAGATTATTCCAGTATGGGTCCAGCATGGTTCCCCTTGTCAGTGATGTAGAATGGGGGTCACAGCGTTGCACTTTATCTTGTTCATAACAGGGGGAGTTGGGATGGCCTAGTGGTCTATAGTGCCGCGCTTCAAACTCTAGCGGGCCTGTCACCTCTGGCTTGCAGCTGTGGTTTCGAGCCCTGGTGTGAGCGTATGTAGCATGGAGATAGGGGCTCCTTCTCAACCTCGTGGGTTTTCTCCAGGTACTCAGGTTTCCTCCCACTGCTAAAGACCCCTACGGGCAAGCTAATTATTGAAATAAAATTAAACCATATGTTAGTCCCAAAATGACCTAGTTTGTGTTGAGTGGATGTTAAACCCCATTTCTTTCTCGCTCTCTTGTTCATATCAGAATTTGAAGGGAACTATGTGAATGTTGTCATATATTTCCGTCCATTATCCACAAATTCTACTTTTATTATCTGATCTTTTTGTAATTTATATATGTTGTTTACCTTAGTGACATAAAGACACCTAATTTTTTGTCTTGTTTTGTCAGGGTGTGTCGTTGGAAGATTTGGAGAAGGCGACAGGTGAAGTTAAAAAGAGTGATGATAAAAATAAAGATCAGAAAATATCTCAGGATCAGACAGACGCTGCCAATAGTCGAGTTAGTGCAAATATGCCTTCAAGTACTGAAGATTCTTCAACATCATCTACACGTAGACGAGCGTGGGATGATAAAAAGGATGTAAGTATAGATCTAATATGTCCCCTGTTCACAGGTCTCTGTAGCTCTAATATGTCCTCTGTTCACAGGTCTTTATAGATCTAACATGTCCTCTGTTCACAGATCTTTATAGATCTAACATGTACTCTGTTCATAGGTCTTTGTAGTTCTAGTATGGCCTCTGTTCACAGGTCTTTATAGATCTAACATGTCCTCTGTTCATAGGTCTTTATAGATCTAATATGTCCTCTGTTCACAGGTCTCTATAGATCTAATATGTCCTCAGTTCACAGGTCTTTACAATTCTAACATGTCCTCTGTTCACAGGTCTATAAATCTAATGTGTCCTCTATATTAAATATATTTCAGGAGGAAACGTCGTCTAGAAGTAGCATACGAAGAACTCGTGAACCGAGAGATACACTTACCAACAGTACAGATTATACTTCTGGTAAATATTACATCAGAGTTATACCCCTTTAACTATAAAGAAATTGACTATCTAATGTCCTTGACTTTTTCAATAGTCCGATACATAAGCAGACTGAGAAACCATGACTTTCAGGATCTTCAAATATTTTCTCTTGCCCTGTTATCATTTTTCATAATTGTTTCATTATTAAAAGCAATAATTGTTACTGAAGAGTGACAAAACTAGCGGATAAACTGCCGCTGCCCAGGTTGTGCATGTAACTGCGATACTGGAAGCAGTAGGCCAACACCACCTTGCCTATGGTACTCCCGAGCTACCCCATACACCAAATTTCAGCCTTGGAACAACCCTAGTGTAGCCATCAACCCTGAACAGACAAAAATCTAGTATTATAGATTCTTTCAAGCCTCTGCCATCTTCATTAATTAGTCCATTTGGGATAGAACAGTAGAATGTTCAAACATATTTCATTTTTAAAGGGCGGGGGGCATCTAGTGGTTTCACATGAGCGTGTTGCATCATAATGTCTGTCCCTGTGAAGCAAATGGCATGGTTTGGATTCTCCGCTTGTACGTGACAATGTGTTGGATCGCCTGTCGAGCCTCGTGGGTTTTCTCTGGGTCCTCTGTATTCCTCCCACTGTTAAAGATCCTAAACTAATTATTAAAGATAAAATTAAACCATATGTTAGTCCCAAAATGACCTAGTTTGTGTAAAGTGAATGTTCAACTCCATTTCAGTCCCCCTCTCTCTTTCTCTAAAAACCACGGCTTGTTAGTTCCGAAATGACCTGGTTTCTCTTTCTCTCTCTCTTTCCCTCTCTCTCTAGTTTTCTCTCTTCCTCACATTAAACAGTAATTAATATTGTATTCTTCAGCGTACATACCTCGAAGTCAGCGAAATGCTTTATCAACGTCCGATATAAATAATACTAGTCTAGGTGGCAGCAGTAGTAACCTGTCGCGTTCCAGTTCTACCAGAAGTAGATTACGCAATGGGGAAGTCGAATCAAAAGAAGTACCTAAAGAAAATACAGAAGAATCTAAAAGAGGTGAATTATCTAAATATTTCGTCCCTGTAATCTTGGCAGCGTTTAATCTTGCTAGATCGTTAGCCTGGAGGTCACATATTCGATGTATTCATTGGCGGAGAAAATTCATCAGGATTTTCCGACATTGGTTCCCCCTTGTCAGTTGTGTAGAGTGGAGGGCCTGACAAGGACGTAAATGATCCCTTAGCAGTTGGAACTAGTATAAGAGGAGGCCAATGCGCCATGCCCGAGGCAAAATTTCCCTCATAGCACACTTTATGACACGTGTCTGTCTTCCATTAGTCCAACAGGAGTAGAACAGTAGGACATTAAACCCCATTTCATTTCATTTCTTTCGCATGCATTCAATAACAAGTCTTTGTTTGACAATTTGGGTGGTTGGGATGGCCTAGTGGTATAGAGTGACACGCTTCGACCTCTAGCTGGCCGGTCACCTCTGGCTTGCGGCTGTGGTTTCAGGCCCTGGTGTGAGCGTATGTGGCATGGAGATAGGGGCGCCTTCTCAACCTCGTGGGTTTCCTCCTGGCACTCCGGAATCCTCCCACTGCTAAAGACCCCTACGCGCGAGCGAATTATTGAAATAAAATTGAACCATATGTTAGTCCCGAAATGACCTAGTTTGTGTTGAGTGGACGTTAAACCCCATTTCTCTCTCTCTTTTGTTTGACAATTTATAAAAATTCATTTGAAATGACCCCAAATCATCTAAGGTGTTGGATGTTGAATGTTATTTATTGTAGAGTTTATTGTACATAACGGGGGTTTGGGTGGTGGAATGTTTAGTCAAGTGGCATGGTTTCGATTCCCCCCTTGTACGTGACCAGGAGTAGGGTCATCTATCCAACCTCGTGGGTTTTCTGCAGGTCCTCTAAAGATCCCAGTGAATTATTGAAATAGAATTGATCCATATGTTATTCCCAAAATGACCTAGCGTGTGTCAAGTGGACGTTCAACCCCATTTCTCTCTTTCTCTATGTTGTATATAAAATGGTGCCGGATGTTGATGACTCGTTATTTATTTGTAGAAAAAAGTAACAGTGAACGTGGTGATACACCAGACGGAGAGAAGAAAGAGACGTCTGCTATTAGATCTCGACGATTACGACGGGAACGTAGATCTACTGGTATTGTTGATTATAATCCAGAGGTACATTCATGTTATTTTACAGAAACAAACCAAATTTAACCATACATTATGCAAGAGCTAAATCTGCCAGTTTCAGGTCTTTCTTTAGGCCTGAAATGTTATCTAAACTATTAATTAGACATTTATTAACAAAACTCGACCATTATCAACTCTCGATGGCATTGGATACGTAAGATTTTAACTAGATTAGAATGGTTCGTCATTTAAAAATATAGTTTTAAAATGGAAAAGTGAGGCTTAGTCTCGAATATGCCAGTGCCCTTGACTGGTTACCACAATGCACACATCTTGTCAAAACTACAAAAAAAGATTTCTTGGCTCAGAATAAAAATAATTTTTTTTAAAAACAATATTTTATTTAAATATTTTAACTTCTGTTTATGTGGCAAAACCTGACAAGATATTTACTATCTTCAAATGTTTGATTGAAAAGACAGTGAGCATAAGGATTCATGCCTCCACAAGGTAGGCCGTATTAAGATATACCTAATATGGACAAAACTTAGTAGACCAACTATTCCTTCAAAGGAAGTGGACGTTAAACTTATTTCTCTCTCTATACATATATCATATTTTTGTCCCCCGCCCTTTCGAAGAAAGTTGGGGGACTATTAAAATGGGTTCGTCTGTCTGTCCGTCTGTCCGTCTGTCTGTCCGTCTGTCTGTCCGTCACACTTTTTGGGACACAATAACTCTCTTCCTAATTGAGCTAGAATGTTCAAACTTGGTGTATGTGCTTATTAGGTCAATGCCTTGATGGAGTTCGAAGATGAGCATTTTCCGCTTAGGGTAAGCAGAGATAAGCAATTTGATTGGTTGATGCTTTGGGACACGATAACTTTAGTTCTAATTAAGTGAGAGTGATGAAACTTGGTGTATAGTTTCATTATAGTGATACCTTGACTAAGTTCTATAATGAGCATTTTCTGCTCAGGGTAAGCAGAGCGATACGCAATTTGATTGGTCGAGACTTTGGAACACAATAACTCTCCTTCTAATTTAGTTAAAATGTTCAAACTTGGTGTATATGCTTATTAGGTCAATGCCTTGATGGAGTTTGAAGATGAGCATTTTCCGCTTAGGGTAAGCAGAGATAAGCAATTTGATTGGTTGATGCTTTGGGACACGATAACTTTAGTTCTAATTAAGTGAGAGTGATGAAACTTGGTGTATAGTTTCATTACAGTAATACCTTGACTAAGTTCGATAATGAGCATTTTCTGCTCAGGGTAAGCAGAGCGATAAGCAATTTGATTGGTCGAGACTTTGGAACACAATAACTCTCCTTCTAATTTAGTTAAAATGTTCAAACTTGGTGTATATGCTTATTAGGTCAATGCCTTGATGGAGTTCGAAGATGAGCATTTTCCGCTTAGGGTAGGCAGAGATAAGCAATTTGATTGGTTGATGCTTTGAGATACGATAACTTTAGTTCTAATTAAGTGAGAGTGATGAAACTTGGTGTATAGTTTCATTACAGTAATACCTTGACTATGATCGATAATGAGCATTTTCTGCTCAGGGTAAGCAGAGCGATAAGCAATTTGATTTGCCGAGACTTTGGAACACAATAACTCTCCTTCGAATTGAGTTAAAATGTTCAAAATTGGTATGTATGCTTATTAGGTCAATGCCTTGATGGAGTTCGAAGATGAGCATTTTCTTCTTACGATAGGCAGAGATAAGCAATTTTTGGATGACACTTCGTGTTCAGTTTGATTGGTCGATACGTTTGAAAAAAATAAATGTGCGATTAATTAATATGTGTCATCTATTTATTTTGGGATTTCGGCGGGGGACATCAGCCTCACTGTTGGCTTGTTGATTATTATTTAGAATGAAGAAGGGGAAAAAGAAAAAGAAAATAAACCAGATGAAGATAAAAAAGAGTCAGAGGTCAGTCAATTTATTTTATTTTTATCGTTTGATAATCAGAAGACGTTTAAAATGACTGTCAGTCACATGGTTTTGGAACACAATAACTCTGATTGAAGTAAATGGATCAAAATGGTTTATTTCTTCTTTGGGTGAATTGAATGTCGTGACTTTGTTACGATGATGAGCAGTTCCTGCTTAGGAATAACCCCTAAATGCAAGTGAATTATTGAATTATAATTTTACATATATGTAACTCTCGAAATGACCTAATTTGTATTGAGTGTACTTTAAACTCTCTCTCTCTCTCCCCTCTTCTCTTCGCAAGGACATTCTCGAAATGACCTAGTTTGTGTTGAGTGGACTTTAAGCCCCAATTCTTTCTATCTGTTTAATTTACATATATAAACACCAAGCTTGGTCAGATTAGATTAAGTACATGTATTGATTCAACATTTACTGACAGTAAACATCAAAAACTGTTTAATATTCCGATAGTTATCTGCCCCTTTGTGGATTTAGTCTACTGTGTAAATATACTCTACTCGAACCTTACATTCACCTAAATAAACTCCTCCACTACATCATGTAGATATGCACCCACCTTACATATATACATAACACAACCAAGGTGATGAAACTATAAATCACATGACCGCCTCCTAAGCTATGTCTTGTACCCCAACAAAAAGGCGGCACCTCAAAAATACACAAAACAATTAAGATGATGAAATGTTGAATCATATGAATAATTTCATTGATGTCAGTTTTAACAGCCAATTGCATCTAGGGTCATATCGCAGATAAAGAATAGGTTCATCAGATATCACAGCCTTTTTATACCCCCACATTGAAATCTGTTAGCGTATTGTCCTGCCAGGGGGGGGTCGGATAGCTGAATGGTTAGCGTGCGCGCACTGTATTATACGACTTGCCATTGAGTCAACTGATGTGGTTTCCCATCTCCGGTTGTACATGGCAAGGAGTAGGGTCGCCTGTCCTATCTCGTGGGTTTTCTCCGGGTCCTCTGGTTTCCTCCCACTGCTAAAGACCCATACGTGCAAGTGAATTATTGAAATAAAATTAAACCATAAGTTAGTCCCGAAATAACCTAGTTTGTGTCGAGTGGACGTCAAACCCCATTTCACTCTATTACTCTGTCCTTCCAGAGGGGGGGGGAGGGGGGCTGTCCAGGACCTCCGGTTCCCTCCTACTGCTAAAAACCTTTGCACACTAGGGAATTATTGAAATGAAAATTGGACCACATTTCTCTTTCTCTCTGTCCCTTGCCTTTTAATAAGAATCATTTGCTGAAGCTCCATAGGCTACATTTATCATCTGATTTTCAACCCTTTAAATGATTAGGGAAAGTCTGTGATATCTTAAGTTTCTTTATCTGGTCATGTATTGTTGTTTTCTGTCTTATCCATTTATCCATTTAAACACCACCATTTAAATGTGGTTATATATTGCCTCCCAAGTCTGTTGTCAATTGCTTTTGAAGGATCTACAGGCTAAAGTTGCCGTCTGATTGACCTGATTTTCAACAATTTCTGACTATTACTGTGAGAGTTACAGCCCTTTACCAATTAGAAATATCTTGTAAATGCTCTTGAGGTTAAAGATAATAATAGTTTTGTTCCTGGGACTAAGAAAACAGTTGATTTTCAACAATTTCTGGCAATTACTGTCAGAGTTACGGTCCTTGATATTTTATATAGCTATTTAACCCAAGGAGATGGTGTTAAATAAATTGATATATGTTATTATATGTAACTCTAGGACATGGTTTTTGATAAATTAGCAGTTCTGCGTAATTCACTGAAAAGATATGTAAGTCATTTGCATATGAAAATCAAAGTATCAATATATATATATAAATATATAATCAAATTTTCCTTTTCTCCAATCAGTCAATCACATCCAATTTCAAATCTCTTTCTTTCCTTGTTTGAAAACCCATTGCACAATTCTCATTCAAACCTTTTTATAAAAAAATAAATGTCCAACAAAAAAATGATTCATATTGACAACAATAGCCAACTTCAATTTCGGCAGTTTTTAAAACCTGTAAATATCGTACTTGTCATGGACAGGCTTTGTCAGACCCAACTTCCGCTGATGCCTATTATTTTCTGGGGATCACGGTGGCTAAGTGGGTAAGACACTGACTCACTAGCCTTGAGGTCGCGTCACGCGTGTTTGAATCCTGGCATTCTAATGCTTAACACGTGCACATTTAATCATAAGGTCTGAGTCAAGTGTTGTGGTTTCGATTCCTCAACAAGTCGTAGGGTCTTCTGTCCAACCTTGTGGGTTATCTCCGGGTACTGTTGTATCCTCGCTCTCACTACTAAAGACTCCTACAAATTGAAATAAAATTAAACCATATGTTAATCTCTCCCATTTTATTTTTATTTTAATGCAAGCGTACTGTTTAAGTTGGTTAGTTTTATCAGTGTAATATTAACCTCAATCCAATATGATATAAACACATCTTTCATTTTATATTCAAATCATCATATATACTGATATATCTTCAATGATAAATACAACCACGGTATCATCAGTGGTCCCATTCCACTAATCCCTGGGTTCATCCATGTGATATTTAGGTATTCAAATTATCTGCCCTTGTTGGTTGAGCTATTTTTACCAACCAATCAAAACAATCGTTAGATACATAAGAACTGACAAAAAGTACACCTTTTTGTGTGCATGTTGCTTATTTTATATTACATTTCTTGCCAATTTTCTCATAATCGAGTGAACAAGTCGCCTCTTTGTACTTTGTTGTTAATGTAAACAACGAGGCTGAGACTGGTTTGTGAACTTTTTTATTGTTTCATAGAATCAAGTTACGATTAAGGGCAGATAATTTGAATTTGTGAATACCTCATGGATGAAACCAGGGTATGGTAGAGTAGGTCGGAATCAGACAGCTGGAGATACCTGAATGTGATAAATATGGAATAGTAAATCTTTAATATTGTTTAATATAAATTTTGCATATTTCTCTTATAAAATTTCGATCCTTATAATCTTATATGAAAAACTTTAATTGAATATTTTGTCAATAATTCTATTAACTGGAAATTAATTCATGTTATTGCATCTTCTTGTCCTGATCATTCCAGTCTATAGCCTTGATCATTCTGGTCTACATAATCTTGTTCATAATGCCTTGATCATTCCAGTCTATAGCCTTGATCATTCCAACTTATAATGCCTTGATCATTCCATATATAGAATGAAAACACTGCTTACCATCTACCTCTCTATATATTTACGTATGTTTTTGCATAACTACATTGATCATCACACTATGTTTTAATCAATTATAACCTCGGTAAGTGAAGTGCTGGTGATTTATGTGTTCGCTCAGAAAGTCCTCAGGATTTTCTGGCACGGTTTCCCCTTGTCACTTCTGTAGGACAGGAGTCCTCGGAAGAAAACTGTCTAATCATTTGGATGGGATGAAAAACCGACATCCTGTGTGCACATAAAAGATCCTTTGACAGTTTGAATACTGGCAATTTTCCCCCATACGTGTAGCACACTGTATGGTGTATGCCTGTCTTCATTAGCCCTGGCAGAACAAAAAAAGGAGGAAATTAAACCCCATTTCATTTAATTTTATTTCCATATGTTAGTCTCAAAGTATTGTATTGCAGTCCTTCACCTTTATAAAATTTTCCGGGAGCCATAAAAAGCTCCTGATAACCTGGAATGTATGCAGATTAAAAGTAAACAAAAACTGAAAGTAGTTTATTAATCTCCTTATTTAAGAGTGCGATTATTTAGCAATTTTGCAGGAGTCTTTAAGGACTCCCACGAAGGAAAGCCGACGTGCGTCGAATGGAGCAGGTGCAAAAGACATTAAACCTGATTCTGTTCTGTTTCAATACTCTCTTTGTAATTTCTCAGTGTTGTTTATAATATTGAATAAGTATGTAATAAATGTTTTATCTATGTATTTATTGGTATAGTAAACTAATAGTATATGTTATAGTGTATATTTGTTATCTATGTATTTATTGGTATGGTATATGTAAGTTATTATCCGTAAAAGGTAACAGGGTGTTGAATATAAATATACTCCTATAAATTAAGAGCCTTTCAAATATTTACTAGTAATTTTTATTGGCCCTCCTCTCTTATAACAGATAAGGCCACGACAGTTTGAATGTTTTGTTCTTTTGTAAAGAGGGGTGGTTGTTCTTTATATACAGGGAGGGTTAAGTGTTCTTCAGAACATGAGGTTTGTAAGTTTAAATCAAATGGCATGTTTTTGATCTCAAACTTGTACGTAACAAGGAGAAAGATCACCTGCCCAACCTGTGTGTGTGTGGGGGGGGGGTGAGGTCAGGGTTTCCTCCCACTCTAAAGACCCCTATACACACGCAAAAGCGAATTGTTGAAATAAGATTTAGCATATGTTTGTTCCGAAATGACATTGGAGCCCATTTCTCTGTGCAGCTTACATTTCTGCGCCAACTGGGCTAATGAATGTCATTTGAAGAGAGAATTATGTAAAACATTATGTAATATCGCTTAAAGTGAGAATTATATATAAAAAAAAAAACAGAATGAAAGTATTGTCTCTTGAAGTTTAAATGGATAATGTGGTAATGTCTCTTGAAGTTTAAAGGGTGATTTGGTAAATTACAGTGAAAGTAATGTCTCTTTAAAGTGGAAATTAGGTAAAATCATAGAGTTATATATAGAAACTAGAGTCCGCACTGTTCACGTGACTCCCATGACTATAACGTTAAAGGTTTGTGCCGGAATGAAGCGACGGCCGCCATGTTAGTTCCGGGGAGTATGCACGTAAATACCCGGATGTTCACTATGTTATCGCATCAATTAATCCGTGTCGAACTGTTTTAAATCGTGCACAAATATAACATTTTTAAATTTTCTCACCCAAATATTTATTGTTTGATAAAAATAATAATAAAGATCCATGGACCGACTTATCTCCGGGCCCATCTTTTCACGTAAAGGTTATAGAATAATTTATTTTGACATATCAGCGATCTCGACCGCAGTGTCTCTATCTCAGTATCTGACTATACGCTACTAGGCCTATTTACTTTACCTTTGCTTTCTGTTTTAATTTTTATTAAAACATTCATCTTTTGAATTAATGCAATGTCCAAAATATGAATTCTTATACAGTAAATTTGTTTTAAAAATTTATGGATCTAATTAATAAAGAGTGTAGAGAAATGAATGTTTTTGGTTTTTTTTTTAATTTAAGCACTAAAAGTTAACAGAAAACAATAGCCCGCAGAATTATGTACTGGTATTTTTATTTATTTGTTAATTATTTTATTTAAGGAAATTTGGGAATGGAAACTGAAGAAAAATAGAAAGCCTACGTATAATGTTGTAGGCCTATTTCTATTAAAATTTACCGCCCGGTATTGATTTATTTCAATATTTGTTAATTATTTTTAGAAATATATGGAACTGAAAAGGGAAGAGAAACTAAAAACAGACAGCAGAAAATGTATATTATTTATTTGTTCATTTGTTTTAGAAAATTATGGAATGAAAAGTGACATGTCATTGTCAGCGATCCCGTGCTCTACTTTCACTTTCATTTTAATTTCCAGTATAATATTTGATACATAAAAATATGTCCCGAATGTGTATTTCTATAGTAAATATGTACTGGTATTTTTCTTTATTTGTTAATTTTTTTATTTCAGGAAATTTGGGAATGTAAAGTGAAGAAAAATTAATAGCCTACATATACTATAATGTTGTTGTAGGCCTATTTCTATTTACCGCCCGGTATTGATTTATTTCAATATTTGTTAATTATTTTTAGAAATATATGGAACTGAAAAGGGAAGAGAAACTAAAAACAGCCTGCAGAAAATGTTGTATTATTAATTATTTATTTGTTAATTTGTTTTAGAAAATTATGTAATGAAAAGTGACATGTCAGTGTCAGCGATCCCGTAGGCCTACTCTATACTTTCACTTTAATTTCCAGTTTAATATTTGATACTTTAAATTATGTCCCGAATGTGTATTCTACAGTAAATGTGACTAATAAATTTATAAATTGAAATCTTACCTTACTGTCATAAGGTTTGCTTAACTTTTTGAGGCCAAGTCATAGAGTATTATTATTAGTAAAAAAGGTAAAGTAAGTCGACGCGACGCAGAGGAGAGACACTGTTGTTGTCGAGATCCCGGACATGTCAAAATAAATTATTCTATAACCTTTACGTGGAAAGAGGGACCCGGAGATAAGTCGGTCCATTGATCTTTATTATTATTTTTTATTAAACAATAAGTATTTGGGTGAGAAAATTTAAAAATGTAATATTTGTGCACGTTTTAAAACAGTTCGACACCGATTGATTGATGCAATAACATAGTGAACATCCGGGTATTTACGTTCATACTCCCCGGAACTAACATGGCGGACAAGGCTCCATGTCGGCACGCTGTCACGTGATCAGTGCGGACTCTAGTTTCTATATATAACTCTATGGGTAAAATATTGATTGAAGTTATAATATATTGTTATTAAGCAGGGGTTATAAAAGGAAGGGTAATATAGTGAAAGTAATGTCTCTTGAAACTTGAAGTTTATTCTTATGTTTGATATGAATGAATTGAGTGGAATATTATTCAATGGCACTCAGCTTCAACCAGGTTATATTGAGCCAAACATATGGTGATATAGTGAATGTAATGTCCGTTGAAGTTTATAAGTAAGTTTAATATAGTAATATTCATGGTGGATTAGAAAGGGGTGGTGGTAATACAGTGAAAGTAATGTCTCTTGAAGTTTATAATAAGTCCATGTATGGTTAATATAGTATAAAGGATTTATTTAAGGATTTATAAAGGGGTAGGTAATTTAGTGGAAGTAATGTCCCTTGAAGTTTATAAGTATGTTTAATATAGTGATATTAAGGGGGTTATAAAGGAGTGGGATTAATGAGCTGTAACATTGTAATTGTAGGTAAAGTTTATAAGGTATATATTTAACAACCATGTAATATTACTATGTATTATATAGTATTATATATATATATAGTGTATATACACCGTGTGAACTAGGTGGGTATTATTCAATATAAACATGCTTTATTATGGCTGGTCGATCTATATTGTACCAGGGTAATATGGTAACTAAACAGGGTTAAAGAAAAGAATTTGACAGGGGCAATATATTGAATAAATTCTGAAAACAATTGACTTCCCTGTTTTGAAAAATTTAAATAGGGTTAAAGAAGGGAATTTGTTCAGGTCAATAATACATGTAACTCCACTATATTGAATGAACTGGGAAAAAAATAATTTGGTTGATGTTGAATTACCTATTTTGAATAAAATACGAAAATAAAATTGCTATAACAATCTTTGTTTCGGGCTCAAAGAAAATGTTATATCAGCTTTAAAAAATCTCAATTTTACTGGATTTTAAAGTTCCAATAGCATTTTTTTAAGTTATATTTTTAAAATGTATTAAAATAAAGCCCTAAAATAGATTGAACCTATAAACAGTCCTACCCTGTTAAAGAATAATCCTATTAATCCTATATTGCCAGTTGAGAAATTGGCAAAAATATCATTTTCAACTTCAAATTCAAATGTTTGAAGATGGCCGTCCATGGAGAGGAATGGGAAAACAAGGGAGGTAATTGAGTAACTATTTCCTCAATCAGCCTTTCTAATGCCCCAAAAATTTTGCCCATGATCGTATAATAGTGAGTTGACAACCTTTTGAGCAAAAGACATAGAAATAATTATGTTTTGACTTTCTTAGAAAATATGAAATTGGAACTTTAAGTAATGTTACGTGATGAGAATCTGACCGTATTAAAAACTGTACGTCCATTAGCCAGTGTTAACTGTATATATGTAAGTGCAGGATGATGGCACCACACACAATTACACAAGACAAATCTCTGGACAAGACACAATATACAGACACCTCATACAACAAACGCACAAATCAGATCAAATGAATGTTTCCTGCAGCTGTTGTAATTGTTTGTTACGCTGTCAACATAGTTGATCAAAAATAAAAATAAAATTAGTAACCTAGCCAACATACAACTAGTTTTTCGAAACAAAATCGTTGCTCTTGTATTTTCAACTGTCAAGATATATTTTATTTCTAGGATCGAGATTGGGTTTTGAAAAAACAAACCCCCAAAGTAAAATAGCTTGTAATTTGGTATAAATTATTTCATTCAGTTACAACCAGCTTCATTTAGCTCAGGTCACCTCTGGCACTTCTTCATTTAGCTCAGGTCACACCTGGTGTGAGCGTATGTGGCATACGTGGGTTTCCTCCGGGCACTCCGGTTTCCTCCCACTGCTAAAGACCCCTACGCACAAGCGAATTATTGAAATAGAATTGGACCATATTTTAGTCCCGAAATGACCTAGTTTGTGCTGAGTGGACGTTAAACCCCATTTCTCTCTCTCTCTCTCTCTCTTTTATTTCAATTGGTGTAGAAAAGTAGGACGTTGAACCTAGATTCAGCTCATTTTTGTATTTCATATTTCGTTCAGGTAGAATGCTTTAGTATTGACACATTTGATGAATAATTTAAATTAAAAAAGTTGTTAAGATTTTTGATGGTTATTATGTGTACATGTATATCCTGAATATAAAATGTAGTTGAAGCAATAGGTTGTAAATAAAATATTTATATTTTGATAGATTTCGTGGTGTTTGAAGGTATGAAGGTAGCGGTTCAGGGGTCTAACGCATTGACTTTAGATCATAAGGTCTGTCATTGAGTAAGCCACGTAATTTCGATCCCTAGTTCCCACGAAAAAAGGGAGGGTTTTCCCCCAGTCCTTCAATATTTGGGGGGTTGGGATGGCCTAGTGGTCTAGAGTACAGCGCTTCGACCTCTAGCTGGCCGGTCACCTCTGGCTTGCGGCTGTGGTTTCGAGCCCTGGTGTGAGCGTATGTGGCATGGAGATAGGGGCGCCTTCTCAACCTCGTGGGTTTCCTCCGGGCACTCCGGTTTCCTCCCACTGCTAAACCCCCTACGCACAAGCGAATTATTGAAATAAAATTGGACCATATGTTAGTCCCGAAATGACCTAGTTTGTGTTGAGTGGACGTTAAACCCCATTTCTCTCTCTCTCTCTCTCCTTCAATATCTTACCATTCCTCAAGTGCAAAGGAATTATTGAAATATATGTAAAATTGTACCTGATATTAGTCCCGAAATGGGGAGGTTGGATAGCTGAATGGTTAGCATGTGCACGTTGTATCATGAGGTCTGTCATTGAGTCAAGTGGCATTGTTTTTCGATTCCCGGGTTGTAACTGACAAGGAGTAAGGTCGACTGTCCAACTTTGTTGGGTTTTCTCCAGGTCCTCCACGTTTCCTCCAACTACAAGCAAATTATTGAAATAAAATCAAACCAAATGTTAGTCCCAAAATGACCTAGTTTGTTTCAAGTGGATGTAAAACCTCATTTCTCTCTCAAGTCCCAAAATGACCTAGTTTATGTTAAGTGGATGTGGTACTAGGATGGTTAGTAATTATATGAATGGATATTGTCGGAGTACAAGTTATAGTTGAAATATCAATACAGGGACATTGACATTGATAAATTTCTTGATAGTTTTAAAAACAATAGGTTTTATTTATATACAGACTTTTTGACAATTTTCAAAATTGTCCGAAAACTAGGTTTTAAATTTATATGAAAAAATAGATTTGTTGACAGTTTTCAAAATAACCTGAAGACTGTAGGTTATAATTATATGTATGTGTAGATTTTTTGACAGTTTTCATAATAAAACTGTAGGTAATAATTGCGTGTAAGCCTAGATAATTATGCACCTGAGGTTGAAGTATTTAAAGCTGGGGGTATTACTTGTAAATAAAGGGATAGATCTATCTAGCTTCTTATTCTACACACTCTACAATAAGTAATATATATATATATATATATATATATATATATATATATATATATATATATATATATATATATATGTATATAGTCTACTAGTTCTTCAACATATCAATTATCTGGACCAGTCTATTTTAGTCCTATAGGTAACAGAGGTCAGTAGACTCAGGGGTAATTGAGCTTTTCATAGAAGTGGTATTGAGGTTAGGTTAGAAAGATTGCCCACTCCTGGGATGATTAGACTCTCTGGGGTTTGTGTATTATAGCTAACAACCAGACGGGGTCAACTTCAACTCATCAAAGGTTGCAGACGACAAATGAGTTGTACCTATGTTCATAATGGACTGATCTATATACTGGCAGTATGTTTGCCTCAGTGTTATAATGCTAGGCTCAAACTTCTGACTTCTGATAACATCTGACGTAGGAACTTGCCTGATTTTACCATTTTTATCTACCCCGCTTGTGCTGCCATTTTATAAAGATCACCAATGGTTGTATATTAAGTTTTATATCATAGGTTTTTTTTACTGTGGTATAACAGTTATACGCCACTTGTGACTGGTGTATATGTTTATATCTCACTGTGCTTTATTGATAATGTGGAATATAGTGAATGAGAGGCTGGTGGAAGACTTTAACATTGTGGCTCAAAGTTGATGCAGTATTACTCTCTGATTTTTATTTGCCCTTGTCAGTAATTTACTCCCGGTCATACAACTATGTAACTTTCATACCCAGGTGAACCTTGTGCTGTTGATGCTGTAATACCTAGTGGTGATATCCAAACGTGTGAAAACATTCCGTGTTGTGAATATGTCGTACGGTGGATCCTATCGGTACGGACTTGGGGGCCTAAATGGCAGCTCATTATCGGGACTTGGAAGCAGTGGGCTTTCTAGTAGCTATTCACCCGGCTTGAGTAGCTACTCGTCCGGCCTCTCCGGACTTCCGTCATCTTCGTATTCTGGTGTTCCTAGCGGATATTCGAGTGGACTCTATGGAAGTTCGTATGGAAGTACGTATAGTAACCCATACAGCAGTTCAGGTTTGGGATCGTCAAGTTTAGGATCACTGGGATTAAGTTCTCCAAGCGGATTAGGGTCAAGTTCATTAATGGGATCAAGTTCAGGGTTAGGATCAGGGTATAGTTCCCGCGCAGGATCTACAAGTTCGCTACCAGGAACCAGTAATTATTCAACATCAGCCTCACTTTCGGTAATATATTATTTTATCATTGAAAGCAACATACTTAGATAAACGTTCTTTATGATTTTGATAATGCCTTGTTGTAATTGTCCTTGACTCTGCTCGGTGCTGGGCAGATGACATGGCCAAAAACTTTGTACATATTGTCGTGCATGTAAATGGTCCTGAATTAGTTATAAGAAGACTTTGTTGTAGTGCCATTATCCAGTTTAAAGTTACCTCATAGTACACTGCATGGCGTATGCCCGTCTTCATTAGCCCAGTTGGAGTAGGACAGGTCATGGGAGATTGAATGACCGAATAGTTAGCATGTGCCCGCTGTATCATTGAGTCAACTGACATGGTTTCGTTTGCCCGGTTGCCTGTGACAAGGTCAGGTGTAGGTTCGCCTGTCTAACCTCATGGGTTTTCTCTGGGTATTCCAGTTTCGCCATCACTGCTAAAGACCCCTACGCGCAAGCGAATTATTGAAATAAAATTAACCATGTGTTAGTCCCGAAATGACTTAGTTTGTGTCAGTGGAGTGAATGTCTCTCTCTCTCTCTCTCTCATTCATGAAATACTGGACATGAGACATGGGTATGTACTTTAGATTATACAGTGAACCATTGATAAGAACTATAGATATGATATATATACATGTATCTTAGATTGAGTTCAACAAGAAATCAACAAACAACATATGGTAATAATTATAATAACAAACTTTCTTTAAATCAGCGTACTATATACATTCACTCCAAGAGAGGGGTTGGGTGACGAGAGAGGGGTTGGGACGAGTGTTTGTCACGAGTTTAACCTGGGAAAAAACTTCTAGATTTTCCAACATGTTTTCTGCATGTAAATGGATCCAGAACAGAACAAGGGACCATGGGAGCAGTATTGGCTTAATGAGTAAGGGGCTGGCTCACTGACCTGGTGGCCCTTTATTTGATCCCAGTGTCATCTTGAAAAGTACCTCAGTTTCCCCCGTAGTCATCGGTGCAGGATTGAGAAACTGACAAAAGAACAGTGTCTTGTCTGATCAGGTTCAGCCTTGGCATCGAAACCATGACACTTGACTAATTGACTGACTTCGTGATATAAAACCATTTGACCACCCACCCACCAATATTTTGGATATGATAAAGACTAAAGGTATTTTGATCAAACAATGGTCCAATTATGTTAAGATATTAACTTGAGCCATTAAAGTTTCCCCATTATATCTATATTACACACTACCAACATTGTTGTCCTTATATCTTTATATAAATAGTAGCCATGATTTATTCTAATTAAAGTGACGCATGTTGGGCCTGCTGTATCATAAAGCCTGTCATTGAGTCAGGTGATGTGATTTTGATTCTCTGGTTGTACATGACAAAGAGTAGGGTCGCCTGTCCAACCTCGTGGGTTTTCTCCGAGTCCTCCTGCTGCTAAAGACCCCTACGCGCAAGCCAAATATTGAAATAAAATTAAAAACCATGTTAGTCCCAAAATGACCTAGTTTGTGTAGAGTGGATATTAAACCCCATTTCTCTCTATCTCTCTTATATATTATATAGATAGTGACCGTGTTTTAGTTTAATCAAAGCGACATATGTCTATTACTACTAACGAGAAAATTCTTAAGGATTTACCAGTCAAATTTTTCCTTGTCAGTAGTACAAGACAAAAAAAACTATTTCATTCTGAATTCCATCTCTGTTGGCTGAGAAAATTCTAATTTTCCAGTCCACTTGGGTCTTATCAGTGGTACAGGATGGAAAGGTTCTGGTCGTTTGAATGGGACACTACACGGGATATCAGTCATTGTTTTTTAAGGCGAGTGATCGCTCTCGAGCGCCTACAGCTCACCTGAATGCCGACCGAGGGGAGTTATTTTTTCCCTCCCCTTAAAATTGAAAATCACTCTCCTTTACAAAGTCATCGGGGGTTTTATTAACATTTATCTACCAATCACTCTCCTTAATTTCTAAAGCATTCCTCTGATCGAAACTGGGAGAACCTTATCAGGAGGGCAATTTTTTTCAATTTGTTGATTGAGGGGAGCTTTTTTTGGCTCTCCTATGAAATACAAAAAGCAACGACTGAGATATTACACCCCTTCTATGATGTTCGGGGATGTAGGGTGGCGGAATGGTTAACGCGTGCACATTGTATCATAAGGTCTGTCATTGAGTCAACTGGCTTGGTTTCAATTCCCTGGTTGTACCTGACAAGGATTAGAGTCGCCTGTCCAACCTCATGGGTTTTCTCCTGGTCCTCCGTTTTCCTCCCACTGCTAAAGACTCATAATAAGATTAAACCAAAATGACCTTGTATCGAGTTGTGTGCGTTAAACTCTCTCTCTCTCTCTCTCTCTCTCTGATTTGCCTTTCATGCAGATGTTAAACCCTGTTTGATTATAACTATGACACTATTAACACTGTCTAGGTGTATACATGTAGTTGCTATGTGTTATTAAGGTTTAGATGATGAATATGTGCCGTGTCTAAGATTTAGTTAAGTATAATATATTCTCTATCATTAACTGATTATAGCACGCTGGTTTCAATCATATACACCAATACTCACCTCGACAACATTACTACTCACCAAATATTTCCACCCGCAAATGTTTTCAATTAGGCAAAAATTTATTGATGAAATATTTGGAAAGAAGTGATAAGTTTGTGAGAGATATGTACATGTATCATGAACCACCCTCAATTAAAGAGAACACCCATTGAATGTGCATTCTCTCTCTCTCCCTCTCTCTCTCTCTCTCTGTCTCTCTCTGGTTCTCTAATTTCGTCACACTTATAATTAAGGACCCTCAGCAAATTATTGTTATTCATAAAATGATTGACCAAGTTTGTTTTGAATTGCCCCATTTCTCTGAAAGAATTACAACTGTTAATGTTGAATATTTCTTAGCAGCTGTGACAGTGGATTATTATTGCAAGTCTTACTTATACAAATAATTATAATCAATATATAAACCCCTGTGTAAATATTACTTTGTTATTTTGGTTTTTTGGTTGCATTGGTACCTGCGGGTCCTGCTGATAGTTGAGTGGTAGGGCAAAGGTGTCTGCGGTAGTCAATCTGCAGGTCCCTGACCCCTCAAGTAGAATGTCCCTTGATTCAATTCCTAGGGTTGAAAGAGAAGAACCATCTGGTTCTCATTTATTAGGGTCCCCTTCATAAACCCAGATGGAGCAGAACAGTAGGCTGTTAAACCTTATTTCGTTTCTTAGGGGGGTTGGGATGGCTTAGTGGTCTAGAGTGTCGCGCTTCGACCTCTAGCTGGCCGGTCACCTCTGGCTTGCGGCTGTGGTTTCGAGCCCTGGTGTGAGCGTATGTGGCACTCCGGTTTCCTCCCACTGCTAAAGACCCCTACGCGCAAGCGAGTTATTGAAATAAAATTAAACCATATGTTAGTCCCGAAATGACCTAGTTTGTGTTGAGTGGACGTTAAACCCCATTTCTCGCTCTCACTCTATTTCATTTCTTGGGGATAGTTTTTGAGGTGCTGATATTGAAAGTGAACTTAGTTGTTAGGATGGTATGAAAATGCATTTGTAGGAATATTTTGAATTTGACTGAGGGAAGGCTTGCTGAATGGCCCTGTTGTGGTAAGGCGTTCTACAGTCTTAGAATGAAACCCATGTATGAAGTCACCCATGATCTGTTTTTAAAAACAAGAAGTTGTTTGTGGTTTTTAGCGAGATATGAAATCCACATGTCGGAACAGAGATTGACATAGATATAGATAAATCATATTATATAGCACGCTAATTGATATACCACAAAAACACAGAATATGATATGTTAAACTCATAGTTTAAATTTTAGCGGAACTCGTATTTTAAAGATACATTAAGTAGGATTTAGATAAAGAACTAGCCATTCTTGTTATATAGTGCGAAAATAGATAATGTAAAATGAATAATTTGAAAATTTCATTCAAATTACACTTTTGCAAGTGAAGATATTAGCCTTTGAAGGTTTGACAGACGTGTGCGATAATTTCAACTACCGTCCTGGTTGATCGAAGCTATGTCTCATTGGTGCATATTTGATGAAATCAAAGTATCGCTGAACTGTTTTAATCTATTTAATATCAGAGAAAACTGATGCCATTGAGAGTTGATTAAGGCCTGGGTCAGTTAATTAATGTCTAATTAATACTTTAGAAAACATTTCAAGCCTAAAGAAAGACCTGCAATAGGCAGATTTAGCTCTTGCATAATGCATGTTCAATTACAAATATACGGGTAATTTAAATTCTAGGGCTATAATTACCATTGTTATAAATATTATTTAAATTCTAGGGTTATGTTACCATAGTTGCAAATAGTATTTAAATTATAGGGTTATGTTGTTACAATAGGGGGGGCTGGGATGGCCTAGTGGTCTAGAGTGCCGCGCTTCGACCTCTAAGCTGGCCGGTCACCTCTGGCTTTCGGTTGTGGTTTCGAGCCCTGGTGTGAGCGTATGTGGCATGGAGATAGGGGCGCCTTCTCAACCTTGTGGGTTTCCTCCGGGTACTCCGGTTTCCTCCCACTGCTAAAGACCTCTACGCGCAAGCGAATTATTGAAATAAAATTAAACCATATGTTAGTCCCAAAATGACCTAGTTGTGTTGAGTGGACGTTAAACCCCATTTCTCTCTCTCTCTTGTTACAATAGTTATAATGTTATAATTATTATTTAAATTATAGGATTAAGAATTTTTAGAAGTATTTATTCCCTGTTTTCATATTTAATGACTTTGATAATGTTTATTTATTTTTTTGCGGCCCAGGGGGGAAGGGGGGATTAAGACGCTCGCTCGCAAGTCTGGAGGTTGCCTGTTCAATCTCTGAATTGACGAAGAAAGTTCATTAGGATTTTCTGACATGGTTTCCCCCTTGTTAGTGTTGCAAGTCAGAGATAGGGCCTGACAAGGGCAGCTATCTAGTTGTTTGGAGAGGAGGAAAAACTGAGGTCTCGCTGTGTATACTTTGTCATGCACAAAAAAGATAGCTAGACAGTTGGAATTCAATATAAGACTAGGCCATAGTACCACTGGCCAGGCAAGATTTTCCTCATAGCACACTGTATGGCTGTACCACTGTAACCGTCTCCATAGCCTTAGTACCGCTGTCTAGGCAAAATTCCCTTCATTTAACACTGTATGGCATATACCCGTATCATTAGCTCATTGGAAACAGAGCAGTAGGACATTGTAAACCTCATTTATGAAATTTATAAGAGTAGGCCCAATCTGTTTTACAGAGAATTACTTATGAATTACATGTATCTCTGTAACAGATGACTGTCCACAACACGTGGGTTGACTGCACGCAGCGGTAGTCATTGGCTCGACGGCTCGTGCAATGTTTACTTAACACCTAACTGCTTCGGGCAAAATGATGCATTTTACTCATTTTAATACCCATTTACACTAAATAGGAAATATTTTTTAACTACAAATACTTCAAATGTCTTTATTTGTTTTACTTTTACCTCAAAAAAATGTTTGAGAATTTAATTTGTCAGAGTAAAAAAGTTAATATGCCGTACTCATCGATGTCATGCTTATCAGTGATTGTAGCGGCCAAGAGAATATTCACTGCAGGATCAGTTTGGAGTAGGCCATAGTACTGCTGTCCAGGCAAAATGTTTGTCATAGCACACTGTATGGCAATGCCTAGTTAGGAGCAGAACAGTAGGACGTTAAACCCCAATTCATTTATTTAGTCTTAAAGACGTAAAACAGGATTAAAATGGTAAAACAAAGTTTGTATTGCTACCTGGCCAATGACGTCCAATGTATTGGAATGTTGAATCATTTTGTAGAGGGAATGAGTGTATCATCTAGAAATAGATGTCATGATTAGAATACTGTTACTTATAATAATATTACAGCTGGGTGGAGGATACTTATACTCTAAATAAACCATATATTATTGAGTCCTGCAATAGGCAGATTTAGTTCTTACGCAATGAATGTTTAAATATTTATGCGTCATTTTATGCAATGATACCATGCTCAAAATGATTAAATGAAATGGTGTTTAACGCCCTACGGTTCTGCTCCTATACTGATCCATACAGTGTGCTCCTAAACTGAGCCATACAGTGTGCTCCTAAACTGAGCCATACAGTGTGCTCCTATACTGATCCATACAGTGTGCTCCTATACTGAGCCAGCCATACAGTGTGGTCCTATACTGATCCATACAGTGTGCTCCTACACTGAGCTATACAGTGTGCTCCTATACTGAGCCATATAGTGTGCTATGAGGGAAATTTGGCCTTGGCCTACTCTTATCCAATTCCAACTGACAAGGGACCTTTTACATTCCCGCCAACGTAGACACAGGACCTCCGTTTTTCGTCCCATCCAAACAACATTTAATTAAGTAAACAAAATATAGATACCAACCTAGATAATCACAAAGCTTGGTTTCTATCGGATTTAAAACAGGCCTGCCAAAAAAATGGCCCACGGCTTATACGTAACAGGCTTGCCAACAAAATGGCCCAGGGCTTATACATAATAGCAAAGCAGCCTAGAATTTCAATACCACACAGGCTTGCCAACAAAATGGGCCAGATATACATAATAGCAAAGCAGCCTAGATCAATTCCACATATCTTTGTAAATACTGAACATAATTGAAGCATTTTTGGACCGATGTTCCTATTTGAGATTCATCTATCACAATACTGCAACAAGGAGTAGAGTCATCACTCATCTGTATAACCTCATAGGCTTTTTCGGGGTCCTCCAGTATCCTCCCACTGCTAAAGACGCCTACGTGCAAGCAAATTATTGAAATAAAATTAAACCATATGTTAGTCCCAAAATGACCTAGTTTGTGACTCCGGGCACTCAGGTTTCCTCCCACTGCTAAAGACCCCTACGTGCAAGCAAATTATTGAAATAAAATTAAACCATATGTTAGTCCCAAAATGACCTAGTTTGTGACTCGGGGCACTCCGGTTTCCTCCCACTGCTAAAGACCCCTACGCGCAAGTGAATAATTGAAATGAAATTAAACCATATGTTAGTCCCGAAATGACCTAGTTTGTGTCGAGTGGCCGTTAAACCCTGTTTCTCTCTCTCTCGCTAAATAATTAGTCTTAGTACATCTATATAAGTATGGATTAAAGAGTGAGGAAATTGATAGCAATAAATGTAAATGATGCCTGGTTTCTTTAAAACGGGTGGATACTGTAAATAAAACAAAGTATAGATATATATAGACTATACGTACATATGTATGATGCAGAAGGATATTTACAGCCTTGATGATGATTCTGTGTTGATGCAATAAGTAAATAAAGTAGCCGTGAAATTACCAAAGTCTGATTTAGATACCAAGTTTCTACAGATTGACTTCACGCTGTGTTATTCTTAGAAAAAATACTGACATTGACTTCAAGTCTATAAAACTACGTAACTGGTTAAATAAAATTCAGGTTTAACTATATACTTACTTTACAACTTCGGTGGGGGGGGGGGGATGGCTAAATGCATCAAAACTTCTGTCATTGAGTCAACTGCTGTCGTTTAGATTCCCCGGTTGTACGTGGTCATCTGTCCTCCATTGTAGGTTTTTTCTCCGGGTTCTCCTGTTTCCTCCCACTGCTAAAGACCTCTACGTCAAGCGACTTATTGAAATAGAATTGAACCATATGTTAGTCCTAAAATGACCTAGTTTTTTTTTGAGTGGACGTTAAACCCCATTTCTCTCTCTTGTTATTTCCTCTTCCTGCACCACCGAAAAGATGGAAAAAACCAGGCTGTAATTTTCATCAAATAGCACAATGCATGGTGTCTGTTTTATATTGCCCAGATGGGGGAGAGGGAGAGAAATGGGGGTTAATGTCCACTTGACACAAACTGGCTCATTTCGAGGCTAGCACACGGTGGAAGGAAACCGGAGATTGGACAGGTGACCCTACTCCTTGTCACGTACAACCAGGGAATCAAAACAAGTCCTTATTATGATACAGCATGCACATGCTAACCATTCCGCCATCAAACTCCGTAGCCAGGATGGATTAGAAATGTATCAATGTATGTAGTTAAACACAATTTCATCCCACTTAATGTCCCTACCTATATTATTTGTTTTAATAATATTACAGTATTTCATCCCTGCCTTTATGTATATTATTTGTGTTAGAGAGCAATACTGGATTATTTCATCCTACATGTATATTATTAGTGGTTAGAATAATACTAAGTATATTATTGTGACCTATAAATGATTTGACCTGATAAAACATAATGAGGATGGAGATCATCTCTCAACACTTAAAGAACAAATCAGCCATTTTGTTAACTCCAAAATTAGATATTACCATTTTGAATTCTTTTCCTTAGATTTATTCAGTATTTATGTAGGAGCAGGACCATCGCGGAGGGGTGGGGGTGGTGGGGTGGACGAATGATTCACATGTTCAAGCTGTATCATAAGGTCTGTCAATGCATCAACTGCCATGGTTACGATTCACTGGTTGCACGTGGGAACGAGTAGAGTCGCCTGTCCAGTCTTGTAGGTTTTCTCCAGGTCCCTCCCACCCATATGTTATTCCAGAATGACTTAGTTTGTTTCGATTGGACTGGACGTTAAACCCCATTTCTCTTTCTCTCTTCCACCGTAATCTGGAAAAACCTAGCAAGTCAAATTTGGGTGAAAATTGAGTTAGACCCATATTTGGACTTAGTACACATGTATGTAATAGTATATATACCTTGTTTTCGAGGTGTATGGGTTGATACACCGTCTCTTTTTGAGTCGAGAAAAAGTATGAGTATAAATAATAATAGGGTTTTTTCTCCTTCACCGAAAGGGCGTCTAGTTATCTAGACAAAATCAAATTGGTTATATATTCAGTAGCTTAACAAAACAGTTTTCCTTTGTTTACTCAAAACTACATTCAACAGTGTTAGGTTTTTCCAGATTAGGGGAGTCCTTACCATAAAGAATTCACAATTTATTTGGGTCATGTGAAAGGCTAAATATGCCTAATGCATTAACTTTGATGGGATTGCATGCAGTATAAGAACTTGATATTGTTATTATTATTATTACTTTCAAGTAAATTAATGAGATAGAAAAATGAACCAATATTTTAGAACAAGTGGAGTTGGTTGGCCGAATGGTTTCGATTTCCCCAGATGTACGTATCCCACCTTTAAGGTTTTCTCTAGGTCCTGCGGTTCCTTGCACTGCTAAAGACCCCTACCCGCAAGCGAATTATTGAATAAAATTGAACTATATGATAGTCCATGAATGATTTATTTTATGTCTGTATCTCTCTGTAATCAATGCAGTCTCTTTAAAATTTTAGAGATAATATAATTTGATGTCAGTACATCCTGTATATGGTGAACTACCTTCACCTTATCTACTATTGGTGTACATTAAATATATAGGACCAACACACTACTCGTCTATTGACATACTATCATTTATTGATTTGTTCTGTCTATGGATTGTTGTACAGTTTTCCTGATTGTGTAAAATGGTAAATAGTATTCATTGTTTTGTTCTGTCTGTGGGGTTCTTGATAGTTTGTTTTTTCATTTTTCGTCATGATATATGAAATCGTGTAAAATATTATCTATTGTTCATTTTTTTGTCCTGTCAATGTTCAACGTTGTTTCCTTCCCCTTGTCGGCGCAGGATAAAGGGCACGACAAGGTCAGTATGTAGTCGTTCAGAAGAAAAACTAAGGTACACGTGAAAGAAAATAGTCTTTCGAATGGTGAAAGTTAAACATTTGGAATCCGGACAAAATTTCAGTCATTTCACACTGTATGGCGTATGCCCTTCATCATTAGTCTGGATGGACAGGCGCGGATCAAGAGGGGGGGGGGTCCAGGGTGTCCGGAGCCCCCCCTGCTCAGACTTGAAATTTTTTTATGCGATTTTATTGGCGACTTTTAGACCTGTAATTTTGGAATTTACCGTCCGGAAATACGTTACAAGGCACCAAATTGAATCTAATTTACCAAATTTTCCTGGGGGAGGGACCCGACCCCCCCCCCCCCTGTTAATTGGTTGAGTGCCTTTTATCAGACCTAGACCCCCCCTGCAAAAAATCCTGGATCCGCGCCTGATGGAGCACAACAGTAGGACGTTAAACCACATTTTATTTTATTGCTGTGTGATCAAGTCTGTCATTGAGTCAACTGGTGGAGTTTCGATTCCTCAGTTGTACGTGACAAGGAATATGCTCGCCTGTCTTACCTCCTGGGTTTTCTCCAGGTACCCCTGTTTCCTCCCACTGCTAAAAACCGGTATGCACAAGCCAATTATTGAAATGAAACTGAACCATATGTTAGTAACGAAATGACCTGATTTGTGTAGCTCTCGCTCTCAAGCTCTCTCTCTCTCTCTCTCCATTTGATTGCATGTGTATAGTTGATTTATAGAAGATAAGATGGTTTTAATCTGTGTATAGTATATATTATTGATTATGTAGGTAATATTTACCTGTACTTACCTGATATATTGATTGATATATATAATGAAACAAGTAGATCTATATATAACTGGATTACAGGTAGATCTCTATACTTTAATTTACGATAGGTATTACATGTTATGGTTGATTATGGTTATGTCTACAGAGTCAGTCACAGTGGATCACGACAGGGGGTGGGGGTGCAATTAGTTAGCACATGTGCGTGCTGTGTCGTAAGGTTTATCAATGAGTGGTTGGGAGGTTGGGGTGGTCTAGTGTACCGCGCTTCGACCTCTAGCTGGCCGGTCACCTCTAGCTTGGGGCTGTGGTTTCGAGCCATGGTGTGAGCGTATGTGGCATGGAGATAGGGGCGCCTTCTCAACCTCGTGGGTTTCCTCCGGGCACTCCGGTTTCCTCCCACTGCTAAAGACCCCCACGCGCAAGCAAATTATTGAAATAAAATTAACCATATGTTAGTCCCGAAATGACCTAGTTTGTGTTGAGTGGAGTTAAACCCCATTTCTCTCTCTCTCTCTCTCTCTCTCAATGAGTGGTTGGGAGCCGTGGTTGTTCAGTGAGTACAGTACTGATTCACACAGGGGTGTTCGATACCAGTGGTGACCAGGTTTAGGGGAGAGAGAGAAATGGGGTTTAACGTCCACTCGACACAAACTAGGTCATTTTGGGACTAACATATGGTTTCATTTTATTTCAACAGTTCGCTTGCGCGTAGGGGTCATTAGCAGTGTGAGGAAACCGGAGTGCCCGGAGGAAACCCATGAGGTTGAGAAGGCGCCCCTAACTCCATGCTACATACGCTCACACCAGGGCTCGAAACCACAGAGGTGGCCGACCAGCTAGAGGTCAAAGCGCAGCACTCTGGACGACTAGGCCATCCCAACCCCTCCCAACCACTCATTGAGAGAGAGAGAGAGAGAGAGAAATGGGGTTTAACTCCACTCAACACAAACTAGGTCATTTCGGGACTAACATATGGTTAATTTTATTTCAATAAGATTAGCATCTGATTGCTGTGTCATAAGGTTTATCAGGTGTGGTTTTGATTCCGTGGTTGTACGTGACAAGGAGTTGGGTCGCCTGTCCAACCATTTGGGTTTTCTGCGGGGCATCCAGTTTCTTCCCACTGCTTAAGGATCTAGTTGCAAAATGACCTCATTTCTCTTTCTGTTTCTGGATTGATATACAGTCGATATTGTTTATCATGTTGGATTATTTGCTTTGTCTACAATACATGCACCACATTATTAGTATATGTCATAACTCATTTTAAAGGGGGGAGTTGTCGAATGGTCCAGGCTTTAGGCCATATGGTCCGTCCAGGAGTCAAGTGGCTTTTCGATTAAACACTTTTACATGGCAAGGAGTCTGGCGACTATTAAATCAATGATAATTGACTGCATGGACTGCATCAAATTAAGAGCAATAGCTAATTGACTGCATCAAATTAAGAGCAATAGCTAATTGACTGCAACAAATTAAGGACAATAGCTAATTGACTGCATCAAATTAAGGGCCATTGTTAATTGACTGCATCAAATAAAGGGAAATTGCAAATTGACTACATCGAATAAAAAGTAATTGCTAATAATTGACTATATCGAGTGAAGGGTAATAGCTTTGAATGAAGGGCCATTGTTAATTGACTACACCATATTAAGGGAAATTGCTAGTTGACTGAATTGAATATTTGACTGCATCGAATGAATGGTAATTTGCTATTTGTATTCATGAAATCAATTGCTGATTGAGTGCAGAGAATTAAAAATAGTTTGTGATTATAAAAACAGGAATTGGGTTTTGTTCTTAAATAAAAATTGATGTATAAACATTTTTCTACGTTTATTTATACCCCAGCCATTTAACAAATGAACAGTATGTGTGGTGTATTGACCGATTCCAAACAGCCTGGCTTTAAATCTCCCCCAGTAGAGTTATTCCTGATAGTTCTATTTATATCTGACCCTGTCAGTAGAACCAGAGTTACATCTGGTATCAGGAACTATTTATAGTAACGATTCTACAGACTGTGAGAAAACTCTACTCTATTAAACTGACTTCATTAAAGGGACAATAACATTCTTGCTGGCTTGGTAGCTCCAGAAAATAAATAATAGCCTTATTCTAAGTACTAGATGTTTAAATGTCCTACCTGTTGTGTAAATTATCTATTACAACCTATTTTACTTGTCCAGAGGGTTCGAAAATATTTTAAAATCCAAGTCACATTTGAAAAGGTTTACGTTAGACTTTTCAAATCAATTGGTTGAATTTTTCCAATTTTTTAAATTAGGTGTGTTAAGTTGAAATTTATATCATCATTTAATTGGAATATTCTAAAATAATACGATTTGTTGACCAGAATGAAGATTGGGACATATTTTTCAGTTACAACAAGAGTGTTATTGGGGCTTTAAACATTCTCACCTACTTTTTGTATTTTTATCAGAATATCGGTAAAGCTTGTTTAATTTAAGGGGGGGGGCATGGTGGCTAAATGGGTAAGACGCTGGCTCGCTAATAGTCTGGAGGTCATGTGTTTGATTCTGCCTTTGGCTGAGAAAGCTCATCCAGATTTTCCAGTGTGGTTCCCCCTTGTTAGAGGTGTAGGACAGAGGGCCTGACAAATACAGCTGTCTAGTCATTCGGATGGTATGAAAAACAGATGTCCCGTGTGCATGTAAAAGATCCCTTGACAGTTGGAATTTGATATAAGAGTAGACGGTAGTGCCACTGTCCGGTCAAAATTTCCCTCATAGCACACTGTATGTCCGTCTTCATTAGCCAAAAATTACCTTGTTTGTGTCGAGTTAAACTCCATCTCTCTGGTGTGGTTTTCCAATAATATCTGTCATGTCTGCAATAATTAAGAAATAACATGTAAGCATTAGTATGTGAAGATGATCAGGTAAAAACTCTCTCTTGTTTAATGTGGGTGGGGGGAGGCAAATGGTGTAACACAATTAATCACAAGGTCTCTCATTGAGTCATTTGGCATAGTTTCGATTCCTCAGTAACACGGTTTTTATCTGATTTTTATGAAACTTAGTAAAAGAATATATATATGTTTATATCCGAAAGATCTCGGCTCATTTTGATATTGATGTACATGTAGTATGTCGGACCATAACATCCTTGATTATGGCCTCTGATTGTATGACAAATCAATTGTTTGCTTGTTCTCTGTCCATCTCTCGTAAAATGCAGGTGCATTTTGCATGGATTGGATGGTTATGATACAGGAGGTCTTGATCCTCAGGTCACACAGCATTCTCAGACTTGAGTTAAGAATTTACTCAACTTTCAATCACTGTTTATGAGAAATATATCTTTGATCCAGAAACATAAAAATTTGTACATAGTTTCTTGTTGATGTATTTGATACATTACAATAACAAAAGATATTTTAGTTAAAATAAGGTGATAATTTTGAGTAAAATCTTAACTTACATGTAAGCTCTTATAATGTTTTCCTTGTAAATTTTGTCAGCGCTTTGAGCAAACAATACTGTTTCGAGTCTACCGCTTCAAAAGAACTCGTATTATTATTTTTTTTTTTAAACTTATGACATGTTTATTTTCTAATTTTAGAATTTGTCATCAAGACCGTATTCAGGTAGTGGAACGTCGAGTTATGGCACGTCTGATAGTGGACGATATTCATCGCGACCGGCCAGTTCTTATAATGAATATTCACGCTCCACGACCTCATTAGATTCAGATTATAAAAAGGTATGTCTTTATATTTCACGCACAGGGATTGGGAAGCCGAACCGTTTAATTTGTTTACTTTAGATCATAGGTCTGTCATTGCGTCAGGTGGTGGGGTTTGATTATCCGCTTGTACATGACGAGGAGTAAAGTCGCCTAGACAGCCTCGTGGGTTTCCTCCCTCTGCTAAAGATGCATGCACATTGCTTCATAAAGTCTGTCATTGAGTCAAGTAGCGTGGCTTGGTTTCTCCACTTGTACTTGACAAGAAGTAAGGTCATCTGTCCAAACTCGCAGGTTTTCTCTGTTAAAGACCGTTATGCCCTTGCGAATTATTTAGTTATTGGATGGCCTTGTAATAATGATATTATTGAGGGTTGGTGGGTGACTGAGGGTTCATCTTCAATATGGTGGAACACCTGTGCTATCCATAGTTATTCAATCGCAGGCTTGTATGGAACAAGGATTGTGGTCAGCTGCATGACCTTCGTGGATTTTCTCCACTTTCCTCCCACTGCTACAGTTCCTTTATCATAAGCTATGTTTTATTGTAGTTGTGTTTGGTGACCGAATGGTCCATAATCGACTCAAGTGGTGAGGTTTCGATTCCCTGGTTGTATGTGACAAGGAGTAGGATTGTGGGTTTTCTCCGGGTCCCCTGGTTTGCTCCTACTGCTAAAGACCCCTCTGCACAATCCAATAAATGATGCATTATTTCTGAAGTAACTAAGTTTGTGTCGAGTGGACATTAAACTCCATTTCTCTCACTTTCTTTATTGTAGTTATATGAATAAGAGAAATCCAGTAAGGAGTAGGATCGCCTGTGTCCAATTTTTTGGGTTTTCTCTGGGTTCCCCCCAGTTTCCCCCAACTGCTAAAGACCCCTCTGCTCATGCCAATTAATGAAGTAAAGTTGAACCCTGCATTAGTTTGTACATTAAACTCCATTTCTCTCCGTGTTTATTTTAGTTATATGAAGAAGAGAAATCCAGTAATGAAAAGTTACGTAAGGAATTAGAGCAGTGTAAACAGGAACTAAGGGATGCTAAGAAAGAATTAGATCGGGTCATGAGAAAAAATAATGATCGAACGGAAGTTACCAACGACAAACGGGTAAGTCAGGTTTATTAAACGTAAAACAGAGTTCATGTTACTCTTTAATGGG
Source organism: Patella caerulea (assembly GCA_036850965.1). Classification (NCBI taxonomy): domain Eukaryota; kingdom Metazoa; phylum Mollusca; class Gastropoda; family Patellidae; genus Patella; species Patella caerulea. Next base: position 33,180,962 of record JAZGQO010000015.1, read on the forward strand.
TATTGATCCCGGGTCGCAAAGTGAAATAGAGGTTCCATGTTTGCTCTCGTTGTTCGCTGAGAAAGTTTTCTCTGGAATTTCTCGCGTTCCCACTTGTCAGTGATGTAGGGCAAGGGACAACATCAATCTAATTAAAATATAGATCTATATTTCGTTTCGTTTTTTATACTTTCGATGGCCTACACTCATGTAGATCTAACAAGTTATAGTGGGAGCTCAAGTTCTGTGACGTCAGGTATCAAGCACGGGACATTTGATCCGATAACGTCAGTCATTCGATTAACCAATTAGCGACCACCATGCTTTTTAAAATCTACTTTTGCTTTGTTTTGATTTCTATCCGCTGGTGTTAGTATAGACGTCATTGGCTGGTAATATCTACCCACAGTTCCACACATGAAAAGGTCAAACGGTCAATTCAACAGACCATTTGATTGGCTGACCACCCATTTCAGGCAGAACACGAGTTAAATAACAAGTCCTCCAGATCCAAGAGTAGTAAAGACAAGTAAAAACGAAATTTTGAACTATAAAAAAACGAAACGAAATTGGATCTGTGTTTTAATCAGATTGGGGACAAAATATTATCGTTCGGATGGAATGGAAAACAGAGATGCCATGTACAAATTGACATGCACTTTAAAGAGCCCTTGACATTTGGAATTCGATGTGCAAAATTTCACTCATAGCACAGTACATGTCGTATTCCTATCCTTATTATCTCGATTATTGCAGAAAAGTAGTCCGTTAAACCCTTTTTCATTAGAGTTAATTTGTATTCATTTTATCATTTTAGGAAAAACGAGCTTTAGAAAGAAAATTATCTGAAATGGAAGAAGAACTTAAGGTATGCGTCACAATTAAATTTTCTGACATGTTGCTTTACACTTGACTAGGGGTCCCTGCATTTAAAGTCCATTTTACTTCCTTTCAGATGATTCTAGTTTCTTACCGTGCTTTGAATTCCTGTGGTTGGGTTTTTTTACAAGCATCTCCTATCCTAACGCTACAGCCCGGGTATTGTTTAGTTGTACTGTTTTAAGTGGGAGTTTCTGTATTTCATTTTTAGATTCAAACCATTGTTGGCCAATTGTTAAAATTCGTTGACATTTTCCAGCATGTGTCCCTTTTAAGTGATGCAGGATGGAAGACCTGGTATGGAATTATGTCTAGTTGTTCAGATGGGACAAAAAAATCCTGGAGATTCCCTGTATATTGGCATGCATGTAAAAGAAACCTTGTCCGTCTTTATTATACTGTTGGTGTAGATTTGAACCCCATAACGGAAAGGAAATCCCCTTACCCTAAATGCTGTGCTTTTCTGGGAAGCCCAGTTGGACTTTGTGTGGCGACAGGCAAACAGCAAGATTACGGTACAAGATCGGGTGGGTGAATTTGACAGGAAATTTGCTGTTAGGCTCTTCTTTTTGTAGTCTCTGTCTTCCAGCAAAGCTTTAAACCATTTTGTTGTAAAATACCAAGGCTTTTTGTTCTGAGATGTAGTCTCTGTCTTCCAGCTAATGGAGAAATTAAAGGCAGATAATGCCAAACTTAGAGAGGAGAACCGTGCTCTAACACGGGTGGTGTCCAAACTATCGAAATAGGTAACATGCTCACGGCCATTTTGTAAGACCTTTTCCATGATTCAATTACGCAGAGGTGCAGAACTTTTATCCTAATATTTTTTTATGGCCTTGAACTTTGTCTGATTATTGCCATGGAAACACATAGACCCCCCAAAAAACGTAATTCAGTATCGAGACTGTTTTTTAATTTATGGGATTTTATTTCCGGAACTATAAAATAATATTTTACAACATTAAAAATTTCCCAAGGACAAATTGTTGTCCGAAGATAAAGGTAGTCATGTGACCACACGAAAATTAATGACCATTTAAATCATGTGACTACCCAGAAATTAATGACCACTTAAGTCATGTGACTACACGAAAATTGATGACTATTTAAACAGACAAAGTATGAGCCTTTTATTAATGGGATTCAGGGTCCTAATATTTTAAAATCTTTGGGTAATTTGGCACTACTTTTATTTTATTAAGTTTCACCCTTTACCTGTTGCAGGTGAGCTTGCTACAAAGTATGAAAATATTTTTCATATTATTTCTTTTTGTACAAATTCGCTTATCTTTTATTTGTCCCAAGATATATATTTTTTTTATTTGCCATCGTAAAATCAGAAGTGTTTTAGTATATTTATGAACTTGTAGTGTGATTAGTTTTCATAGGACTTATTTGATTTAATGGCGTCATCCATTAGTAGTATAATTAAACAGAATCATTAACAGTTATTTAGGAATTTCTTTAGGTGCGTAAGTAGAGCTTTGGTAGAAGAGTGGGCAGAAACTCCACTGCCTTGGCAAAATTGTCCCCCTCTCACACCACCAAACAGGCCAGGGTGGGCGTTAGGGGATATGGTCAAATTGTTACATCATGGTTTTGATTCCTCAGTTGTTCATGAAAGGGAATTATTGAAATACCCCTATGTTAGTTCTGAAAGTACCTAGTTTGTCTCTCATCACACATAAACATTGAAATTGAATTTACCTTTTTAATATCCAAATGTAAAACCGTATTTCATTCCCTGCCGTTCTAATTTAAAGCACTTCCACCTTATGGGATCCATCCCACCGAAATTTACAACACTTCCACCTTATGGATGTCCTCCCTCATTTACCTTAAACATGCATTGTTCAAGAGCTAAATCTGCTTATTGCAGGTCTTTCTTTAGGCCTGAAATGTTATCTAAATTATGAATTCGACATTTATTACCTAACCCAGCCATAATCAACTCTTGATACCATCGGATACTCAAGATTTTCAACATATTCAAATAAGATCGACAATTTAATTTAGAAATGGATAATAAAGACTTTGTTTATTATCTTAGCAATGGTAGCAATGACAGTCAAGACTATTTTGTTCTTAAAACAGTGATAACTCGACTCAGAATAAAGAAATTTGACTGAAATTTTCAACATATTCCCTTTTCATTATTTCTTTTGAACTATTATAGCGAGAACGGTCACTCAGCTCTTAATCTAAATCTTAAATAATGCCCCTTTAACGGTTTGATATTTAACAGTGCATAACCAGTTTCATTTGATTAAATTTGAAGCAGTAAATTTTCTACTTAGAATTTTGTTTTTGATGTAGAATTAGACCAGTCATCCTATGTATACCACCATTCATGCTGTTAACTTACTCAAAAATTTACTCCTTTACCAGTACTGGGAATTTGGCCTATGACCCTTCAAATAAAACTTGGACTATGACCTCTGCACAAACCTAAGCTCAAACCCCCTCATACCAAATTATGGAAAAGGTCTTTAAAATGATTGAAACAGTTTTGTTGGAGCATGGAAACCCGAATGGTCTGGTTACCATGGCATGGTAGCACACCCTCATTCCCTGTCTCGTCCAGTTTGTCTTGTATAAATATATAACACTCTCTTTCTCTCTAATAGTTGAGGCTTTTGGCAAGCGGAAATTCATGGTCCGTATTGGGTATCTGTATTGATTTTCGAGTGACGTCATCAATGTGTCCGTATATGGCAGCACATATCGAACAGCTTCCATCCAGAACTTTTCTGTATGACAATGTCTTTTTTTTACCGCCTATTTTGCTACTTTACACCACTGAAATGTTGCATTTTTATGTATCTGTGTATCGTAGAACAAGAAGATGTATATTTGACGTAGTTTTAAACATGATCAAGATTGCAATTTAATCATTGAAAAGAAACGCCGCAATGGTGAAAATCGGAACTCATACCTACACGCCACAAAAATCTGCCAAAACTATAAAACCACATAGGTATTGTGATGATACAGAAACATGCTACGTGTGGAACGAATTCCGTTTGCCAAAAGTCTCTAGTCTAATATACTCTTTTTTAGGCCAAATCAATATGATTTTTAGTTCTTTAGGATCTCGATCAATAATCTATCAATCAATAATCTATCAACCAATTGTCTCTCTAGTCCTGTTAACAATATTTTTTTTAAAATTTCAAAACTTCAAAATTCGTAACAGAAAACTTTTAAAGAGTGCCACCAAGTACTCTTCATACGCCCACATAAAAATGTGGTTGTATGTTGTCACAGACTCTGTCCGTTCCTCTTCCACAATTTCTTGTGAACACACTACAGTTTGAATTATCATATCATCCAATTGTTTTGAAATTTATATATTTTGTTTACTTTGGGGAGATGAAGAAGCCTATTGATATTAACATGACACTTGAGAACACTCGAACGACAAAAGTTATCATCCAATGTATTATAATTATTTAAGTTATTTAAATTAGTAATTCGAAAATGAAGAAGCCTATAGATTTCAACAATTTTGGTTCATTACTTCTAAAATTGAAGCCCTTGTTTCACTTTGTAGAACCTTGTGAATGCTCAATGACGAAAGTTATCAACCAATCTGATTAAATTGATATCAGTGTCTTATAAATACTCCCATTGGACGATTAAGCATATGCAGTGGTTGTATATTTTTTGTTGCCTGGCAACCTATCTTTGATTTTTAAACTAGATTTGCACTGAAGAACAAAAATACAAATTGATATGGCTTAATGTTTATTAATCATTTAATTCTAATATCTTGTTTCATTTTTTTTCTGGGTAACTCACCTTTTTTTTTTCTTAAGTATTAATCTTAGCAATTTTGTTGGGTTTTTTTTAATTCTTTCTTTTTGAATACTTTTTACTTTGTTATTACGCCACTACTGATTTGTCAATTCTTTCATTGCTATCATTTTGACGTCAGACTAAAAGACTTCAGATGATATTATATTATGAATTTCAAATCGAAAATTTTCGTAACATTATTTTTGGTCTACTTTGTAGTTTTGTGTCACTAACCATGAATAGTTAACGCGGAAATTTCATATTTTTGTAGAAAGTCAAAACATAATTATTTCTATGTCTTTTGCTCAAAAGGTTCTCAACTCACTATTATACGATCATCACTTGAATTACCTCCCTTGTTTACCCATTCCCCTCCATGCAATGGCGATCTTCAAATGTTTGGATTCAATTTCTCAACTGGCAATAGTAAATTATAGGATTAATAGGATTATTCTTTAACAAGGTATGACTGTTTATAGATACAATCTATTTTAGGGCTTTATTTTAATATATTTTAAAAAATATAACTAAAAAAAAGAAAGTGCCGTTTTAATGAAGTCTACGCAATAACACAAGGAAGAACAAGTACTAATTTATTTGGTCGATGTGTCAAAGAGTATTTTGTTCTATTTTATCAATAATACACTTCAAAACATCACCTAAATGAAACAGTACTGTATAAGTGTGTTTAATTTTAATTCTTTTTTCTTTTTTCAATACTAAATTCTTTTTCTAGGGTTTGATATTTTCAATTTATTACTAACACTAACATAAACTCATAAATATTAATTTCCACTGTCCATCAGCTCATAGTTGCCTCTTCTTCAATCAGCCTCAGGAATATCTAGAATAATCTAGATCACTCTTGGTTAGGTGATTGGGTGATCGAGTGATCAAACATAAGACCTTGAGATTATAAGGTCTGTGCCCCTTTTTTTTGGGTGGGGGGGGGGGTGTCAACGAAATCACCCTTGGAGAAGGGGATGTTAAACTGTAGAAACGAACAAACAAAGGGGGACTGGGTGGCGGAAGGGTTCACACATGCACATTGCAGGCGCGGATCCAGAGGGGGTGTGTGGAGGGTCCAACCCCGCCCCACCCCCCCCCCCCCCCACCCCTGCTCAGCTACATAAAAAAAAATAATGCCTTGCATCAATAAAATTACATGACAAAGTGATCCTACATCAGTATAAAAATGATTTCTCTTTAAAAAGCTCAATTTGTATGTATGCCTATGTAATTTAGAGACGATGATGGCAGATTTCCGTAACAGAAACCTGGCAAACCCCCTCCTGCAAAAATGCCAGGATCCGCACCTGCATTGAGTCAAGTAGGGCGGTTTTGATTCCCTGGTTGTATGTGACAAGGAGTAGGGTCGCCTGTCCAACCTTGTGGGGTTTCTCCGGGTTCCCTGGTTTGCTCCTACTGCTCCTTCTCTGGTTGTATGTGACAAGGTAAAGAGTCACCTGTCCAACCTCGTTAGTTTTCTCTGGCTGCTTCAATTCCTCCAACGGCTAAAGACCCCTATACGCAAGCGAATTATTGAAATATAATTAAACCATATGTTAGCCCTGAAATGACCTAGTTTTTATCAAGTGGACGCTAACTCCATTTTTTATACGCCCACATAGAAATGTGGACGTATATTGCCGTCGCCCCCGTCCGTCCGTCTGTCGGTCCGTCCGTCCGTCGGTCCGTCCGTCCGTCCGTCCGTCCGTCGTCCACAATTTCTTGTGAACGCACTAGAGGCCAGGGTTAATATCCGATTGACTTTAAATTTATACACAGTGTTTAAGGTCATGAGACGAAGAAGCCTATTGATTTTCAGCAATATCCGATAATTACTGCCAGAGTTATGACCCTTGATCACTTTGAAATATCTTGTGAACGCTCTAGAGGCTAAAGATAATATCCGATCGACCTTAAATTTATACACAGTGTTTAAGGTCATGAGACGAAGAAGCCTATTGATTTTCAGCGATATCCGATAATTACTGCCAGAGTTATGACCCTTGATCACTTTGAAAAATCTTGTGAACGCTCTAGAGGCTAAAGTTAATATTGGATTGACTTTAAATTTTAACACAGTGTTCAAGGTCATAATACGAAGAAGCCTATTGATTTTCAGCAATATCCGATAATTACTGCCAGAGTTATGACTCTTGATCACTTTGAAAAATCTTGTGAATGCTCGAGAGGCTAAAGTTAATATCCGATTGACTTTAAATTTATACACAGTGTTTAAGGTCATAAGACGAAGAAGCCTATTGATTTTCACGGATTTCCGATAATTAATGCCAGAGTTATGGCCCTTGATCACTTCAAAAAATCTTGTGGATGCTCTAGAGGACAAAGATGATGTCCGATTGACATCAAATTTATACACAGTGTTTAAGGTCATGAGACGAAGAAGCCTATTGATTTTCAGCGATTTCTGATAATTAGTGCCAGAGTTGTGTCCCTTGATCACTTCAAAAATTCTTGAGGATGCTCTAGAGGCCAAAGTTAATATCTGATTGACTTTAAATTTACACACACTGTTTAAGGTCTTGAGACAAAGAAGCCTACTGATTTTCAGCGATTTCAAATAATTACTTCCAGAGTTATCTCCCTTGATCACTTCAAAAAACCTTGTGACGCTATAGATGCCAAACTTATCATCCGATTGACTTCAGATTGATACACAGAGTTTAAGGTGTTGAAACGAATAAGTATTTTGATTTTCAATGAATTTTGATAACTGAACAGCTAAATCCATGATGTTAAATGTTTCCTATACTAATTGTTAGCGTGGGGCAAAACTTTATAAAAAGCAAACAAATTCTAATGATTTTCAGATAATTACAAAATGAGTTGTTACTCTTAATCAGATTTTAGTGTATAACAAATGTTTCATTCCCAAAAAAAGTAAAAATATGCGACAACCCTTGTTGACTGCCCGGACGATTTAGCTGCTGTGGGCGTATGTTTCGTTGCCTGGCAACCTATCTTTCTCTCTCTCATAACACATTGGCTTTAGATATTAAGGTCTGTTCGCCTTTAGATCATAAGGTTTGTCTGCTCATATTATCTTAGTTAGGGCTAGTAGTAAAATGTGTGAGACCTGTAGATCATGAAAAAAGGCAAAAGTTATAGGAAGTAAAATCATATCTAAGTTGATAAGGTCTAGTCAAGATCGTCAGGACTTCATAGACCGAGGGAGCAATGCCTCTTCATCACCAGGGATGGCAGTATGAGTGCCAGATAAAACGAAAATTTTTATACTAATTTTTCTCACATGCCAACCTGGATTTCGGGGGAACAAATTTTTATTTGGTGCCTTTTAATTTTATGAATTGGAAGAACCTTTTCAAATAATCAAAATCACACCGGCATGGTACAATCAGAGAATATGTAAGGAGTGATTTAAATGAATGCAAAATCTACACCCTGAAAATCTGGAACAGCCTAAGTTTAATAGGCATCAAGATGGTATGACTTTCTTGATTGCAAAATAACATAAATATATTATTATTGCATTTTAATGAAAATGTAATCAATTTTCTCCTCTTTTTGTTTTTAATAGAAAATGGAAGTTTTAAAGAATGACAACGCCCGATTGAAAGAAGAAAATGGTGCTCTAATTCGTGTTATAAGTAAATTGTCTAAATAGATGAAATAATATAACTCACAGCTTTGTATTAACCAGCTCAAAAAGGTTTTTAAAAAAAAAGAGACAGAAAAAATGATGAAAAAACGCTTCGTCACCAATCACCATCATTGAGAACCTCTTCGCTCTTCCATCAAACGTCATTGAAATCACCAACTGCTACAGAGACTTACAGATCTGGTCTACTTCATCGCCACTCGCGATTCGTCGCCATTTTCTTTATCTGGGTCACATGTTGTTCCCTTATCGGCCAATCAGGACATAGATTCAATCGTTTGATCAGCAATCATCTTCGAGGTTTATGACTTTAAGAAGATGAGGCTTGATTGATTGAATCTGGTGTCGAGTTAGTTTAGAGTTTCTCCCCCTTCTCCTCCTCTTCCTTCTTCTTGTCTGTCCTTTATCTATCCTTATTTCTACATCCTTACTTCTTCGCTATCCTTACCTCCTTCCTTCCTTTCTAAGACTGGATAACCTATTATTAGACCTTATTCATAAACTTGAAGAGATAAATTGGGAAATATGTATTGAAACGTCAGTCCTGGAAATCTGTTTCCATTTTGAAAAATGAGCTAAATCAACATGATCAGTTGGCACTCTGAATTCATGGCTCTGGTTTTGGATATATTTGTCCCCCATGAGACTAACAAGGAAATTGGCCGGCTGGAGAACTTAATGTTGGTCAATTTATACAACGTAAAATTAGGATTCAAAACACAATAAATAAAATTACATTTATTGTTTCTTTGAATCGGAATTGATTTAAAAGTATATTCGGCGTATGAATACATCAGCGGTAATTTGGGTTATCCAGTCTTTAATTTATTTCTGTAGACATAGTCAGCAAAACACCGTACAAAATTTCATCCAAATTATTGAACAAAATCGCACGTTCAATGCATGGCAGATAATTGATATGTAAATTTGCACAAATGCAGGTGACGCGAGTTCTAACTGTTCGAGAATTTCTTGTGATCTATTTATCCATTTGATTAAAATGGTAAAAAAAACGTTCTGGAGCGGAGAGAGAAATAAAAAAAAACACCATTTTTGTGTGGCTATCATTAAGTCATTCGTAAATAGATTTTACGAGAACGACAAATTACGAAAAAAATCTAACATAATAAATGTATTTTCGTACACTTTTGTGACATTTTATTCAAAATTTGTGGTGATTTATTGAAAAATAAAATGAATTTATGACAATTTCATGGTGACTTAAGATAACACATGTGCCGAGTGGCATGTCATTGAAAAAACATTCTAAGAGTTTTACCCCTTTTTTCATGATTACTCATGTTTTTGTTTATTTAAATTTTAGGCCAAAAGATATTGGTTAATTTTATTTGAACTTCTGATTAGTTCAAATTAAAAAATTTGCATACAATTTTCCATATGGAGAACTCTGATTGGTTCAAAGTAAAATATTTGTATACAGTTGTCCAAATGGAGAACTCTGATTGGTTCAGAGTCACCATTCTTGATCTTATGTAACCAATAACAATCAGAATTAAATTTAAATAGAATTGTTGAAGCTTTTGTGGAATTAAACTTTGTGAATTCCTGTGGTTTTTTTTGCGATTTTACTAATCAAATGGATAGATATATTATCAATGGAATTCTTGTGGTTTTATGTGGATTTATATTTTTACGTGTTGTATGGTAAAAGAGTATAGTATCGTGCTGCATTGCGTGCTCCGTGTGAATTGGTAATTGATTAAAAAAAATGTGAAAATTAATATTTTTACACAATCATTATAAACATTAGATAGCAGCGATTCAGATTGACGATATTTTCGTCAATATTTTTTTTACGTAAATAGCTATGTATACAATTATATAATTAATCTATAACAGGAAAAAAATCTATAAAAAAAAATATATACAAAATTTAAAAATTAAAAAAAAAAAACAGTGTGATTTTTCACTCTTTAATTTATGTGTTTTGACTTACTCTAATTATTTCTGTTTTCTCCTTTTCTTTCGCTTTTCAAAAAATCGTAAATCTTTTGGTTTGCGTTTTGATTATTTTTTCACTGTTTTCAATCCAGGAAAAAAATCTTTGATTATCCCCCTTGAATTGTTACAGTGAATTGCCTCCCTTAGAAGAATAGTTTATTTTTTTGTGTGTTGATTACAGTGCTACGAAAACACATTTTTCGTTGAGGGTCTTTTTTTTTTTCGAATTAAAAAAAAATCCTATTCTTTAAGGGAGGCTTTGTATTTCTTCATTTTCTGTGGGGAGATATTTTTAAATTATAAAGAACCATAACTCTTGCAACTTAAAAAAAAAAATTTGGCCTGATATTCGAAAGTGGATACAACCATGCTGACCTAGTTATTATCTATTGAAAATGATAGATAATAAGCATGAGAATTTGGTATGTTTTTGTTTAAAAGTTTTTGTGTAATGTGTACAATTAGTATAATATTCATTTAGATAATATGTGAAATTAGTTTTTTGTTCATGAAAAAAAAAATGGTGGTTTATTTAGTGAAAAAAATGTATGACTGGACATCCAGTGATAAAGAGTAAGTCTTGTATATCCAGGCACACAACATGATGATAATGTATTGGCTTTATTATGTACGATATATATGTGTTACATTGGTGCTAATTAGTTTAAGTTGTTGTAATATTATTATTATTATTATAGGATGGATACCAGTACACATATATTAATATTATTAGGCATTGAAGCATAGATACTGCTTACATGTAGAAGCTCCATAACTTCAGGAATATCTTGACGAAAAATATTTTTTCGTTGAAAGGTACGAGGCATTACCTTGATATTGTGGAGCTAATTGTATTATTATGGTGAATGTGGATTACACTTGTAGTCAGGTACTCCGATTGTGCATAACAAAGGGTAGATAACTCTTCAGGGGAGGGAAGATAACTCTCCAGGGAAGGGAAGATAACCCTTGTCTCTGTAAAAAGAGTTATTTCAGAACATAAAGTATGTTGTATAATAAGAAATAAGTGCATTAAATCCGAACTATCACCAAATTGCTCTTCCGTAACAAATCAGAAATAATTCGGCATAAATGTCGACATGAGAATGTGGAATCAGTTGATGTAATGATCAACTTTGTTCACAGCTTCAGAAATAAAAACATGTAGATGTCTGTGCATGTCTCGCATGTCGCGCATAATTATTGAATGAGAAATACAGAGACGGGTGGTCTAGGGGTTAAATTCGTCAAATCATTAGAACTCTCATTGACTCAAGTGGTGTGGTCACCTGTCCAACCTTGTGGGCTTTCTCCGGGTCCTCCAGTTTCCTCCCACTGCTAAAGACCCCTACGCGTAAGCAAACTATGGAAATAAAATTGAACCATGTTAGTCCCAAAATGACCTAGTTTGTGTCGAAAGGACTTTAAACCTGATTTCTTTCTCTCTGTTTTTCAATCATGGAGCTGACAATAAAGAGCCGATTAAGATCCCTCGTTTGAATACATATTTATGACAACTTCGTACTTATTGCATTTATTTCAAATTGTACAACATTTACCTGACACAAGAATGTAAAATTTACACCAAACCGTTTGTTTATGTGTATAATTTAAACATGTATTATTATTATTATTATTGTGTGTAAGAAGTTACACAGTGGATTTTTTTGTTTGTACTTTTTTATGTAATTTAGATTGTGTTGTGTTGAAGTTTACGTCCTTAATTCGTACAAGAATATGATTTAATGTATGTAATGTAGTAAGATATTATGAAAGTTATTGGCGATTTGAATGCATGACAATTTGACAGAATTGTCTGTTGACGGACTTAAGGAGGATATTTTTCATTGTTTGTTGATTTTTAATTGGAAAAAAAACCCCAAGATTTACGTCCTTCCAAATTATTTGAAATATTTAGGACCAACTGAACAAATACCGAAATTATTTAAATATTAATTCATAGTGCTATTAAAAAAATCTGTAAATCTTTTGGTATTTTTATATAAAAGATAAATGATTCAAAGACTGTGATTATAGGACTCTGATGTTTGAGTCAACGGACATTACCTGTAACAAAACCGCGGGATAAGGGAATATTATGCCCTATATGGACACTTTACCTTATTAGGATATGACAACTGTCAATAGGGTTTAACGTCCACTTTCACCTAATGTAATATCGCAGACAAGAACATTATGGCTAGATTCCTGTGTATTTATATCCAATATAGAAGCCTCATTCAATAACAGCATGTTAGTGTAAGTTTCGCACGTGCCTTTTTGCCTTGTATATTGTCAACTATGATGAATGTGTATGCATGCGCGGGTGGGTGTGGGTGTGTGAGACAATCACTGAATGACAAGCGTGTGCCTGTGTGTGGGTGTGTGCACGCATTTCATTATTGAGTATGTCAACCTTGAGATTATCAAACTGTAAATTATAAATAGACATTTATTTTTTCATTTCACGATTTTTTTGCACCATTTGTAAATTTGTAAATATGTAAATAAACCTGAACAAAGACATCGTGTAAATATGAATGATGTATATTTCCATTGAGTATATTTATTATAGCATGGCCCCTATTACGATTAATATATGACACTTGGTATGTGCATGTCTGTGTTTAAAACAAATAGTCATTTTACACGTGCATTATGTGCATGTTTATATAACAGTCATATTTCATGTGTATAACATGTGCTTGTGTTGTATTCTATTATTAAACATGTGTGTTCATGTTTATTGCAGTGCTGAACATTAAATACAAATGCATGTGCAATAATTTTTGTGTGTGTGCGCAGGGGCTTGACAACAGAGATTCATACAAAGGAAATGGTTATTTTTTGTAATGTATCTCGGGTCGAGTCCCTTCGTTTTTCTTTCAATTAAATATTTGTTAATTACGATAACTGTATATACTCTATTACTGTTTCAAACTCACAAACTATTAGATGAATAGTACATGAACAAGGAATTGAATGAACTTTGACCTTTAACCCTTGTTATTTAGACCTTGTTGGAAAAACCCAGGGAGCAAAGTAGATAAAATCTAAAAAAACAAAGCAAAAGTAGAAAGTTTGGGATTGCGCAGAGTGTTTGGGTTAAGCTGATGACTTTTACACCCCAATAAAAGTTTATGAAGCTTGTCTTGGAGATAACTTGTGGATGGAATTTATTTTTTACAAATATTTGGTTTTCCCGTTTATTTTTCGAATGAAGATACGATATAATCGAAACATCGGGCATATGAATATTATTTATATTCTAAAAGAAGTTTTGACATTGCTTGGTTTTGGTTTTATGTTCATCTTCCTGGGTTAAGAAATATTACTACTGATAGACTTAAACATCCAGACTAATATTGACAAACCCTGCTCGGGGTTGATTTATTGAACTGGATGTCTTGGACTACTGCAAGGTTTAACAATCACGAAAATTATCTGAACATGTAGACCAACATGGTCGACTTTCATACGGCGACGAGTTACAGACTTGAAATGTTGTTAGATAGGTGCTGACATCTGGATAGTATGCACCAGTTGCTTTTCATCTCGTCGGCTAATGATTTTGGCCAGGACAGACTTGATCTACGCGCAGCACTGATCCTCTCGTCAACCCCCGGCTTTTTCGTCATTCGTTGACGGGAGATCACCTTTGCATGTACTGACCTTTATTGATTTGTTTGACGTGACGACATCCGTCTCCTTGAATGACATGTTGGATTCAAGGCTTGTATATTATTAACATCGTCTTCACCTTCCTGCAACGTGGCATGTCTGTAACTCAAACTAACGCAGGACTCGATATGCCCACACACATCTCATTCTTTAGACAAGGCGTGATAACTCTTTCTAAATCACCTGATACCACTTCTGAGCGCTGAGACACATCTCATGCTTCTGACAAGGGGAGGTAACCCTTTCTAAAACAACAGATACTACTTCGTAATGCTGAGTCACACCTCATTCTCTTGGCAAAATGTTCAGGGCATTAAACTAGAACGTTTTAGGCCAAGGAAAATCTCAATATTAGCATATATAAGAAGGGGTTTTTGGTGTTCCAGGGACTATTATATCCTGCCTAAAGTATGAGACCTTTAAATTGTCCATTAAACTTCAATTTAAGGCCTGGTAAAAGCAAAACACAAAGACTTTATTGTGCAATGATTTTTAAGCCTTGAGTTGGTTTTTTGGCCAGTTGTGTCGGTAACGTGTATTGCTTTTCGAGTCCTGTAAAACTGCTAGTTGTTTTTGTCATGCTCGATATCATGTTTCTGTTGCTGCTGTCGGTGATCTTTCGAGACATTTGGTGATGCTGTGAAACCAGCAGCTCCTCCTGCCTTTGATTGACGTCGATTGACTCGCCTCCTCGGATGACATGCTGGATCCAAGGTTTACTTAATGTTCATCATGCTACGAAAACAACTTGAACCATTTACAAATTTATGTTTTGTTTCGTTGTAAGCCTTTCTGAAAATTAGATTATCTCCCTTTGATGGTCTTTGTAAAGGCATGGACTCAAGATAGCCTTGAATAAAAAGTTATTAAATGTTGGAATTGCCTTGCTGTTGCAAATCTTCCATTTACAACTTACAAGTTATCTAGGCCAGTCTTATTCTTTAAAGGGAGATAACTCTCACATGTGCAATAAGGGGAGTTAATCCAGTATTCAGAAAGGTGTATATGTTTTGTTTGTTATTAGTTATAATCCCTGTTATTTGCATTAGGGGTCTTGATGTAATAAATATCCCCCCATATGCAAATATCTGTCAGATTATACTTGGACATTTCACAATATTCAGAAAACAGTTTTAGTAATTCGGATTTAAAATCGGTCTGTCCCATTAGTGGATTGAAAACAGTTTTAGTAATTTGGAGGACTGACACTTGATTCAGATTTGAAATCGGTCTATCCCTCCAGTGGATTGTCAGACTGGTCTCAAATTTTGCAAACCCTCTGATAAGAAACTGTTGATTCAACGATTGTAGGCAGGCCCTGAAATATGGCACCGTCACAAACAGTCGCCATTATTTCAAGGCCTGATTTTAATGTCTTTTTTACATTGATTCGACAGAACGAAAAATACCATCAAATATTTTGTGGCCATTGTGTAAAGATAACAGGCTGTTTTCTGAATTTTGTGGAATCAAATGCACATTCCTAACGGTTTCTTGTTTTGACTAGAGAACGATTATGAAAGATCTTCTACCCTCTTCTTCCATTGTTTCTTGATGACGAGAAATTGTGAGGATCGCATTTTTTAATCCATCTTAATTTCTTGTTACAAAAACATTTAATTGTTGAAATTAAGATCGGATTCTGTGTTTTGGGTTTATTTGTTGTGCATAATAATTCCATAAGATGAATTAGATAATTTAGATTTTACCATCATTGCAACAAAAAATAAAAATACAACCAAGGCCACAAGTTATTTTTTTCTGAAAAATTTAAAACGTTCCTATTCTCTTATGGAATTGTGATGCATATGGTTGTTTTTTTGTATACATATTTGTAAGATGCAATTCGCTTTTTTGTTAAGATGCCTAAATTTAGACTGTGATGTAAAACTATGGTACTGGTATCCATTTTGATTTATCTTATATTCTGCGAAGATCTTAGTTTAAAATATTTGAATGTTAAAAAGCCAATTACAAACCAATTCGAGTTGATATGCAAAGGAAGGTAACACTTAGTGGCAGGGAATAACTCCCTGTAAAGAGGACAGAAAAATAGCAATGTTTATTAAACTGCTTTGAATAAATTTACGAAGAGGAAACTAACTCTGATAGAAGGGACATAACTCACTGTCTCTAAGTTAAAGAGGACAGAATACAGAAATGTATTTCTGAAACTGCAATAGTGGGATTTAATGTTTATGTGATGCCAAGGGAGATAACTCGGGTAGAAGAAACATAAACGTCCTGTTCAGTAAAGGACAAAAGTGGATATATAAATGAGACACTTACACTGTAAAAGGGACAGAAAATGGCAATATATTTATGAAACTTCTGCTACAAAGAGCTTTAACATGTATTTCACGCCAAGAGAGATAACTCTGGCAGAAGGGACATAACTCTGTGTAATTATTCCCCTTGTTTAATTAACATATTAAAAATTTGAATGGTGATGACAATATTCACATGTAGATAATGTTTAGGAATGTTGTTAATATTTGTGTTGATGTGCCTGGATGATAAAGACTAAGACTGTTTACTGGATGATAGTTATATATATGAATATATAGTGTTTTAAGTTGAACCACCGACTGAAAGAACAATATTGGTAGGAATGTAAAATGAAAAAAAAAACACTTATATCTCTTACTTTACCCTTGTAATTAAATATGTTGTATAATCCCATTTCTTGTTCCTTATTTGGGGGGTGGGGATGGCCTAAGGGTCTAGAGTGATGCGCTTCCGACCTCTAGCTGGCCAGTCACCTCTGGCTTGCGGCTGTGGTTTCGATCCCTGGTGTGAGCGTATGTGGCATGGAGATAGGTGCGCCTTCTCAACCTCGTGGGTCTCCTCTGGGCACTCTGGTTTCCTCCCACTGCTAAAGACCCCTACGCGCAAACCAATTATTGAAATAAAATTAAATCATATGTTAATCCCGAAATGACCTAGTTTGTGTCAAGTGGATATTAAACCCCATCTCTCTCTCTCTATCTCTCTCTGTTCTTTATTTGAGGAGCTGGGTCAGTAAATGACGAAACACTGTATCATAAGGTCTGTCATTGAGTCAACTGACAGGGTTTCGTTCCTTGGTTGTATGTGACAAGAGGAATTGCATGGGCGAATGGTTAGCATGTGCGCGCTGCATCATAATATCTGTCATTAAGTCAGCTGGTGTTTTTTCGATTTACCAGGTAGAACGAGTAGGGTTGCATGTCGAATCTTGGAGGTTTTCTCCCGAGCCTCTGTTTTCTTCCCATTCCTAAAGACCCTTACGCACAAGTGAATTATTGAAATATAAAATTGAACCATATGGTAATCCCGAAATGACAAGAGGTAGTCTGTGTCAAATTGTGACCATCCAACCCCTTGCCAAGATGGGAGGATAAAACATGGTGGAGTTTTATGAAAATGCACCTCATAGGACTAACAAGTTAACGAGCAAAACAAAAATAAAATGGTAAAATTTTATGAAGAGTGAGTGGAAATGCCGAAGGTCTTGTCATTGAGAGAAGTGCTGTGGTTTAGATTCCCAACTTGTGCGTGACAAGAAGTAGGGTCACCTGTCCAGCAACTTGGATATTCCCACATCCTCTGGTTTCCTCTCACTGCTTAACACCCCTATTGAAATAAAGTTGAACCATATGTTAGTCTAAAAATAACCTAGTTTGTGTCAAGTGGACTTTAAACCCCATTTCTCTCTCTTTCTCTACCTACACAACTACAGAAAGATGACAGCGTGTTTCATAGGAGGCAAGTCATTCACAATCTTTGACATTTGGAACATGACTTATTGTTCAATTTAAATCAACACTGATGTTGTTACCTTAACTGAAAATATGGGCATCTCATATCCAAATATTTAAGACAATGAAAATTTCAAAATAATACACAAAATATAGAGTAATAATAATATACAAAATATTGAATAATATTAATGCACAAATATAGAGTAATAAACAAAGTATAGAATAATATAAAAAAAAGATATATAACACCAAAAATATATAACACCAAAAGTGATACACAAAATATAGAGTAATAATAATACACAAAATATCGAATAATATTAATACACAAAATATAGAGTAATAATAATACACAAAATATATAGTAATAATAATACACAAAACATAGAGTAATAATAACACACAAAATATAGAGCAGTAATAAAAAAAACCTATAGAGTAATCCTCAATAGAATAATAATAATACAGAAAATATATAGTAATACACAAAATATATAGTAATACTAATACACAAAATATAGAGTAATAATAATACACAAAATATATAGTTATAATAGTACACAAAATATAGAGCAGTAATAAAAAAAACAACCTATAGAGTAATCCTCAATAGATTAATAATAACTCCCCAAAATATAGAATAATAATACACAAAATATAGAGTAATACACAAAATATATAGTAATAATAATACACAAAACATAGAGTAATAATAATACACAAAATATAGAGCAGTAATAATAATACACGAAATATAGAGTAATACACAAAATATATATGGTAATACACAAAATGTAGAGTAATAATAATACACAAAATATAGAGTAATAATACACAAAATGTAGAGTAATAATAATACACAAAATATAGAGTAATACACAAAATATAGAGTAATACACAAAATATAGAGTAATACACAAAATACAGACGATCTGATTAAAGCACAGATCCTATTTCCTTTTATATTTCATAGTTTAAAATTTTGTTTTACTTTCGTTTACTATAATATTGAATTTGGAAGAGTTGTTATATATTATTAGCGGTTTTCTGGTTGAAGCAGGGATTAGCAAATGAAACGGTCTGTTTCAGCTAGTTTTTGGCGTGAGGTGCGCCGAAGTGGGGGTAAACCACTAGAAACGTCAACACTGATGGCATCATATCTAAGGCCAAAAGAAGTTCGTACGACCCCTGACGCGACCGGAGAACGCTAGATCGGCGACGGTCCTACGCATTTTAGCACATATGACGTCATACATACTTTGTGGGTTAGGGTTAGGGTAAGGGCTGGGACCTGTAGATTTGATCAAAGTCACGAGATATAAACAGGGCTAGCCCTAACCCTAACCCATGATCAAGCCTAACCCTTACCCTAACCCACAATTCACATATGACGTCACAATTTGCGTAGGACCGTCTCCGATCTAGCGTTCTCCGACGCGACCTTCCAGTACAACTGGTCAGTATAAAAAAACGAAACGAAATATAGATTTGTATATTAATCTGATTGAAATACGGTGTAATAATAACTTCCCAAACTTCTACTCTGAAAATCATACTCGAATAATGTACATTTAGTAATACAAGCGACTGTCATGCAAGATACACCCACATTTTGCAAGAGATGGACAGAGAACAAGGTAAAAAAAGGGCGATTTTTCGTACAATTAGGGGTCATAATCCGTGATCTAACTGCCCGACATGCTTCAAAATCGACAGGAGCCAAGATTTTTGGGATATAAACATATATTCTAAATTTCTTCAAAACTGGATAAAAAATTTTGACCTCTAGAGGGTCCACAACCTTGGTATTATAAAGGGGGAGATGCCATTTTGTCAGATAGTCTCCGTCCGATTTTCTTGAAATTCGAACTCGACCCTAATTACGTAGTGATATTTGAACGGTTTTTAAAATCAAATGAAATTAAACTAGGATAAAATCCAAGGGTTAGTATTTTGATTGGATAATATCAGATTGATTTTTGTGTTTAGCCAAGCAAAATTGAAATATCTACTAAAATTTGGATTTTATTTTTAGTTAAGATTTCGAGGGTTAACAAGCTAAAAATGTGATTTTTCGTATCATCATGAGCCTTAATCCAGCATGTTACGGCCCGATATGCGATAATATCGATGGGAACTGAGATCTTTGGGATATAAACCTATGAACACAGGCGACAACAATATACGTCCACATGCAAATGTGGGCGCATTAAAACGTTTCGACACCGCCCTTCTCTGACGTAAATAGATATAATCCTGTTTGTAAACATTGACACGCTCAAGATTCCGAGGAAAGACACACCTTATACAGCGTTAAACCTCCAGTTCAGCCTAGTCGTTCGGATGGGACGTAAACAGAAGTCTCTTGTGCGTATTAGATCGAACGTAAAAGAACCTTTGATAGAGTTGATCTTCGACATTTGCCGTAGCGCCGCTGTCTGAGAGAGAGAGCGAGAAATGGGGTTTAACTTCAACTCGACACAACTAGGTCATTTCGGGACTACGCCGCTGTCCTGGCAAAATGTTTCGCATAGCACACTGCATTGCGTATAGACCCGGTTGAACAGAAATATGAAGAGTTAAAGCTCCAAATTGTTTAAAGTATGTGATACTCTCTCTCTCCCTCTCTCTCCCCCTCTCTATCTTTCTCTCCATGTAGCAACGTGGTGCAGAAAAGTATAGGTTCTTATAAAGCGAGAATTTCATATTTTTCTCTAAAAAAGTCAAAATATAATTATTTTTTATGTATTTTGCTTAATAGGTTGTCAACTCACTATTACGCGATCAAAGGTATCATTCTCACACTTAAAAACCATTCACATCGGAAATAATAACATTATTACTTCCCTTGCTTTTATATCCTCCATTGAATACTTATCTTCAAACGTTTAAATTTGATGTTGAAAATGATGTTTTTGCCAATTACTCAATTGAAAATAATAGTGACTAATAGGATTACAATGTACTAGGATTATTCTTTAACAATGAAGGACTGTTTATAGATACCATCTATTTAAAGGCTTTAAATACATTTTAAAAATATGAAATTCTCGCTTTAAACCTCATTTTATTAATAGCCTGGTTTGTGCTCACGTGGCATTAATCATCATTTATTTTAATGTCAGACTATTTATCTTATTCTTTTTTATAAAGTATTGATATTGTTATATCTTTTTCAAAAGTTTTTATTTATTCGTTTAATCATTTTGTTTTAACTATCTTTTTCATTTTAAGTTTTTATTTTTTTTTTTTTTTTTTTTTTTTTTGCTAAATTTTTATTTATCAATTTATCTGTTTTTATATAATTTTTTTTAATATGATCCCATAGGTTGAATATACATTATGGATAGATCT
This sequence comes from Patella caerulea, assembly GCA_036850965.1. NCBI lineage: Eukaryota > Metazoa > Mollusca > Gastropoda > Patellidae > Patella > Patella caerulea. Next base: position 33,202,004 of record JAZGQO010000015.1, read on the forward strand.
AATTAAGAGTATTCTAGTATACACATTTATTAAACGACCCAATGAAACCCTAATTAATTCCATACAAATTGTAATTAAAAAATCTATCGTTACAAATAAACATTATACAATATCTATTGATTGCATAGTATATCGTTACATGGACGCGCGTGACCTATAGAATAACACTATAACACCCTCCTTCTATCGCCTTAACATTACCAATGTGTCACGTTCTCTCACAGGTTGAGCTCGTGTGTTCTACGGATCAGCTGATCTAGATAATTTATTCAAACAATGTGGCGCGGAATTTCACGAGAAAATAGTAAATCATCAATCGTTTCCTTGTCGGTATTTAAACTATCCGATATTGGCAAATGAAAACACGTGCAATCCACATACTGGCCTCGATTTAAATCAACTGAATCGAGAAAGCCGTTAAAACGTGTTATAACACCCAAATAAGCGCTATTAAAATAGCAACATTGTTTCACAGTAGTCAAATACTAATTTATGTTAATGGGTTCGCGAGAGTACGGCTTAGTCACACTACTATATTTGTTTTTTCATTTGAATTTTTGGGAGGTAGAAGCAGTCATGTGAAACGAAGTGTAACGCATATATGTTTTATTAATATTCTGTAGACGCGCACCTAGTCTAAAATGATGACGTAATGAGTGTGTCACGCCGGTGAACAGGTAGTAGACGAGAACGAGGCGACTCATACGACTACTGTATTTTCATAACACTGTGTGGTTGAAATGTTGAGAGAAATTGTTTTTATTGTGCCTGTCATGTGCTACAAATTATAATGAATTGTTAAAACGAATATTAGTTGATATTTCAGCAAGTTCTCTTCCAGTGATTATAATGAAACCTTGAATTATTACTTCGATACGAGAGACACTGTGACTGTTGATTTGTTGTCCAGGAAAATGGCGTCGAGCTCGGTGAGCCAAGAAAGCTTGGATTTAGAAGATTTCGAAAACCAGGCAAAACGAAATCGTATCAGGACTCACAGAGGCAGAGGGATGGTTCACAGATCTGCAGAACGCGAGGGGAGCGACCAATATGATACGCGGGAGCAGAACGGAGATAACGAAAAGGAAAACAATTGCTCCAGTGGTCTCGTCCAACCCGAACACGACTCCCCAACTCGTGGAGCCGCGAGTCGTCTAAAGGATAAACGGACCAGACCCAATCATTTACATAAAGGAAAATTACCGAAAGATAAAAGAAAATTACGCGAAAAAAGACGAAGCACTGGAGTAGTTCATTTACCGTCGACAGAGGTGAGTATATTGCATTGTTTGTATAATGTGTATTGAACGGGCACTGTGATCTGCGGACGTCAATGTGAGCCTGTGTATATGATAGAAATTAAGTGCGTGGGAGGTACATGTATAGAAAGACATCTATCTACATGATGCTGAAAACAGAGCAAATGGAATGAAATGGGGTTTAATGTCCTACTGTTCTGCTCCGACCGGGAAAATGAAGACGGGGCTTGAAGAAGGACAAACGCCATACACGGTGTGCTATATCGAATTCCAACAGCCAACGGTATAAAGAGAGGCGACATCACAACAAAACACACATTCCCCGAATATTATAAATGGTTTTATCTCGTTCACATTCACTTTGAATTTTATTGACTCAGTCTGTTTAGAGTGTTAGCTCAAGATGTTGAAAACAAAATGTACAAATTCCACACGGGTTGCCCAGACTTTATAGTTTGGCAGGCGATAATATAGATTAAATAACAGTGGTCTCAACCACTTAATCCCGGATTATCTTCCTTGATCCTTTTTACGGTTTTTACCTGATCATCACCACATACTAATTTTTACGCGTTATATCTTAATCAGTCCTTCACGTTTATAAAATTGCACAGGAGCCATAAAAAGCTTCTGGTACCTTGAATGTATGCAGTTTAAAAGTAAACAAAAACTTAAAGTAGTTTATTAATCTCAGAATTTAGGAGAGCGATTTAGCTAATTTGCAGGAGTCTTTAATAACTCTTGCGAAGGAAAGCCGATGTGCGTTGAGAGGAGCAGGAGCAAAAGCTTCCCTTAAACATGAAAGACTGTCTTAATTATTGCAAAATGCACAGATACAACACCACAGACTAGGCAATTTATTGTTAAAGATGTAGGAAGAGGGAGAGAAATAGGGTTTAATGTCCACTCAACATAAACTAGGTTATTTTGTGACTAACATGTCAGTCTATTTTATTTCAATAATTGACTTGTGTTTAGGGGTCTTTAGTAGTGGAAGGAAACCAAAAGAACCCAGAGAAAACCCATGAGGTTGGACAGGTGACCTAACTCCTTGTCACATACAACCAGGGAATCGAAACCACCCCAGTTGACTCAATGACAGACCTTATGGCATATAGCACTCACACGCGCTAACCATTCAGCTATCCACCTCCCACCCTCAATTTACCTGTTAGTCTTTATTTGGGCTTCATATGTTTGAAATCAATAGTAACCAATGTAAACTTTAAATAGATGGGTTAATCGACCGTCGAAAACATTTTTTTTTCTTTGGCTCAAAAACTCCTTACTCAGACATTCTCTAGACAAACTGTCATAGTTTTAAGCATACGATTACATCATGTGTACCTACTTCAAGAATACACATGATGGCAAATGGCCGCCATTTAAAATACTACGCCCGCCTCTTAGAGACGATAACTTAACTCGCTATAAATTGTAAATTTACTTCGGCTAGAATTAAAAAACACCTAAGATTAACATTTGCTAAAAATTTCTAAAAAACAACCTAAATTTATGGAAATGGGGCCAAATCAAATCAGGCAAATTACATCAAATAGTCCATGTTAAACGTATAGCAAAAATTTTAAACTAACGCGAGCACGCGCGTTTCTAGACAACGCCATAGCGGGTCATAGCAACCAGTGAGTATAAATTGGAAATCCCCAATGACGTAGATATTATAAATTGGAAAGCCGAGTCTGTCTTAAAATAAGTAGTACCGTCAGTAAACAAGATGGAAGCCATCTGCTATCGTGTTTGATCATGGAGTAGGCAAGCACAGGTGTGTCGTATGAGTTTTAAGCTGCCATTTGCAAACAGGTCAGCCTATATCCTAAGGTGTAGGGTCGCCTGTCTAACCTCGTGGGTTTTTTCTGGGTCCTCCGGTTTCCTCCCACTGCTAAAGACCCCTACATGCACGCAAATTATTGAAGTAAAATTAAACCATATGTTAGTCCGGAAATGACCTAGTTTGTGTTGAGTAGACGTTTAACCCATTTCTCTCTCTCTCTTTCTTTCCCTCACTCTCTCTCTATTAAAATAATTGTTTGGATGGAAAGAGGTTTTCTAAATAAGTCTTTTAAATATTGACTACCCTGAAAAAAATAGAGAAATATGATCTTTTGTAGCTCATTTTCGAAACATGTACATGGCTAGTGATACATGTACATGTAGCTATACTCAGTGGATTTGGTCAGTCCATGTGACTAAAGGGTTAAAGCCCTATATTTGATACTTTATATACTGTATTTTGGCATGTTGGGACAAAACCCCAGATAGTCATAGGATATAAAATTTGATATTCTATAATTATATGACGTTTACAGTATTGTATATACATGTACATACCATGGTATAATTGTTGTTTTTACATGTTTACTTACATGACGTCGTATATTCAAATCCGGGAGGGGGGGGGCGTCAAATAGTGCAGTGCATAGATAGTCATTGAGTCAAGTGGTATGATTTTGATTCCTAGCTTGTATGTGACAAGTGGGGCTGGGTGGCCGAATGGTTAACGTGCGCACGCTGTATCATACGGCCTGCCATTGAGTCAACTTGCGTGGTTTCGAATCCCCGGGTTGTACATGGCAAGGAGTAGGGTCGCCTGCCCAACCTCGTGGATTTTCTCTGGGTACGCCGGTTTCCTCCCACTACTAAAGACCCCTACGCGCAAGCGAATTATTGAAATAAAATTAAACCATATGTTAGTCCCAAAATGACTTAGTTTGTGTCGAGTGGACGTTAAACCCAATTTCTCTCTCTCATCTTGTCCCAAAGCACGAACCAATGAAACTGGTCAACAATGGTTAGTTTTAGTTGGAAATGTTAATCATTGAACTCGGTCAACGCATTCTCTGTATGTGACAAAGAGTACCGTTGCTGTTCAATCTTGAGGGTTTTTTCTGGGTCCTCTGGTTTCCTCCCACTGCTAAAAGACCCTAACGCAGATCGAATTATTCAATTATTATTGAAGTTTGTGTTGAGTATAAACCTAATTTGTTTGAGTTACAAATATACCGTAATCAAATCAATAACATGTATGTTTACATTGTAATAACATAGCTATAAGTTATCTACTTTATTACACCCCAATAACAGCATGAATACTGTACATGGTAATTACATATTGCTATAATTTGTATACTTTATTACACCACAGTAACTGAATGGATACATTGTAATGACATATAGCTGTAAGTTTATTACAGGTTTACATTGTTACATATATTACACCCCATCAACAGCTTATATACATTGTAATTACGTATAGCTATAATTTATATACTTTATTACTTTGTAATTATATCTACATTTATTACACATTTCAAATTTGTTTAAATTAATGACACATGATTACATTGTAATTACACCTCAGTAACGGCATGTACACATTGTATATTGTAATTACAAAACTGTTAGTTATAAACTATATTACACATTTCAAATTTATTGAAATTATTTACAACATATAATGACATTGTAATTGCATGTTCATTGCCATAAGTTACAATTTATATTACAACTTTCAAATTACCGGTAATGTCATAGCAATTTATTTGTGCTACCTATGCACATTGTTGGTCTGGTTAATTTCGAGATCTTTCTTATCCGTACGAAAACAAACACGAAAGTAACATGTCATTGATTTATGTGTACTGTTGAAGACGTCCTGTAATTTGTTATAGAACGTAGAAAATTTTATGCATATGACGCTGGATTCATGTACATGTAGGTGTGTATACGAACATGTTTCTCGATGTAACATATGCACTGTACATGTATATGAATTGAATTTCCCACAGTTTTTTTTATTGATTTTGTACATGTACAATATATAGAAATTGCTGATATGCAAAATTCTGTTTTTTACTGTGAAGATAAATCGTATTAAACAAAATCTGGAAATAGTCAATCTGATTAAAACACAGATCCTATTTCGTTTCGTTGTAATAGTTCAAAATTTCGTTTTACTTGCCTTGACTACACCAGGATCTGGAAGACTTGTTATCATTGACGTGTTCTGAATGATGTAAGACATTAACCAATGAGACAGTTTGTTATGGCTACTTCTTGGCCTTTAAAAAACAAAACTGTGGGTAAACCACTAGAAACGTCAATGCTGATTGGTTAAGCAATGTCTGATGTCATAGGGTCAAAAGGCGCTTGTTTGACCTCTGACATGAACTGCAACTATTACTTATCAGATCTTGATGTAGTGTAGGCCATCGTAAGATTGGGAAATAGTTAAATAATTATAAATGTTCAATCATAAATTTAGATTTGATCGTACATGTATGTCTGATAATCAAACTTTGTGTACTGATAGAAATCTATCTTTGGGAGGGGTTGGGATGGCCTAGTGGTCTAGAGTGCTGCGCTTCGACCTCTAGCTGGCCGGTCACCTCTGGCTTGCGGCTGTGGTTTCCATCCCTGGTGTGAGCGTATGTGGCATGGAGATAGGGGTGCCTTCTCAACCTCGTGGGTTTCCTCCGTGCACCCAGGTTTCCTCACACTGCTAAAGACCCCTACGCGCAAGCGAATTATTGAAATAAAATTAAACATATGTTAGTCTTAAAATGACCTGGTTTTTGTCGAGTGGACCTCTCTATTAATCTATCTTTCCAAAGTGTAAATAGGCCATGTAACATGGAACAAGTTTATTTCAGTGGGGGGTGGCAAGTGGGTCAGTGTAAGCACATAGTATCATGAAGTTTGCCAAGCTCATGGGTTTTCTCTAAGTCATCTTTTTTACCTGTGCTGCTAAAGACCCCTATGCGCAAAAAAATTGTTGAAATAGAATTGAACCATATGTTAGTCCCAAAGTGAAAGCCCATTTGTCTTTTTCATTACATGTAGGCCTACATGTACTTGAGTCAGGTCTTCACAATAAAATTATGTCTGTTTATGTCTATTCCAAGCTCAAAACACCAGCCAGACACAAACCACATTAATAGAAAATAAAGGTCAAAGTTGAAAGTATAATGGTGTAAAAAGGTAAATGTCAGGGCGTATAATATAATACATGTATGTTTTATATAACAATGTTAAATATACTACATGTACTACATAGTATACAACAGTTCAATATGGTTAATATACACTTAGTTACATGTACATGTACCAATATATAACAATGTATACTTGTATTTAATATACTATATCCAACATGTATACAATATACTGCTTATAACATGTATACAGTATAAATAAATATCAGTCCTACCTAAGTGGTTGTTCTAATGTACAGGTAATACAGTATCATATATACTGAGCGCCATAGAAAACGCATCACTTAGTTTTTCATATAACAAAATGATCCAGTAAACATATTATTTTATTTATTTTGCTTCTTATTGTGAACAATATTCAAATAGGAACACATCAATAACAACACATTTGTACACTTATGGATGTTTAATCTGTAATCAACGGTACAAAGTCAGAGGGGTCAAAACCAAAAGTACGACACAGTTGGTTATTTCCATGCTATGTCGCTGTACAGCGTGCGTAAGAGCCAGTGGAGGACACACACGTGTCATACTTTTGGTTTTGACCCCACTGACTTTGTACCGTTGATTACAGATTAAACATCCATAAGTGTACAAATGTGTTGTTATTGATGTGTTCCTATTTGAATATTGTTTCACAATAAGAAGCAAAATGAATAAGAAATGTTTACAGGAGGATCATTTTGTTATACGAAAAACTAAAGAAAAATAAATAAAGTATTTGTAGTTAAAAAATATTTCCTATTTAGTGTAAATGGGTGTTAAACTGAGTAAAATGCATCATTTTGCTTGGAGCAGTTAAGTTTTATGTAAACAATGCACGAGCGTGGGCCAATGACTGACACCACGTGAAGTCAATGCATGTGTTGTAGACAGTCATCTGTGACAGAGATAATTCGTAAGTAATTCTCCATGAAACACATTGGTACAATACATGTAGGTAATAATAATCAATATGTACAGTGCTGATTGCTCCAGGGCACACTAACATAAAACAATGGTTTTAATTTAAAACTTTTAAAACGCATGCATGCATACATACATACATACGAAAATACATGTACACACATCAGTTATAAAAAAAGAAATATGGTTAAACTTTCTACTGTTCTGCTCCTAAACTGGGCTAATAAAGACGGGTATACGCCATACAGTGTGCTATGAGGGAAATTTTGACAGAATTCGATATAATAGTAGGCCGTAGTGCCTCTGTCCGGGCAAAATTTCCCTCATAGCACACTGTATGGTGTATGCCCGTCTTTATTAGACCAGCCAGTGCAGAATAGTAGAACATTTAACTTTATTTTGTTCTCTGTCTGCCCCACCCCATTCCTCTAAAATTACCTGTACACTGAATAAACCAACACTTTTATTTGAACCCACATCGGACGGAATGTAAATATAATGTTTCTACATGTAAGCTGCCTTGACTAGATCTAGTGGGCGGGTTTTATCTCAACCAATTAAAACCTTCAATAATAAAATATTTTAAACATTCCTTCAGACCCTTGTTGAACAAAAGATAAGATAAAATAGCATTTAATTTTATTTTTAGAAATTTGAAAGCGTGAGAATTAAAATGACACATTGGTGTGGTCGACCTTTATATTGAATAGTTTTATTCAATTCTTATTTCCTTATTAAACAGAATTTAAATTTAATGGTTTATGGCTTAGGCATTTGACAGTATGAAATTATGGAGATTTTTATTTATAATAGGCCACTTATAAATTTTCTGGGGTGATTGCCTTTTTTTTTAATTATTACAAAAATATGGAAAAGAGGTTTTTATTTTTACTTTAAAAAAGTGATAATTCATGTTTTCTCAGAGTTTGGGAAGATATGAAAAATATAGCACAACATGTGTATATATTTAATGGGGCATTTTGAGAGAGGAGAGAGAGAGAGAGAGAGAGGTCATTTCAGGACTAACATATGGTTTCATTTTATTTCAATAATTTGCTTGCGCGTAGGGGTCTTTATCAGTGGGTGGAAACCAGAGTGCCCGGAGGAAACCCAGGAGATTGAGAAGGCGCCCCTATCACCATGCCACGTACGCTCACACCGGGGCTCGAAACCACAGCCGCAAGCCAGAGGTGACCGGCCAGCTAGAGGTCGAAGCGCAGCACTCTAGATCACTAGGCCATCCCAACCCCCCAGATTGGTTAAAGAGCTGTCAGTTCTCACTGTAATAGTTAAAAAACAGATAATGTAAGGAAATTTGCTGAAAATGTCGATCAAATTGATCCACTCTGAACCGATTGAATTTTAGTTCTAGACTCGATCATCATTACTAAAGTACGATAAAAACATGGTCTTGATTTTCCCCTTTTTTATACGCCCACATTTTCATGTGGACGTATTATGTCGTCGCCCCTGTCCGTCCGTCCGTCCGTCCACAATTTGTTTGTGGACTCTCTACAGGTCACAATTCTTATCCGATTTTGACGAAACTTGAAATATAGGTTTATCCCCAAAAGTTCTCGGCTGCTTTCGATATTGGCATGTATCGGATCAAAACTTCATGGATTATGGCCCCTGATTGTACGAAAAATCACGTTTTTAGCTTGTGGACCCTATAGAGGTCACAATTTTGAACCGATTTTGATGAAACTTGACATGCATGTTTGTAACCCAAAGATCTTGGTTCCTTTCGATATTTGCGGCTTACGGAATGTAATTTCCTGAATTATGGCCCCTGATTGTCCGAAAAATCACCCTTTTTAGCTTGTGGTCCCTCTGGAGGTCACAATTATTATTCGATTTAAAAAACCGTTTGATTATATCACCGTTACACCCTAAGGAAGGTTGAGTTCGAATTTCGGGAAAATCGGACGAAAATTGCCATACAAAATGGCCGCCGTTTGTACGCGAATACTGTTAAAAAATGGTATATCAAGGTTGTGGACCCTGTGGAGGTCACAATTTTGATTCGATTTTGATGAAACTTGAAATTCATGGTTATAACCCAAAGATCTTGCTTCCTTTCGATATTTGCGCATATCGGATTGTAACTTCCTGAATTATGGCCCCTGATTATACGCAAAATCGCCTTTTTTTTAGCTTGGAGGTCACAATTATTATTCGATTTAAAAAAACGTTTGATTATATTACCGTCACACCCTAAAGAAGGTTGAGTTCGAATTTCGGGAAAATCGGACGAAAATTGCCATACAAAATGACCGCCGTTTGTACGCGAATACTGTTAAAAAATGGTATATCAAGGTTGTGGACCCTGTGGAGGTCACAATTTTGATTCGATTTTGATGAAATTTGAAATTCATGGTTATAACCCAAAGATCTTGCTTCCTTTCGATATTTGCGCATATCTGATCGTAACTTCCTGAATTATGGCCCCTGATTATACGCAAAATCGCCTTTTTTTTAGCTTGGAGGTCACAATTATTATCCGATTTAAAAAAAACGTTTTATTATATTACCGTTACACCGTAAGGAAGGTTGAGTTCGAATTTCGGGAAAATCAGACCAAAATTGTCATACAAAATGGCTGCCGTTTGTACGCGAATACTGTTAAAAAATGGTATATCAAGGTTGTGGACCCTGTAAAGGTCACAATTTTAATTCGATGTTTCCTTGAAACTGGAAATTCATCGTTATAACCCAAAGATCTTGGTTCTTTTCAATATTTGCGCATATCGGATCGTAACTTCCTGAATTATGGCCCCTGGTTATGCGCAAAATCCCCCTTTCTTTAGCTTGTGGTCCCTCTGGAGGTCACAATTATTATCCAATTTAAAAAAACGTTTGATTATATCACCGTTGCTCTGTAAGGAAGGTTGAGTTTGAATTTCAGGAAAATCGGACCAAAATTGACAGACAAAATGGCCGCCGTTTGTACGCGAATACTGTTAAAAAAATGATATATCATGGTTGTGGACCCTGTAAAGGTCACAATTTTAATTCGATTTTGATGAGGAAGGTTGAGTTCTAATTTCGTGAAAATGGTACCAAAATTGCCGGACGAAATGGTTGCCGTTTGTACGCGAATAGTGTAAAAATATGGTATATCATGGTTGTGGACTCGCTACAGGTCACAATTCTTATCCGATTTTGATGAAAAGTCACATTTCTAGGTTGTGTACCGTCACACCATAACAGAGCTGCCAACCTAAAATGAATTCAATGAGTGAGATTTAACCAAGCTGGGGTCCAGGGGCCGCAGGCCCCTGGTCAAGTCCAGGACGAAGTCCTGGCGGGGGGCCCAGGGGGGCGGAACCCCCCAGCAGAAAAAGGATTTAGTACTTTTAAAACACTTTTGGAGACCGGAGAATAGAGATGAAATTATTCACAAAAGAGATACATTTTAAAAGTTTTAATGCATATCATTTAAACACTAGAATCGTTGTCAGTGTCACTCATCTTGCAGGCTTTTCTCTCACTGAAACGCGCGGGAAGGATATTCCAGTTTCTGAACAGTGGTAATGAAACAAATAATTTCATTGGCTGATCTAACTTATCCAGCCAATCAGTGGTGTCGTACTTAAAACAAACCGGAAAAGAGCGACCCGACATTCGGAATACATCGCGTTCGACTAATTGCATCTGATCAGTGTGCATCCGAATGTAACTCGTATGTGGAAATCCCTTTTATTTTATTTTTATACTGTAGTTTTGAAAATGCGTGAGATTTCACTATGTGCTCGTGAGAGCGTGATTTTGATTAAAAATGCGTGATTCTCACGCCAAATGCGTGACAGTTGGCAGGTATGCCATAATCATTGTCGGTTTCGAGTTTCATTAATATCAGACTGGAACTGACCAACTAAATGGCTGCTCCCAATACAGTATGAAATACAGGACTTAAAGATGTAGGAAAAATCACTTTCGGTATTGCTTGTTCTCTGTCCATCTCTCGAAAATGTGGGTGTATCCTGCCTGGCAGTGCCAGCATATCTTTTGATTTAATCATAATGAGGTTTGAGTAGCAGATCAGATCATAATCCAGTAAATATCACAGGCTGGCATCGGGAGTTGATTGTGGTTTGGATAAGTTGATTTAATGTCCAATTGATAATTTAGATAACATTTCAGGCCTTAAGAAAGATCCGCAATTTAACTCTTGCATAATGTATGTTTTTATTTATTTACTAGCCTGGAGGTCGGGTGTTCGATCCCTGCATTGGCCGAGAAAGTTCATATCGATTTTCCGGCGTGGTTTCCCCTAGTCATTCGGATGGTCCTGTGTACACGTTGAGGTGCACGTTAAAGATTCCTTGGCAGTTGGAATTCCATAAAAAAGTAGGCAGTAGCACCGCTGCTTGGGCAAAATTTCCCTCATAGCACACTATATGCCTGTCTTCCATTAGTCCAGTTTAGGTACAGAAGAGTAGGACGTTAAACCCCATTTCATTTCATTTATATTTTTATTTACAGAGTACCGGCGATTCCTTAGATGACGACGATGACACAGACAATAAAGCGTCATCAGAAACGAAGAAAAATACGACGTTTAATGAAGGTACATCGGTAGATGGAGGAGTACGACACCCTGAACCACACAAACATGTAAGTTTACACGCGAATCTGGGCCCAGTTTCACGAAATTTTAACTTAAGATAAAATCCAATTTTAGTAGATACTTCAATTTTGATTGGCTAAGCACTAAAATCAATCTAATATTATCCAATCAAATTACTAAAATTGGGATCTTATCTTAGTTAAAATTTCGTGAAATAGGCCCCAGGGCATTAGGAATCTGTCACAAACATTGTCAAACATGATAGATGTACTCCGGAAACACAACGTCATTTGGGTTTTTCAACTCGAAAAATCAAAAACTGCTCTTCACCATTGTTATTACATTTTAAGATTAGCCTAAAAAAGTTAAGTCCCAAAACTAATGTAAATTGGATAGCTGAATGGTTAGCGTGTGTGCGTTGTATCATAAGTTCTTTTATTGAGTCAACTGACGTGGTTTCTATTCCCCACTGGTACGTGACAAGGAGTAGGGTCACCTGTCCAACCTTGTGAGTTATCTCATGATCCTCAAGTTACCTCCCACTGCTAAATGCCCTGGTGTGAGCGTAAGATTAGTCTAAAGATGGTTAGTCCCAAAACTAACATAAATTGGGTGGGTTAGATGGCCGAATGGTTAGCGTGTGCACACACTGTATCATAAGGTCTGTCATTGAGTCAACTGGTGTGGTTTTTATTCCCCTGGTTGTACGTGACAAGGAGAGGAGTAGGGCTGTCTGCCCAACCTAGTGGGTTTTCTCTGGGCTCACCAATTTCCTCCAAAGGTTCCTCCCACCACTGCTAAAAACCCTTATGCGCATGCGAATATTGTAATAAAATTGAACCATGTGTTAGTCCCAAAATTACCTAGTTTGTGTTGTTGTGTTGTGTGGATGTTAAACCCCATTTCTCTCTCTTTCACCGTAGAACAGGTATATCGCATTAATTTGAAATTTGACTAGGTAGTGTTACCAACATGTTACAATATTTGTCACTGGCACGTTCAAGTACATGTAGTGTAACTGGTATAATCAAGAGTTAAAATGTGACTATTGTCGTCCTCCTACACTGTTTACATTACATACGAACATGTCAACACCAGAATAACAATATGTTTTTCAGTCAAACTATTACACAATGTGTTTGAATGGGGTGGGAGAGGAGGAGGGTATGTTTGTGTTAGAGAGGAGGGATGTATATGAAGTGTTGTATAATCTTATTGTTGTATATTTTTCAGTCACACCATCACACGAGTCACATACATTCTAGTTACACAAACAGAAGGAATAAAAGGTAAATATCTCATTCTGTGATAGGGAATTGCCACTGACGAAAAACAATTATAAAGAAAATTTGGAATTGAATTAGATACATATATGGATAAAACTACTTTTCTATTATTTGATATCAGCGTTTCTTAACACATACACAGGAGTTTGGGTAGCTGATTGATTAGGGCGTGCACAGTGTATCATAAAACTTGTCATTGAGTTAACGTGGTTTTGATTCCTACTTTAGCAGTAGTAAAGTCCCCAGTAAAACCTTGTGGGTTTTATCTGGGTCCTCCAATTTCCTCCCACTGCTAAAGACCTCTACGCATAAGCAAATTATAGAAATAAAATTGAACCATATGTTAGTCCCAAAATGACCTAGTTTGTTTCGAGTGGACGTTAAACCCCTTTTCTCAATTTCACTTTGTCAGTACTTCTTAGCTTGATATTCTTATTTGTTTTTTTATATTGCAGTCCGTCAGATTTAGAAGCGGATTTAGAAGACAACCAAGACTACGATAGTACAGTCAGCCAGTCAGAAACCAACCTAACCTTGATTGGTCAATCAGAACCTAGTGATACGCCCGTTAATCAGATGCCCGTCAGTAGTAGTAGTACTTCGGGCGTGCTCAAATATACTCGTTACACAACAGATAATCGTACATCCTCAGTGGCGCCTCCATCCTCAAATGTTCAAGAACCAGATTCAAAGACGACGTCTTCCACGACGGCAGAAATTCTCTCACGATACCGAGACTCTGAATACCGTCAACAAAGGGAAACCGAGTCACCCAAAAAGGAAATTGAAGGACCACGACCGTTTACGACTTACTCCCAGTTACGAGAAAATCGTGGAGATATTTCATATGGTAGTTATTTGTCACGATTGCGAGATCGTGATTCCACGACACCAGTTCACCAACGTATAAACTATCACATGTCCCCTCGACCATTCGTCAATAAACAGTCAGAAACAACCGCCAACTTGGAAAAAGTAAGTATTAGTATTCAAGAGAAGGAGAGCGAGAGAGGAGGAGGGAGTGAGTTGGGGAGAAAAAGAACGAGGGGAAAAGGGAAAAGAACGAGGGATGTGGGGAGAACACAGCAAGGGTAGGGAGAGAGAGAGAACAAGGGAAGGGGGACAAAGAGGACAAGGAGTGAAGGAGAATGAGGGGAGCGGAGGGGAGAGAGAACAAGAGGAGGGGAACACAGAACGAGGAGAGAGAGAATGAGGGGAGAATGGGGAAGAGTTATTATCAGATAAATTAACCTTTGCTCGTCTCCAGTAACCTAACAAAGCTAAAGAGGGAGAGAGGAGGAAAGCCATTTTCAGCTTGTATTTTGTTTTAAATTAACTGTCAATTTACCATAAATATTAAGGACTAGTTATTGTCTGGTATCAACTTCTGTCCTTTTCATTTTACTCTTATAATGACAACATACAAAGAGCTCCCTGTCTGCAAGACCTCACTCGATCAGGCAACAAAGCTGACTGACTGCCCACCTGTCCTACCCTTAGATTTTTGTCCTATGCTCATCTCATGTGCGTTTTCAGGCAATCCACAATTTTTCTAGTAAGATTTTTAACACATTTGTTTGCCTTCAGTTGTTGGATAAAGAAAAAGATGAAAATAAGAAATTGAAAGAGATTATCGATGATAAAGATCGCAGAATTGCTGAACTTGAAAAAGAGGTTTTTCTTTTAAACAAGGTATGATGATTTCAGTTTTGTAAATTAGGGTAAAATGGTAATGGACTATCACATAAATTTGATCACTTGCGTCTTAACGATTAACCCCCAGAGAGATCTGATTGACCCATCCGCGCCAACGAGATAAGAAAATGTTAATATTTTTCCGTTCATTATTCAATAATAACCGACATTTAATTTATAATTTTCTATTTGCGAAGTCTGTCAACCCAACCAGCCAGGTCCACAAGTTATTTCTTTCAACGCAAGTTTTGAAATTATGCAATATTTCCTAATAGAGCTGTTGGGCTAACTTGATAGCCTGGAGTTTAAAACTGGTTTTTATCTCAAATTAAGATCAACGCAAATTTTAATTGATTGTTGGTATGACGATGCAATTCATGATTTTCAGGTGTATAGTGTGCTGTCTTAATTATATAAAACAGGGTTGGTCTGGATGTATAATATACTATCATAGGATAAGGGTTCAGCAGGGGATTGGTTTGAGATACATGTAAGACAGTGATGGGATCTCGTATATTCCGGACATGTCCGATGCTATTTTCAAATGTCCTAAAATGTCCCACCAGGAATATACTCAACCTGACATTGAGATACAGTGAATAATATTCAAAATTCCAAAATTAATATAGTTAACTGAGTGTATAACTACCACTTAACCCGATTATCGTTGAAAAAAGAATGGATCAGTTAGGTAATTAAATGATCAACGTATTTATCGTGTTATACCGCCTAACTAGTTAATCGGTCTTGAGTGCCTGACTAATCCTTTGTCGAACAGTTCGCCAATCCAATCTTGAACAGAAGTCATTGCTTCTCCTTTGTCAGACTATATATCAATCCAATTTAAGTGATTAGAAACATAATTTAAATGATAAACCCGTGATTTCTCCATTTCCCAAGAGATGCACCAATATTTTTTTATTAGATTCTGAATTTGAATGTTTGTTGACAATGATTTGTGATTGTAGTCTAAATCCGCCTGTTTAAACAACGATAAGAGTTATGGCCCTTTATTTTCGGTAAAAATGTCTGACAAGAAAAGTTGAAATCCCAACAATGATGTAAGGCATTATGAGTAGAAATTCAAGTGTATTATTTCAGTAGGTGGGATTTCTGTCCATCAGCCATTATGATAATTAATGGAGTTGTTCCCCTTGTATTAATACCTGATAGAATTCAATATGAACAGAATATGTGTTTTCATTTGCATAGCTTCGGTGATTGGGATCAGTAAGGTGAGACTAAAAACACATTAAACACTTCTTTCATATTCTACCTCTTATTATCTTTTAGAGTTATTCCCCCTTTTGTTGCATGATTTCGGTGTGAATTTTTATTTCTCGCATATCCAAACCACAGTTGTTATATAATAGTATGATACTTCTTGGGGGGGTACTCGATTC
Source organism: Patella caerulea (assembly GCA_036850965.1). NCBI lineage: Eukaryota > Metazoa > Mollusca > Gastropoda > Patellidae > Patella > Patella caerulea. Next base: position 33,218,138 of record JAZGQO010000015.1, read on the forward strand.
ACAGTCCCGAATCGACAGAATTACAATCAAGTGACGCGGAATTCAGTCCTGTCACAGTTCTGCCAGTCCCGACAACTGAGGTGGAGTGAGTAGAATCGTGACGTATTCCTAGGTAAAAAATATGTTTCAGCTGTCATGATTGGTTGAGATATTTTTTATACAGTCGACGCATGCGTTGTAATCGAAATTCTCCTTTTCACTTGATTGACACCAGTTTTCGAATTTAATTCCAGAACTGTGAATCGAGCATCCCCATATTCTTTATGGGGGTTGAGTGACCAAACGGTCTAATGCATGCGCCCAAGGATCTAAAACGTACGATCTGTCATTGAGTCAATCCCAGACACGCGAGTTGATGGCCAAATGGTTAGCAAGGGCAGGCTGTATAATATGAGTCAACTACTGTTGTTTCAAATCCGTGCTTGTACGGGACTAGGAAGGAGGGTCACCTGTCCAACCTCGTGGGTTTTCTCTGGGTTGTCTAGTTTCTTCGACTCCTGAAGAGTCCTACACGCAAACACATTATTGAAATATAATTGAACAATATGTTAGTCCCGAATGTGTCGAGTGGACATTAAACCCCATTTCTCTCTCTATTGATTAGCCCATGTCAAACACTGCTTCATTTCTATTAAATCTAGAATAAGTTAAAGGTGGGGGTGGGGGGATGGCCGAATGGTTAGCACACATTTGAGTCAACTGGCATGGTTTCGAATCCCCGGTTGTATGTGCTGAAGAGTAGGGTCGTCTGTCCACCTTTGTTGCGTTTTTTTCCGGGTCCTCCTATTTCCTCCCACAGCTAAAGACCCTTACAAGAAAGCGAATTATTGAAATCAATTGAAACCATATGTTAGTCCCAAAATGACCTAGTTTGTGTCGAGGGGACGTTAAACACCATTTCTCTCTCTTTCTCGAAAATAAGTCATACCTATCCCATTTCTCTAAAAATGAGGCAGTATATAATTTTTTTATATATAAATTTTTAGATTATTTTAGTTTATTTGATTACCTATTCCATTTCTCTATAATGTTTTTAGATAATTTTGACTGTTATGTTTTTAGATAATTTTTTATATTACCTTTTAGTTTATTTAATTACAGTAAATTAGTGCATTTTTTTTTTTGCATGTTGGCCATCTTGAAAGAACATGTACAGCTCTCTCTTGTGTCACAAATAAAATGATATGAAATTTAATCAGGGGTATATATTATTCCATTTGCGGCAATAAGTATTGAGGAAACGAAAGGTACAGGGTCAGGAGGTAAAAAAACATTACATAAACGAAAATTTTCTTATTTTCCTCACATGGAATGGGGGTGGGGGGGCTTGTCATCTGTCAGGAAGTATATTGTCATTACTTCTATGGACAAGGAAGGAAATTTTTTCTACTTTGTTTTGAGGAAGCATATTTTGTGACGTGGTTATGAGTTGGTGACGGATTCGTAGGTATGAGGAAGAGCAGAAGGCCTGAAGGTTAAGGAAAGAAGGATACATTATGGAATAATATACACCCCTGTATTACTATATAGAATATAGTGTGAATGTTGTTTGTTTTTGATACGATTTTAGATTTGTTTATTTGATTTGATCTTTTAACTCAGTTGTTTCTTTCTATACATGATGGGGGTGGGGGAATGGCCGAATGGTTAGCGTGTGCATGCTGTATCATACGCCCTGCCATTGAGTCAACTTGCATGGTTTCGGATGCCCGGTTGTACGTGGCCAGGAGTAGGGTCGTCTGTCCAACCTGATGGGTTTTCTCAGGGTCTTCTGGTTTCGTCCCACTGCAAAAGTGTGTTTTCTCCAGATCCTCCCACAATTTTAGTAAATTATTGAAATGATAACATTTAACCATATATTTAATCGAGCATTCCCTGTGTGACAAATGCCCTGTGTGAAGTAGGAAGTCAAACCTGATTTCATTTCTTTCAAAGTGTGTACTTTTCTGTTATTCTTTAAATAGACATGTCACTATTGGTATTAATGAGGTCCAATGCATATCATTGTTATGTTTTTACTGGGGGGTTCGATGGCCGAATGGTTAGCATGTGGGCCCTGGGGCCTTATTCACGAAATTATAACTAAGATAAAATCCAAATTTTAGTTACATGTATTTGATTAGATAATATTAGATTGATTTTAGTGCTTAGCCAATCTAAACTGAAGTATCTAATAAAATTTAGATTTTATCTTTAGTTAAGATTTCGTGAATCATGGCCCTGTATCATAAGGTCTGTCATTGAGTCCCTGGTGTGGTTTTGATTTCCTGGTTGTACTTGTCAAGGAGTTTGCTTCCACTTCGAGTGAACTTTAAACCAGATTTTGCTCTATTTTAATGTTGTATTTAGGTATTATCTTTAAACTAATGAAAACAAGATTGAAGTTAAACATCATTTCATTCATTTATGTTTTCATTAGCCCGAGTGGCAATCTGATTAAAGTACAGGTCCTATTTCGATTTGTATCAAAATTTACGTTGTTATATGACCGACGTTTTGGGTAGTGAGAGATTCACCAATGGGACATAATAGTTTCACAAGCCACTTGTATGATCCCTGACACGTCCTTCCAGTACCACCGGTCAGATCTTCATGTAGTGTAGGCCATCGAAAATACAAAAAAAAAAAAAAACGAAACGAAATATAGAGCTGTATTTTAATCAGATTGACCCAGTTCGTGCAGGATTCAGGGGGTGGGATGGCCTAGTGGTCTAGAGTGCCGCGCTTCGACATCTAGCTGGCCGGTCACCTCTGGCTTGCGGCGGAGGTTTCGAGCCCTGGTGTGAGCGTATGTGGCATGGAGATAGGGGCGCCTTCTTAACCATGTTAGTTTCCCAACTGCTAAAGACCTCTACACGCAAGCGAATTATTGAAATAAAAATTGAACCATATGTTAGTCCCGAAATGACCTAGTTTGTGTTGAGTGGATGTTTAACCCCATTTCTCTCTCTCTCGTGCAGGATTTATTTATCTATTTTGTTTGTTTTTCCAGGAACTTGATGACTTAGATGAAGATAATATTAAACTCCAAGAACAAAACAGTGCTCTTATTAAAGCCATGTCTACACTGAATACAGCTGTCTAAACTCTCACCTATAATACCAGGATTACACTGAATTTAACCGTCTAAACTCTCTATATCACGATCTCAGATATAATACCATGACGATTGATCACATGATTCATCTTGCCAGTTTTAAATTCCCAATAAACATTCTCCCAAACCAGTGATCACATGATAAACTCTCGATAAACAATCTCCCAGACCACTGATCACATGGAAAACCCAGCCCCAGTTAAACTCTCAATACACAATCGCCCAGACCAGTAATCACATGATTAACTCTCAATACACAGTCACCTGGACCAGTGATGACATGTTGTTAAACAATCAATAAACAATCTCCCAGACTTGTGATCACATGTTGTTAAACTCAATACAGCATCTCCCAGACTTGTGATCACATGTTGTTAAACTCAATTCAGCATCTCCCAGACTTGTGATCACATGTTCTTAAACTCAATACAGCATCTCCCAGACTTGTGATCACATGTTATTAAACTCAATTCAACATCTCCCAGACTTGTGATCACATGTTCTTAAACTCAATACAGCATCTCCCAGACTTGTGATCACATGTTGTTAAACTCTATACACCATCTCACAGACTTGTGATCACATGATGAACTATGATGCTGTTAAACTCAATACACAATCACTTCGACCAGTGATCACATGATGAACTATGATGCTGTTAAACCCCATACAGAATCTCCCAGACCAGAGATCACATTATCAACTATTATGGTGTGATAAACTTTCCATACAAAATCTCCCAGACCAGTGATGGCATGATAAAATCTCCTGGATTCTCCTGGACCAGTGATCACATGATAAACTCTGATGCTGTTAAACTCTAAATACACAATCACCAGTGGTCACATTTTAACTCTTATTACACAATCTCCGGACCAGTGTTGAAACTAAAGTACCAGTACTGTGCTTTGTTATACCGTGCCTGTATAGAATACCGCCTTTAAAACAAGGAGGCTTCAATTTTACAGCCAGTCGTTTGAGAAGCCATGTCTGCCATATCAACTCTGAATGTATATTCTACTGAAAGACAGGATCTCGGATTCCACATGACTTTAGTAGTACTCAATAATAGACAAGTAACCAGACGTATTGAATATGGGATCTTGTGAGGGATTATTGAATACAGGATCTCATAAGGGATTATTGAATACAGGATCTCATATGTGATTATTGAATATGGTATCTTGTAACGGATGATTGAATACAGGATATTGAATATGGGATCTTGTACGGGAATATTGAATACAAGATTACTGAATACAGGATTTCGTACGCGATGATTGAAAACGGGATGTCGTCATAGAAAATTGAATATGGGGTCTTGTATGGCATTATTGAATATGGGATCTTTTAAGAGATAATTTAATACAGGATTTCGTACAGGATATCACAACCTAACTTCTAAATGACTCTACAATCTGTAAATATAACCAGGAACTTGAGAATTACGAAATAATGAGGATCTCAGACTTCAGACGTGATATCTGTACTATAGATGGGAACTCAAATTACGAAAATACCAGATCTCTATCTAGTTCTGACTCCAGTTTATAACCTGTAGCTACAGCTGGGAACTCTCACTTTTGAAATCATGCCGTCTGCTGAGCAGAATCCCAAGTTCGGTTCCCTCTTCATAGTTGTAGTGTTGACTAGTTTTAAGACGGGACAATAAGGAACCCTTGTTTGAATTCATTGAAAAGTTAGAGGTATGGTTTCACAGGAACGTACATTATCGAGAACTAATATAATTATTATAATCCTTGAGTGGCATTAAGCGATTGAGCAAATTAAAAAACACAACACAATTTCTATGGAAAACAATCACTGGTTGTTTATACACATATAGCACGACGTTTCGATAAGTATTCTCTTGATAACGACAAGAGGATACTCGTTGAAACATCGTGATGTATGTGTATAAACAACCAGTGATTGTTTTCCATAGAAATTGTGTTGTGTTTTTAATATAATGATCTCACATTTGAATACAAGCCTTGATCTGATTGGTTGTAATTATATACATTGTAAACATATTGTTTTATGTAAAAGTCTTGTTCATAGGTTGTAATATTATTGATTATCTTTCTGCTTGGTTAAAAACAAATCTAAAATGACTATAGAGATATCAAGTATCTTAAATAATTTCAAGGTCACTTATAATGAGCATTGTCATTTTAATGGAGATATTTGAGGGACTGGTTGAAACCATCTACAATAGCCTTGATCAACGAGACATGCAAATCATATCGGTGATCTTGATTTGTTGTGAAGGTATCAGCAGTCACTTGATGGAGTCATCTCCACGTCTGCTCACTAATCTCTTATTTATTATGACAAAATTCAAATTTTATTGAGAGCAAAAAAAAAAGCCTGTAAATGACTTTAAGACCTGGTGGCGCCCCCTGAAATGTTTTAAATGATAAATATGATGGATTTAAGGTTGTGTTGTGTATAGAATGAAAAATATAAATATTTATAAGTGAGGCCAAAAATAACAAATACATGTAATCTGTTTCTCAGACACTGTCCAACTTAGTGCAGGTTGTTGCATTTGACAAACCAGCTCTAGGGGAGAATGTCTTGTTTATTACAGCAGAGATCTCGACACAAAGTATCAAGTCATTTCATTGGCCGAGTGTTAAAGTCCTAGTTTTTGGCCAATGAAAAACCCGCATTTGACAATATCTTAATGTTCGAACTATTATAGCAAGAACGGACAGCTCTTTTTCTAAATCTTACATAATATATCTTTAACAGCAACTTTATCACAACCAGGGTTGCGAAGAGTTCAAGAGACGCTGTATTTGTTAAGCTGTTTAATTCTCACTTGATGTCCGGAAATTAAATTAATTCAGATTGTGAGTTTCATGAGAAATAGGTAGAAATGCCACTGCTTGGGCAAAATGCTCCTTCTTTAATTTAAAACATGAATATTTATTAAAGCTACTAAACAAGTTGGTATTTTTGTTTGTTTGAAAGTCATGCTAATTTAAACACACATTTTTTAAAAACCAACAAAATCAACATGCATGGTGTCAGAGAAACAGGTTTTATTGTTTTTGGCCTGGCACACATATTGTAGATATATATAAAGCTTGAATATATAACTGTACATAAATTTGTTGATATATTTTAGCCTAGTCCTTTGTTGTAAGAGACGTTAAGCAAAACTCTGGGGTCATAACATATTTTTTGTGACATTCCCTCGAGCTACGACATAGAGGCAATCTGATTAAAATGCAGATCTATATTTTGTTTCATTTTTTAGAACTTTCGATGGCCTGCACTACATGAATATTTGACCAGTTGTTCTGGGAGGTCGTGTCAGGGGTCACACAATCGGCTTATGACCCTATGACGTCAGACATTGAATAATCAATGAGCTTTGAAGTTTTCTAGGGGTTTAGCCACAGTTCCGTGCAGAGCACACCAAGAACTTGCCGTAAAAGACTGTATCATTGGCTAGTTCCTCACATCAACTAGAACGCCTGTTACAGATGTATATAACAACTCTTCCAGATCCTAATGTTGCGAATTAATACGAAATTTTGAACTATAAAAAAACGAAATGAAATAGGATCTGTGTTCTAATCAGATTGATAATAAAGGGAGAATTTCCACGTTTCTCAAAAAGTACAAAAAATAGTCTATGGCCCGGGAGAATGCTCACAATGTTCTTGTTGTCAACAATGCTGTAATACTGTAAATTTGTTTGATTTTTTTTTGATAATGTATGTTTTTATTATTGTTATCCGGCACTTGTCACAACTTCGGGCTTTACAGACATGTTATAACTTGATCGTCAGACACAAATATAGTAACCAGATATCCGCTTTTCTTATAGTTTTATGGATTGAATAAATCTAGTGTTACCTGATTGGTCAAATATTGAATTCAAAAACTCCTTTCTTTTTTTTTTACATAACACAATCAATTGGGTATGTTCTACTAATCTTCTAGGTTATAAATTCCTTTATGATAGTTAATCGAGTCATTTTCGTATTCGGATAGTTTTGAAAATTGCGTCGAAAGATTGTTTCAAGTTTAATGATTCTCTTTGAAGTTAACTCACAAATGACCATTTATGTACAATGTATTTGAAAATTGTGTTGAAAGACTGTTTCAAGTTTAATGATTCCATTTAACTCACGAATTACCATTTATGTATAAATCCCTTGGTTACTGGTACTTAACTTTTTTTTCAATTATTTGATGCAATGTTCTTAGATCCTTGCCTATCCCCATAAAAACTAACATACAATGCTTACAATTAACCCAAATCTGGGCTCTGTTTCTCGAAATCCCAATTTTAGTAGATACTTCAATTTTGATTGGCTAAGCACTAAAATAAATCTAATATTATCCAATCAAATTACTAAAATTTGAATATTGTCTTAGTTAAAATCTGTGAAATAGGCCCCTTGGCCCCCATTTTGTCCCTTACACATATTTTTTTATCGGTTGCACAATAAACCTTAAAGATGCATTATTCAAGAGCTAAATTTTCCTAATGCAGATCTTTCGTTTAGCCTCAAATGTTATACAAATTATGATTTAGATATTTATTTAATTGCCAACCCCTTAATCAACTCTCTAGAATTTTAGATGGGGTTGATTTTCAACAGATTTAAATATGATCCGCAGTTAATGATTTAATTCGAAAATGGATAATGGAGACTTTTTTTATGATGGTAACAACGGCAATATATCCGCTCAGAATGAAGAAATTTAACTGAAATTTTCAACATGTTCCCTTTTCATTATGTATTTTTTAACTGTATAACCAAAACTGTCAGATCTTTATTTAATATCTCACATTATGCATCTTTTACGACTTTGTAAATTTATAAACAGATTTTTCAATATTTCTTATTCTGTACAGATTCTTATTCTAATTAAACACCTTTGTTCCTTTCTAATTGAATATTTATTAATCAAAGGTATTGAACTGTCAATCAAATAAAATTATGTTTTATCCAATAGAAATATAACTAGATCTGCTACTGTCCCATGCAGATATGAAAGCTTTCATATTCATCGTCACGTGTCATCGATTATATCAAGTATCTCAAATAAAAGGATAAGAATAACAAACTATCAAAATTGGTCAAAAACTCGCGAAGTTACAAGTCTAAATATAGTATGAAACATTGAGTAATCTGAAAACTAAAGGGAAATAACTGATACGTGTGTTGCTGTAATCGGGATGAATCAGATAACTTTGAACAAAACTAAAACTTTTTGAATCAGGTTGAACTCAACTGTTTGAATATGTACGTTAAATATGTAGATTTGGAAAATTATAAAGACATAATATCAAAATCGTTCAAAAACTCACAAAGTTACAAATTTAAATGTAGTGAGAAACATTGCACCCGGGCAAAAAAATAATCTTTAAAGTAAAGGGAAATAACCTAAACTTGTATAGCTGTAATCGGGCTTCCAAAATTAGAGATATGTTATATAATTATGGTTTCCAATATGTTTGGTTATAAGTAGGAAATCGTGACAACTTCTTAAGCATGTTTCAAACAAAGGGTCATAGACTGCAATATACAAGAATGGCACTCTGCAATAAAAAAAACTGGCCAGAGATTTCTATGCAGAAATTAAATAATTGCTAGAACCAGAAAAATATTTATCCACTATAATAAATAAGCAACATAGAGAAAATGAAATGAAATTGAATGGGGTTTAACGTCCTACTGTTCTGCTCCTACAATGGGCTAATGAAGACGGGCATACGCCATAAAGTGTGCAATGAGGGAAATTTTACCCGGGCAGCGCCGTTACGGCCTATGAGGTTGGTAAGGCGACCATACTCCTTATCACGTACAACCAAGAAATAGAAACAAGGACAGTTGACTCAATGACAGACGTTATGATACAGAGCGCACGTGCTAACCATTCAGCCACGCAACCTCCCTAAAATCGGCAAATTGCTGACCTACAGCGAGAAACATTTCAACCGGGCCAAATTTTCTATTTTAACAGTTTAATTTGCACGGTACCTTTAGTTATCAACCGAATATTACGAAACTTTTAAAAATAAGCTCACCCTGACCAGCTTAATCGTTCGCAATAAACGTTTGCCCCTTAAAATCGACAAATTGCTGAATTTAAAGTGAGAAACATTACAACCGGGCCAAATTTTCTGTTTTATCACTTTTACAGTACCTTTGATTACCAACCGATTATTACAAAACTTTAAAAAGAGAAAGAGAGAAATGCGGCCTAACGTCCATTCGACACAAACTAGGTCATTTCGGGACTAACATGTTTTTTAATTTTATTTAAAAACTCCCCTTGCACGTACTGGTCTTTAGCCGTTGGGAGGAAACCGAAGAACACGGAGAAAACCCACGAGGTTGGACATCATACACCATGTCACGTGCAACCTGGAGATCGAAACGACGCCCGTTGACTCAATGACAATACAGCGAGCACATGCTAACCATTCAGCCATCCAGCCTCCCTGAATTCGGAAAATTGCTGACTTATAGCAAGAAACATTTCAACCGGGCGAAATTTTCTGTTTTAACAGTTTAATGTGCACGGTACTTTAATTACCAACCGATTATTACAAAACTTTTGAAAATAAGCTCCAACTGACCAGCTTAATCGTATGCAATAAATGTTTTGCCTGAATTGAAAGTTCTGCACAGATAAAGTTCATCTCGATTTCCCGGCGTGGTTCCCTTGTCAGTAAGGCAGAACGGAGGGCCAGACAAGCACAGCTGTCTAGCTAGTCCTTCGGATGGTACGAAAAACCAAGGTCCCGTGTACACATTGGAGTGCACGTAAAATATCCCTAAGCAGTTGGAATTCGATACTGTTGAATAAGCTCTATACGATGACTAAATGCGTAGATTGTAGTCACCCACACTTCATGTTTCGCTCAACAATGAAAGGGTGCCGTTTTCAATGTTCGATCCTTTTGTTCTTCTACTCCTGATATGTTGGACTGTTGATCGATGGATTCATATAAAAGACTTCCAATAAGACTCTTTGTAGAAGAAGTTCCAAAAAAATAGTATGTTGACTTAACGAGAAAAACCTCTAAACATGCTCCAAATTGTAAAAATACGACTTTTTGGATTTTCAATCTCTTTTTTTCGGCTATCCCTGATATTTAAAAAAAATGATACAATCATTTCACACAACAGGATTGACAAAAGTTTCACCGCCCTCCCTTCATTATAACCGAAGTTATCGTGCCCTAAAGAATCAACAAATCAGCATGCTTATCTCTGCTTACCCTAAGCAGAAAATGCTCATCTTTGATCTCAATCAAGATAGTGACCTAGTGAACGTCTACACCAAGTTTGAACATTCTAGCTCAAATAGAAGGAGAGTTATTGTGTTCCGAAGTCCGGGCCTTTCAAATTGCTTCTATTTTTCATTTTCAATTCAAAATTGTGACCATCACATGACCGAAATCAAAATTCTGATCCGATAGATTTTTAGGCATTCCTTCAAGGATTCCGAAAATATAACTCCCGAGTCTGTAAGTAAAATAGCAAAAAAGCCTTTTTGATTTTTCACGTTTAAAGATGGTGGCACTTCCGGTTCGATCGACAAACTCCATATTTTGTGTACGAATCATTAATTCCTTGTCTAGTATCGAAAAAAAAAATTAGGTCATTCTGACCTATATTTCGACGATTTTTTTGAAAACTTTGATCCTTAATTTCACCAAGGGGAGATAATTTAGAAAATTTCTAATTATATTTTTGAAGTCACATCGGTAAGATCTACTTGTATACTAAATTTCATGAAAATCGTACAACTATTAAAGAAGTTGTCAAATTGGTCTAAACTTCCGGTTCGAAATCACAGCGACGAATTTTCGAAATTCGAAAATGTGAAACTGCAGATGAAAATGATTTTTTTCAAGGTATTCAAAGAAAAAAGAATTAGTAAAATCGGTCAAAAAATAACAAAGTTACGACTATGCATTGTCAGTTTTTTCGTTCGTAAAATTCGGTGATTTCGGATTCGTAAAACGTTTTGAAAATATATTTAAACAACGTTCGCACCCCATTTTTGGGGGGGTAGGTCAAGGTTTTAGAAATATCCCATGGTTAGATTCTGAGAAATCCGATTTGCAGAAAATACACAAAAAAAAAATAATAATAATCTTAACAGAAACAATAAGCTTTCATATGTAATATGAAAGCTTAATAAGGTTAACATATTGTAGATTATGAGATATTCCCCCTTAGTTAAAATAGGTTGTGAGTTATCCCCCCTTAGTTAAAATAGGTTGTGAGTTATTCCCCTTGTAGTGATACAGCAGGAGCAAGGACTGTCAGGTTGTTGTAGTTATTGGTTGAGAGTAGAACAGAGAAATGAAAAAAAAAAGAAAAGTGTGTTTCCTTAGAAACTGATAGAAATCAGGAAGCAATGGTGACTCAGTGGCTTCGGGATTTGATCCGGGTGTTGGCTGAGAAAATTCCCTGAATTTTCCACCGTGATTCCCCCGTGTCAGTAATGCAGGATCCGTATTTCTGGAAATCCTCACTGCAGCCTTCTATCTTATACATTTTATTAGGAAAAGGCGGAGACTTTACTTGACAATTTTATTTTTGGGATGAATTGTCTATTTCAAAACAAACTCTGTTGTATTCTCGCTATTGATACAGATAAGCCTATGTTGGGGTCAGTCATTATCACAAATTGACACCAATATTGTCCTTTAACTGGTTTACTTTTGTATATTGAATTGTGATACAAGTTTTTATTATATTTACATGTATATTGTTTATTAATTGTTTATTGCTTAGTTTGTGTCATATTTTAAACTATGTATTCTTCATCATTCCTTTTAAAGATATTTTCCTTTCCTTTGTAATAGCCATGCTGTCTTGTTGAGTATGGCACACCACAGGGCCCTCTAACCAGAAGGTCCACAAGCTCAATCTTGGGGATGGGTGGCCGAATGGGTATCGCATGTGCATCGCATGTGCATTGGATCATAATGTCATTGGAAGCAGAAGGCCCTAAGCTCAATAATGGGTAAAGCATGTGCATTGGATCCTAAGATGCCATTGACTCAAGTAGCATGGATTCTAAACCTTGCTTGTGTGTGACAAGGAGTAGGGTCGCCTGTCCTACCTCGTGGGTGGTTTCTTCCCACAGCTAAAGACCCCTACCTGCAAGTGAGTTATTGAATGGTGTTCAACCGTATGTTAGTCCTGAAATGACCTAGTTTATGTCAATTGGACGTTAGACCCCTGGGTTTCTTCTTGTCAGTGGTGTCTGACAGAGGGATTGGATGAAAACCCGAAGTGCATCTAATTTACACATTGGCGCACACATAAAGGAATCCATGACTTGGAATTCCCCTAAAAAAAAAAGGCGGCAATGTCACTTTCCGCTCAATATGTCGCTCATAGTACAAATCATGAACCTGATTGGTGGGGTAAAGTAGGGCGATAAACCCCATTTTACCATCATTACAGTAAAGTGTTGCTTAGCAACAGTGTGATAAGAAATATCCTACGTTCAATATGAAATAATTGTTGACAGTCGGCCCATAGCAGATAACCCAAGGGAAGATATCTTTAAGATTATTTTGTTTTTCAGTGTAGGCCAATAAATTGTTTGTAAGGAGAGTAGACTGGTAAGGCATTTATTAGGGGGGGGGGGAAATAATCAAGTTTACTTCTATCTGCCTATTGCGCATCTGTTTCTTGGCCTCAATGTTATTGAAATTAGAAATTTAGTAACATAACAAGCCTACCATCAACTCTCTAGACTTTTGTTAATTATTAACTTAATTTCAAAATGGATAATTATAATCAAGGGTTCGTTTACTATCGTAAGAATGGTTTCTGACAATCAGGAATATATTGCGAGAATTTGAATGATATGTTCAATTTATTCATTAAATCATTATCTATTTTGGAACTATTATATCTAAAATGGTGGCCATCACTTTATCTAAATCTTACATAATATGTCTTTACATATTGCTTAGTCTCTATCATCCAGACCCTCCGTATGTTGAAGACTACGAGGTTGTGGGTGACCGAGACCACATATTTCTTGAAGAGATTTTATTTTGTTCCAAGGGAGGTAACTTTTAGAATTGATCATGAAGCATAATAGAAAAATGTCCGTTCACTTTGTAGTTTATTGTAATATTTATGAATTGTAAATGATTTACATGTTTTAAATAGAGAGGTGTTAATCTCATGTGAAGGTGTAAACAATAACTAAATCAATCGTATTAATATACAGATCAATATTTCGTATCCTTGTTTTATACTTTCGATGGCCTACACTACATGACGATCTGACCAGTTGTTTTGGGAGGTCGTGTCAGGGGTCAAACGAGTAACTTTTGACCATATAACGTCAGACATTGAATAATCAATCAACGGTGACTTTTCTAGTGGTTTATCCACAGTTCTGTGCATGACACACCAAGAATTCGCCGTAACAGACTGTTTTATTGGCTAATACCTTACTTAAACGAAACGCTGATAACAACTCTTCCACATCCTAGTGTAGTAAAGACAATTAAAAAGAAATTTTGAACAGTAAAAATCGAAACGAAATAGGATCTGCGTCGTAATAAGATTGATTTTATATAATTTATTTATTATCTTGTTCGTGCTTGACTTTCTCGAATTCGGCCATTGGATTTGGTATTTTGAGAACTTGATAGGAAAAGTTAGCAATAAAGGCGTTGTGGTATGGACTGGGATCCCAACAGTGGCGTAACAAGGGTTGCCAGTGCACGTGGCACGTCAAGTATTGTGCCCTTAATGTGGATTGCTATCAAAGCAAGAATGTGTCGCAGAACTAGATTCCTGCAACTCAGGACTCGAGGCAAAATGAAGTCGCACCAAAGACGTGGTAAAATAGTCATCGTTGTGGTGTCCAACTTCTCTGGGCACTCCGGTTTCCTCCCACTGCTCAAAGACCCCTACATGCAAGCGAATTATTGAAATAGAATTAAACCATTATGTTAGCCCCGAAATGACCTAGTTTGTGTCATGTGGCCTTTAAACACATTCTCTCCATCTCATTAATCCAATCGGTGCAGAAACCTAAGGACTTTAAACCCCATTTTATTTCCGAACTTGAGTCTTGTGTTTTTAGTAGAGGTTATGTTATATTTATATGTAACTTTAGTTTACATCTCTATTACATTTATATCTTATATGAGCTCTAGTCAAACTCACATCGGATTAAAAAACAGATCTTTATCTCATTTTGTTTTTTATACCATAATACGGTATATATTTCTATGTTTATAATTTTGATGGGGGGTTGGGATGGCCTAGTGGACTACAGTGCCGCGCTTCGACCTCTAGCTGGCCGGTCACCTCTGGCTTGCGGCTGTGGTTTCGAGCCCTGGTGTGAGCGTAGGTGGCATGGAGATAGGGGCGCCTTCTCAACCTCGTGGGTTTCCACCGGGCAATCCGGTTTCCTCCCACTGCTAAAGACCCCTACGCGAAAGCGAATTATTGAAATAAAATTAAACCACATGTTAGTCCCTAAATGACCTAGTTTGTGTTGAGTGGACGTTAAACCCCATTTCTCTCTCTCTATACTTTTGATGGCCTTCACTAAATGAAGATCTGACGAGTTATAGTGGGAGTTGACGTCAGGGGTCAAATGAGTGGCTTTTGACCCTATGACGTCAGGCATTAATAAATCAATCGCCATTAACGTCAGGAGTCATACGCAAGGCTTTTGACCTATGATGTCGGACATTAATTAATCGATCAGCATTAATCAATCAGCAAAGTTACGTGCATCAAAAGGCCAAAAGTTTACCGTATTAGACTGTTTCATTGACTAATTTCTAACATCAACTAGAATGCAGGTTATATAACAGTTCTTCCAGATCCTAGTGTAGTAAAACGAAGTAAAACAAAATTTTGAACTGTAAAAATGAAACGAAGTAGGATCTGTGTTTTAATCAGATTGAGTCAAATGAATACAGTAAGAGCATTTAATTTATTAATATTGTCAACAGGAATTAATAATATTGTAAAAGGGAATTAATATTTCTCTTGTTTAGAATTAATAAACAAATCATCAGTTGAAAATTAACTAGTTCTATCCAATATTTTTCTAGTTCAGAGGAAAATGTGTTTGAAGTTTCAAGATTCTATATTTCTGTCGGGGGGGGGTGGGGGGTGGGGGTCATTGTTGTTCAGAGAGTAGGACGTTGGCTTGCTAACATGAAGGTCCCGTGTTCGATCCCTGAATCGGTTGAGAAAGTTCATAAGGATTTTTCGGCATGGTATTTTCCTTGTCAGTGGTGTAGAAACTGGCAAAGGGAAATGTATAGTCATTCAGATGGACAAAAACACGAGGTCCTGTGTTGACATTGATGTGTATGTAAAAGAACCCAGTTGAAATTCTGTATAAGAGTAAGCCGTAGTGCCACTGTCCGGGGTAAATTTGCCTCATGGCATTCTGTGTATCGTATTCCTGTCTTCGTTAGCCCAGGAGGGGGGGTGGGATGGCCTAGTGATCTAGAGTGCCGCGCTTAGACCTCTAGCTGGCTGGTCACCTCTGGCTTGCAGCTGTAGTTTCGAGCCCAGGTGTGAGTGTATGTGGCATGGAGATAGGGGTGCCTTCTCAACCTCGTGGGTTTCTGCCAGGCACTCCGGTTTCCTCCCACTGCTAAAGACCCCTAAGCGCAAGCGAATTATTGAAATATAATTAAAACCATATGTTAGTCCCGAAATGACCTAGTTGTGTCGAGTGGAGTGGACGTTAAACCCCATTTCTCTCTCTCTCCCTCTCTCTCGATCTCTCTCATTAGCCCAGTTGGAGCAGATCCTGTCATTTCAGTATCGACCCATGTTAGTTATATGTAAATTCAAACGCATCTTTCTACGAACAAGAAAAATGTAAAATAGAAACAGTTAATTCTCAGTCAATGAAATCATATTCTTTTCAAAAGGGTTTTATCCAGCATATTTTCACTGAATATGAGAACTTTTGTTACAATGGGTCCATTTAAATTCAATAAAATCAAATACTCTTTTATGTCTGGAAAATTCACCAGGAGTGTATTTTATAATAGCAGGCTTTCCATTGGCTATGAGCTAGAATATTTTTACCTTTAAGCCAATCAAAAGTCGGAAAACTTAGCTAAAAGATTTTAATTCTCAGCCAATCAAAAAATTGGCCAAGAGTTTATTTTGAACAGCAGGCTTTTCATTGGTCAAAAGCTCATGTTTGTACTAAGATTTCAACTGTTGGCCAATCAAAAGTCAGGAGTAGTTTTTTTTTAACAGCTGTCTTTCACTTTATGATGTTTATTAAATTATTAACACTGATGTTAATTTAGTGACATCACATCCCCGAATTTTATTTGTATGTGACATTTACCTTGTGCTAAATATTATATAAAGACGATTTGTGTTCAAAAAGTAATTATTAATTTTGTTATTACCACAATAGCCTTCACAAACAAACAATAACATTTTCAAGTTATCATTGTCTTTGAACGTATAAAATGCATTGTGTGATTTCGAATCCCTGTTTAGGTCGCCTTTCCAACCCTTTGTTTTCTCCTGGTCCTCCGGTTTCCTCCCACTGCTAAAGATCCCTACGCGAGAGCAAATTATTGAAATAAAATTAAACCATATGTTAGTCCCGAAATGACCTAGTTTGTTTTGAGTGGATGTTAAACCCCATTTCTTTCTCTCTCTTTTTTTTGTGATTATTGTCTTGAAACTTAAAAATGCATTGTGTAAGAGCTAAATCAGCCTATTGCAGACCCTTCTTTAAAGGGACAATAACATTCTTGCTAGCTCCAGAAAATAAATAATACCCTTATTCTAAGTACTAGATGTTTAAGTTTCCTACCTGTTGTGTAAATTATCCATTACAACCTATTTTACTTGTCCAGAGGGTTCAAAAATATTTTAAAATCCAAGTCACATTTGAAAAGGATTACGTTAGACTTTTCAAATCAATTGGTTGAATTTTTCCAATTTTTTAAAATAGGTGTGTTAAGATGAAATTTATATCATCATTTAATTGAAATATTGTAAAAATAATACGATTTGTTGACCAGAATGAAGATTGGGACATATTATTCAGTTATAACAAGACTGTTATGGGGCTTTAAGGCTCAAGATTTTCAACAGACTTAAACATGATTGGCAATTAATGATTTAATTTAAAAAATGGATAATTGAAACAACGGTAGCAATGGCAATCGAGATTCTGCTATTCTCAAAACAGTCCTAACTTTACTCAGAATGAAGTAATTTGACAGAAATTGTCATCCATCATAAGGCCTGATGAGTCAACTGGTGTGTTATGTGACAAGGAGTAGGGTCACCTGTCCAACCTCCTGGGTTTTCTCTGGGTCCGCCAGTTTCCGCCCACTGCTAAAGACCCCGAAGTGACCTGCGAACTGTAAACCCCACTTCTCTCTAAGGGCCCCACACACCAATGGTCAATTTGTCACAGCTGGGTACAAAACACTTGATGAACTCCAAACCTGTGTCGGAGACTGGCGAGAGTTAGATTGATGGGCTAGGGGAGTATGATACTGTCTTGCTGAACAGGAGATCTCGGATATGCTCCTGGTGGAGACAGAATGTTCCTCTGAATTTACCTATAGTTTCCCTGTGTAAATGATGCAAGACGAAAGGCATGGTATGACAGCATTGCATTGTTCAGATGGAACTAAAAATCGACCTTTGGCTGTTGGAATTCATTGTAAGCGTAGGTCATAGTGCAAAATTTTCCTCCTAAAAGACTACGGCATAGGTCTGTCATCAGAAAAGTAGGACGTTAAACCACCATTTCATTTCCCTGCCAACAGTAAAACTGGCGAGCCAATATGTTGGTGCAGACACAGAGAATGGTTAAACTTTAAAAAATAAAATCAAAACGACTCCAAAATTAGTCTCAAATATACCAAACCCTTGCCAAGCCTCTTGTGGGCGGTTCGATGATCCAGGAGAGTCAGACTGAAATGAGTCTCAAATATCTGACACCATCAATCATTTTGAGAACTTGACGGGTGTCGGAATCTCCAGGAGAGGTAGATGGTAAGGGCTGACTGGAACAAGTTTCAAATATCTGAAACTATAAGGAGTGTTAGAGGGTTAGATCCTTTGGAAAATGGTTCCTAAAAGAACTATTACAGGGTCGGCACTCGGCATCTTGAGTTAAATCTTTTCTTTTTTTTAACCTCCCAATGCTTGTTCCGTTTTCAGACCTAAAGTTCAGATAATCTAATTAGCTGTCACCGAATTAGCCTACGATGCAGAACAAACTTCCCTCTCTGAAAATATAGGGACGCGAGGAAACAGGGAAAGAGATATATAGGCAGGGCCGTACCAAGCGGGGATGCAGGGGCTATATTGCACCCCAGAAAAATAATGTGCCCACGAAATGGCGCCCCTCCCCCACCAAAACAAAAAAAAAAATGACAATTTTTCATTTATAAAATAATACACTTAATTATGAACACACAGTGATGCACTGGTCAGTCGGTTGGTTTTAAAGGCGTCCACACGCCAATGGGTTCGTTTTGCCCAGTTTCTTCCCCCAACAACCACGTGAGAAGGATGGGTTGGACAACTCAATGCGGGAAGGAAGGGATTGAGTTGAATTAAGAAAAAAGGAGTGGGAATCCTCCCCAAATAAAATTTTAAGGTACATTCTGAGTGAGTAAACAAATCTAAATAAGAACCTCTTGGTCATTCAAGGGATGTTCTGATATTGTAGGTCGGTACTGGTGGGGGGGGGGGATATTCAGAGATGTTAACAAGTCACTGACTTTGTACTGAGTCAGACAAAAACCACCAAGGACTTCCACAATTCCAGCGTGAATTGACACAAAACACCGGAATTGAAAATGAATATTTTTACTTGTTAGTCCGAAATTACCCAAAGTATGCTGTCAATGAAAATTTAAATTGCAATTCTGTCCTTGTCAGCCATGTTGGTACATTGGCCGAGAAACAGCATAATCCCCATACTACATGTACTGCTTTGAGCAAGGAAGCAGCATTATCAGCCATGCTGGTAATTTGACCGAGGAAGCAGCATTATCAGCCATGCTGGTACTTTCGTCAATAAAGCAGCATTATCAACCGTTCTGGTACTTTGACTATGAAAGCAACTATATCAGTCATTCTGGTACTTTGACTATGGAAGCAACTATATCAGTCATTCTAGTACACTGACTATGACAGCAACAATTATCGACTTCTTGACTCCTTCTCTTTATCTACTCAACATAAACTAGGTCGTAATGGTACCAAAAGATAGTATATCTTTATTTAAACAATTCGCCTGTGCACATAGATTTACAGGGCGATGAACCTTGCGAGGAACAGTCGTCTGGTCGTTTGAGTGGGAAGTAAAATCGAGGTCCTGTAGTTGATGTGTACTTAAAATCACCCTTTACATGTATTACCTTTTACATTATGATTTACAGTGACTTAAGACAATATCATCTTTGACTTTTTCAAATTACAAGGCCTGTCATTAAGTCAAATGTCTTGGTTTTTATTCCCGCTTGAACGTGACAAGGTATAGGAGCAACTATCCAACCTTATGGGTTTTCTTCACTCCCTTCCCACTGCTAAAGACCTCTACGTGCAAACTAATATTTGAAACAAAACTGAACAATTTGTTTGTCCCGAAATGACTGGTTTGTGTCGAGCACCCCCCCCCCCCTTCAGACACACACACACACACACACAGAGTTCAACAGGAATTTAGCCACCCAACCGTAAAGTAACAGTATTGTTTTCACAGTGTAAAACATTTACGTCATTAAGAGATTTTTCACTCAAGTGGAAACTGAATATTCTAAATAATTCAAACCAGTGATTCGCGTCTAATGATAACATATCTACTAACAGAGGGCGGTCGGCGATTAACAAAATTTATTGTGTGGGTTAGGCATAGGGCATAATGTTATTGGTGACGATTGACCATTTGAAGTGACGCAACGGGGATCGGCAAAACTCCCTTGGGTAAGTCAAAGATATTGGGATAAAAACAATGTGTTCTACGTAACGTGATGTAATAGATAATAGCCTACATCGGAATTACTGTGCTATCTTAACGTAGATTTCTTCTAAACTGTTATTCAAATTCAATGAAACTTGATTTTTCTAACAATTAAACCTATAGTGTTGGTTTATCCAAGCTTTACGTCCGCTTCCATCTGGGCTGATATCGCAGACAATAAGTCCTAGTGGGGTCTTAACACATGTACTGGTACAAAGAATTATCATAAAGGTGAATTAAAGACATTTTGAATTCAAAAATATGAAAAGGAAATGTAATTGTTTATCCCGTATACTCTCTACTGCTATATTAACAAGGATTTTAGAGAAGCAGTCATACGAATCTAATGAATCGTAAATCAGTTGGTGGTCTCCGTAGACCAATCTAACAAACATATGCTCCTCTATTTAACATAACCTAGTGGATTTGTTGACGATGATCGTCGATTTGAAGTTCATTTAGCTGCCATGCAGCGTTTATGTCCATAAGTACTATGGTGGATCCCATCTCGCATCTTTGGTGAGCTCAGCAAGTAGGTTTACTATTTTGATAGAACCAAATTATCGACGATCACCGTGTGAACCAGAAGAAACTGTGTTCAGTTATCGGATATGTATTTCAATAAACTGGAGTGTTAGTGTTGATATAGCGGATGTGTGGAACGATCACCCGATAAACCAGACGAAAACCGAGTTCAGTTACTGTATATTTCAATCAACCAGAAAGTGTTTTCGACGACCATCGGGTAGGCATTGCGAGACTGTATCGACGACCATCGGGTAAGCCAGAAGCGTTACATTACTGTATAATTCAATAAACTAGACTGTTCGTTTGGACATAGTGGATGTTTTCGACCTTCACTGTAAGCTGCAAGAAAAATGAACCATATATTATGGTAAAGGACCACGCGTCACAATCGTCGCTAGATTTGAAGGAATGAGTGGAAGGATTTATTTTGGATTCCAGCATCCACACATATACGTCGACAAGGAACATGTGGAAACTCGCCACCACGTAAACGGTGACCAGTCTTGCTATACAAACAGAGCAATAGCTGAAACGACTGGACAAGAGCTGAAACAACTGGGTATACTAACTGAAACAATTGGGCAAGGGCTGGAAGAACTGGACAGGAGCGGAAACGACTGGGTAACAGCTGAAACGACTGGGCAAGGACTGAAACACATGGGCAGGAGCTGAAGCAGCTGGACAACAACTGGAGCAACTGGGTAAATGCTGAAACAACTGGACCAAAGCTGATACAAACGGGAAAGAGCTGGAACAACCGGGCAAGGGCTGAAACACATGGACAAGAACTGAAACGACTGGACCAAAGCTGATACAACCGGACAAGAGCTGAGACTATAGGGCACGCTTCGAAACAATAGGGCAGTGGTCGAGACAACAGAGACTGTGAGGACCAGCGATCACTGTTTTAACACGTACGTTCCAGTTGGATTAACTTTGAAACTTTAGATTTTAAAAGACACGCAATCAAACATGGTAAATATTGTACTTTCTCCAAATTTTTACCGGCAACATTCTTTCCTATGCCATTTGTTTTTCACCGTGAATTCTTTTCTCCATCGGGGGTTGGATGGCCGAGTCGCTAACGTGTGCGCGCTGTATCACAAGGTCTGTCATTGAGTCAAGTTGCGTGGTTTCGATTCTCCGGTTGTCCGTGACAAGGATTGGGCGTCATGCAGTGTGTTGTGAGGGAAACTATATGCCCGGACGGCTGTGTTATGGCCTGCTCTTAAATCAAATTCTAACTGCCAGGGGTTCTTTTACGTACATGCTACTGTGTACACGGATTCTCGGTTTTCCGTCCCATCCAAAGGACTGTATGTTGTTCCTTGACCGGCCCCAACCTTTCTTGGCCAGCGTAGGGATCGAACAAGGGACCCCGGGTTAGCGAGTCAACATCCTACTCACTACCGTGGTTCACATCGGACAATGAAGACGGACATACGTCATGTAGTGTACTATACGAGGGAATTTTAGCCCCATTTGTTCTGAATCGAATTCCAACTCTCAAGGAGTCTTTTTTCCGTGCATGCGGAGTACACAGATGGGTGTCAGTTTTGCGTCCCGATCGATAGATCAAACGGTTTTTCGTATCGGGCCACCCGTCCTGTATCGATGACAAACAGTCTGTTCGTACGACAGAATGTTCTGCAGCGCCACTGCCTGAACAACAGTGATAATAGAAACCCTCACACAATTTGAGCCTATATTCTATCAGACTTTACACTCATGAAATTTACAAATATTTCTGACAATTTGTATCTAAAAGCTTTATTTAAATAGGATGTTTGTATAATTTATACAAATTTGACGAGCGCAAATCTTTTTTCTTAAAAAACAATATCCTCTCATTTCATTATTTTTCGGTTGGTTGATTACTCCACGCCACCTGATTTTAATTTGAGAACAATTTTTTGTGTGTGAGAGTGAGAGAGAGAGAGAGAGAGAGAGAGAGAGAGAGTAGGTTATTACGGAACTAACACATTCTTCGAAGTGGGAGGAAACCGGAGAATACCCACGGGGTTGTACAGGTGATCCTTGTCACGTACACAAGCGGGGAGTCGAAACCACACCACTTGAGTTAATAACAGACATTGTGATTTAAACCATTCGACCGCCTCCACCTCCCGTCTATTTATACTATAGTATCACTACCCAGTTCTTTCTGCACACAGCTAGGGCAGAATGGAGGGCCTGACTAGGACAGCTGTCTAGTCATTCGGATGGGACGAAAAACCGAGGTTCCGAGAACACATTGACGTGCACGTAAAAGATACTTTGGCAGTTGGAATTCGATATAAGTGGAGGCCGTGGCGCCGCTGCAAGGGCAAAATATAAGTGGAGGCCGTGGCGCCGCTGCAAGGGCAAAATATAAGTGGAGGCCGTGGGGCCACTGCATGAGCAAAATTAGCCCCATATCACACTGTATGGCGTATGCTCGCCTTCATTAGCTCGGGTTAAGAACGGAATAGTAGGACGTTAAACCCCATTTCATTTCATTTCTGCACATAGAGAACTATCTACTTCGAAAATAGATCTCGGTCCCGAATGACCGCCATAGTCAAAAATATTAGTATCCTATTTTGTACTCCGCTCCACATCTGCCATACACACAGACTAAATGAATACTTTTGATTTATAAATACTATCAATGTGTAGTGTTTTCGACTAAAATCGTCAATTTAGTAATTAAAATGTTGATCAACTAGCTCAATTCGTAGTGTTTTCGACTAAAATCGTCGATTTAGTAATTAAAATGTCGGTCAACAAGCTTAGTACCTGTTCTCGAGCAGAGCTAAGAGTTGACAGACAGCGTAAATTTAGTATAATTTAATTACCCAGTCTACGCTAAGACGTAATATCACTAAATTATACTGCTTTGTATAATAATAGATTATTAATATATGAATATTTAATTACCCCCCTTGTCCGAAATAACACAATGCAACTCAAATCAATCATAGCAAATTGATATTTGAATATTAATTGATTAAAAATCGATATCGGTATCCAACAAAGAAAGTAAAATATGATGTAAATATATGCACGCATTCTTAACTCATTTCCTGTATTTTAAACGGGAGTGGATTTGGAAAATGTTCACAAAGAAGTAAAGGGAGGTGCGGGGTTTATACAAATAAAACATCTTTAGGTCATGAGGAAGCATTGATGAACTTATTTTATGTTTTAAGGAAGTTTAATTTCACTGAATATAAAACCGACTATATTAATTTTGTAATAATACGGTCCTTTATTTAACGTATACCTGGTCCCCCTTAGCTAAATTTAGATCCGCCCAGAGTAACGAAGCAGTACTGTACTAGTATTTGAAATAATAACATTCGCTGAGATTCTTTCCTCTGCACACAATTTTTCTGACACAAACTGTTTTATTTTCTAGGCAAGCGGGAGATTTCTATCTGTCAAATGTGGAGACAAAAAGACATAATGGAGAAGGGCAGGCTTGAAAAACGTTTAAAATCCTACGAAAGGGAGGTAATGAGGTATGCCCACATCATAGACCGTGAGAAAAGGGCCATCATCCGCGATTTCGAAGCCGTGAGACGAACATCTGGGAATAGTGATCTGGCAATTCCACCGAATGGACAACGAGACAACATTTATGCCGAATCTTCGTATTCAAAATCGGGCTTCAGACTCAGTGAGAAAAGACTAATGGAGTGGAAACTGTCGGAAAAAGAACTCGAAAGATTTTTAAAAAGGACGCAAGTCGGAAGAGATACGTTTCCACATGATACGAGTCACGACAACAGACGCCCCAAAACGAGTATTGGTCGTAACAGTAATACTAATAACGGATTCAATAATGGTAGAAGGCCAAGAACTGGTGTTCTGACCTTGACAGGTCAATATCCAGAAATTCAAAGTCAAGCTAAAATATTCAGACTTTATCTTAATAATGACGGAATTGAGTCGAAGTTAGAGTATCGTAATAAAGACGAAAAAACGCTTCGACTGGACAAAAGTCATTTTATTAAGATTCCTGCAAATGGCTACATCGAAGAGGAAGTTTGTCTTGATTTGAATGATCAAGCGGATGTCGTAGAACAAGTTGCTACCGCGAAAGAACAGCCAGATTCAGATGATGATAAAATTGAAAGATCACCCAGTAGACGAAGTATGAAGTCGGCATGCAACCCAACACGACGGAGCAGGTGCCGAAGTCGCGTGGACTTATTTAAAGAGTCAAAAGAAGTCAGTTTCCCACGATCGAGAAGACTTTCGCGGTCATCAAACAGTTCAAAGATTAAAGAAGACAGAGCCGCGAGTATGACCAGAATCTATAGCTCTCCATCCAGGCGATCATCCTTAGACTCACCAAGAACTTCGCCAAAACGGAGAAACGGTTCGACATCAAGAAAGGGCTCTCAGTCCATGGACGCTAGAAGATCATCTTCGTCGTTAAAACGAGCCGACTCCGTTTCAAAGAGATCATCGACTATTCGGAACCCAATTTGTAATGGCGACGAAAATCTTAGCAACAAACCTGAGTCCAAGCAAAAGGATCTGGGCAATGAACAGGACTTTACGGAAAACAAAGATCCTTTAAGCAACCAAAATCCAGAATCAAAAAATCTGCAGATTTGCGGTGAATCACATGATTTGCCCTTAAAAGGAAAAGAGGTTCTAAAATGTTCGGAATTAAGTTCTTTTGGTGAAATGGGTCAGTTTAATTCATCTAATACTGCTGACTTGAGGAACAGCGACCATAGTGCTGAAAACCCCCAAAAGCCAAGACGGGAGTCGGAGAATAAGAATATTCGACACCAAAGATTTGAGAGCATTCAGACAAGGAAACGGCTAGGGAAGAATCCACAGTCCTTAGTGAACACTCCGGGTGTTAATTCACGGCACGGGTACGTAGAAAGTGTTAGCAACTCCAATAAAAACGTAACAATTATGGAATCGCCACACACCTCGAGTCGGTATTCTCCCCCAGCTATTGGGATTTACCAGGGGAAGTCACAGGATCCGGACAGTAGCCATCAACAACTAACTTCAGAAGAACCTGTTTTCTGTTCTGACAGTGAAGAGCCCCAACTTGACTTGGTATACCCGGATAAAAATATTTCCAGGAGAAGCAAAAGGCACATTATTAGAAAGGCGCGTTACAATTTGCACAATAAAGCTAGGAAGGGTGGTTTAATCGGTTCAAAATCTAACGAACAGAGAATAATTCCTTCGGTGAAGAGGAAGGCAGGTCGAGGTTCAGTTGGTGGAATTATAAAGCCATCGCAACATAATTCAAGAAATTTTGATTCTAATGATCGGGAGAGCAAACCTTCAATTCCATCAGCTTCTGTGACCACGATGAACCCGTCAGCGTCATCAATTGGTGGTGCCATTAGACGAACACTGTCATCGTCTCCTGCAAGATCCCATCCCAGTCCACATGTGTCATCTGCTGGCCCGAGGTCTCCAGTAGCTTCTAGTATTGATGTTCCTAGACCACAAACGTCGGCGACGATTGGCGCCAGGAGGTCGCCACCTTCAACTACCCCCATTACAAAAAGACCATCAACATCGTCCAATTTAGATACTACGAGACCACCAACGTCATCAGATCGTAATACCACCAGACCGTCGACGTCATCAAATCGTAACACCACAAGACCTCCAACGTCATCAAATCGTAATACCACGAGACCTTCAACGTCATCAGAACTGAATGCTACTAGACCTTTAACGTCATCAGATAGACCGTCAACGTCGTCGAGAAGAAATACTACAAGACCGTCAACGTCAGCGATTCGGGATTTGGTTATTGATCAACTGGCGTCACTAGGCGATGGAAATATAATACCACTCCCGACTTCTCCCAGTGACAAAAGTAGACCAACAACATCATCTACACGTCAAAGAAAATGGAACTCTGATGTTTGTATTGATTATCCGCCTGCGATTCACGCGAAAAATAACATCAGTTCCGTTTTCAAAGTTGCCATGGTTTTCTCAAAATCCGCGAGAAAAACACGACTTAACAAATTAGTGGATGAATTTAGTCCTGATTTACGACAGATAGTTCGAGAAGAAAGACTAACTGAATTAAAATCACGATCTTCTCGACTCTCGAGCCTGGCAAGTCAGTTTAACATCGATGAACAACATTAGGGTGGGGCAGGGTGTTGATGAACAACATTAGACAACATTAGAGTGGGGTAGAGTGTTGATGAACAAAATTAGGGTGAGGTAGGGTGTTGATGAACAACATTAGGGTGGGGTAGGGTGTTGATGAACAACATTAGGGTGGGGTAGGGTATTGATGAACACAGTGTTTGTGAAAGAGAAATGGGATTTAACGTCCACTCGACACAAACTAGGTCATTTAGGGACTATCGCGTGGTCCAATTTTATTTCTGTGGGAGGAAACCTGAAGACCCAGAGAAAACCCACGAGGTTGGACATGCAACGCTACAACCGGACAATCGAAACCACGCCAGTTGAGTCAATGGCAGACCTTATGATACAGCGCGCACGGGCTAAGCATCCGGTCATCCAGTCACCGATGAACACAGTGGTGTGCACAAGGGTAGGTGGGGTACTGGTGGACAAAATACGTGGTGTACAGGGAGGGTGCTGGGTATCTGGAAGGCGATGTGAGGATGGGCGTAGTGGCGGACACAGTGGTATAACGAGAGGGATTCAGTAGGGGTGACGGCTTCGAGGATGGGGTCTTTAGCAGTGGGAGGAAACCGGACGATCAGGAGAAACCCACGAGGTACCACTGAGTGGACCCTTGCATCTCTGTTTAGAGATGTATTGCGTAAGATTTGTTACACGGACGGGGAAATTTTTGTTCTTTTTCGGTGAATAAGCAGACTGTTTAATTCCCCCTAACAGTTAGACTGTAGCTTGAAGGACATATAATAATGTAATATGAATGTATATAAACTGATTTATATATTCAAGCGATTCTGTTTTTACTGTAATTTCTCAGGAACGGATCCAAGATTTTCAGAACGGGGGGGGGGGGGGGGCGCTGCATCCGTGATTTTTTGGTGGAAAAAATGCCCACAAGGACTAATTTCATACTGGTACTGTAAATTACGATTTCCAACCTAAACTATTTTTGTTTTCCTTTCTCACGAGAATATATGGAGCCAAAATTTGTTCGCCACCTCAAACAATAGAAGGGGCGTGCGCCGGGTGCGCTCCCCTCTGGATCTGCGCCTGTTTCTAATCAGTTATGTTCATCGAAATACGCGAAGAGTGTAAATTAAATGACATGGCGGTAGTATTCTCGCACATGGGAAATATGTTTAGCACCATTCACTGAATCAATTCTATTCATACCACAGGCACTCGAAAGCATTCAGGCATGCGATTCGTGTGCCAATTTTAAAATTCCATTTTGTCTTAAATATTTGGATACCAGAAGCCAAACTTTTCACGGTAAGATGACAAAATCAATGTTGATTTAAATTGACCAGCAGGCAGTAAGTCGTGTTTTCAATGTCGAAGACTGTTGATGATATTGAGTATAAAGGCATGGCTCCTTTAACCGTGCAATAACTAGAAATGTCCAGTGTACACATTAGCTTGCACGTAAACGATCCCTTGGCAGTTGGAATCATAGGCTTACGAGCTGGGGACTGAGGGGGCGGCCGCCCCCCCCCCCCCCCATTTTGGGCACCAAACGCTGGGGACACAATTGTACTTTGTAAAAGATGTATAAAAAATATTGTTCTTGAATGTGTCCAATTTAACAGCGAATTTAAATTCAAAGTGTCAATAGTTCATTAGGCAATTAAATAGAAATCTTAAGACTCGAACCCTCTATTGTATCGAGTACAGTAAACCACGACTAACATACTAAGAACCTAACTACATTTTTTGGGCACCAACCACCACCGCCCCCCCCCCCCCAGTCAAAACTTCCCCGTACGCCTATGGTTGGAATTAGGTATAAGAGTAACGTAGGACTGTATGGCATATGTCCGCCTTCGTTAGGAGCAGAAGAGTAGGATGTCGAACCCCATTTCATTTCATTTCATTTCACTTCCACTTAGGGTGGTATCGTAGACAAGAGCAGACGTCAATGATATACGCCATTTATAGCACCCCGCTTTCATTAACCGCGTTAATAACACCTCAGTCGTATTAAACCTGTCAACTCATGGAAGACGTGCTGTAAATAAACCTTAAATAACGAGATGGCCGTTCTTGTTATAAATAAAGCTTAGATAACATGCTGCCGTTCTAGTTGTAATGTTCAAAAATAGATGATTAACAGAACATTAAATTGTTTATATAACTGTTCAAAAATATATAAATAACATTAAATTGTCAAGACAGAATTTATTAGGTGGTTATTTCCAATAAAATTGTGGCAAATGTGATATGTATGGCAAGTATAGGCACCCAATCTTACTAGAAAAATACTCGGGCAAACACTGGGCATACATGTCAGGGCATAGCTTACTGGACAGCCGTCGGTTGTCTGTCAGCTTATTGTGTGCTGGTTCGACTGGGGAGCAGTTGTTTGCTACATCTTGAACAAATTGTTAGACAGTTTTGGGAACATTGAGGGGTGTCAACGTACAAAAGATTCGACAATTAAACGGTGACAAAGGTTGACAGATTAAGATTTTTTTAGGCCTAAATATGTATGATAAATGGTCAGAAAAATGAAAAATACATTCTGAAAAACGGATCCTCCCTCAATGAATTGAGCTGACTGACATGGCGTCTATACCTAACAACAGTTTATTTATAGCTCGCGGTATCTCCCGACGATCACAAAGTTTTGAGAGGGGAGAGGGATATAGAAATGGGGTTAAACGCCCACTCGTCACAAACTAGATCCTTTTGTATTTCAATAATTCGCTTGTGCGTAGGGGTCTTTAGCAGTGAGAGGACCCGGAGAAAACCCAAGAGGTTGGACGGGCGATCACGTACAACCAGGGATTCGAAACCACACCAGTTGACAGGCTTTAAGATATAACGCGCACGTGCTAACCAGCGTCTTGCCCACTCAGATCCGTGTCCGCAACCCTGAAAAACGACAGAAAGGGGGAGAGGTAGGCTTTAACGTCTACTCGGCACAAACTAGGTCATTTCGCGACTAATATACGGTTCAATTTTATTTCAATAGCTCGTATGGGCTTTAGCAGTGGAAGGGACCTGATGGACCCGGAGAAAACCCACGGGATTAGACAGGTGACCCTACTCCTTCACTCAGCAAACCTCAGCAGATTCCAGCACCCTACATCTAGCCTGGGCTGTATGACGAGGTCCTCCATTAGAACTGTTACCCGCAAGCAATCTCAAGAAATATATTCAAACTTCAATATCTTTTATTAATAAAAAAGAAGAACACAGTATTACAATAACCAAAAAAAATCACACTAATGTGTACTCTGGAGCGGTTCAGGCAACACATCGGGTATTCGGAGTGGAGATAAGCGGTGCCACTAGAGTCACTCGAATTTCAAGAACGAAAAAATTCCTTCCTACCTATTCTTCCATGAAGTGGTTACAATCATAAGTAACCACAACCACAAGTCTACAGTCATAGATCGTTCGTTCGTTTCGTTCGTTTCTTGGGTTTAACGTCCAATTCCACCTAAGGTGATATCGGAATACCTACCTCATCATATTGATTCGAGAAACAAAATAAATTGTGGTAAAATATCTTAATCTGAAATGGACAACTACAAAGATTTAAAAATAAGAACCCAAGCCTCCCATAATAAATTATACATCGATGGAAAGCTCATAACCTTACCCTAATTTTGATTTAAAAATTATAAACGAATGTACAAAACTAAAAGCATGCCGATGAAAAACACAGTGCTACAAATGGCTAGTTAAAATTCAATTAATCACTAAATATTGCTTTATGATAAAGGCAGCATATAAATCTAAGTAAATATCATACACACATTAAAATATGCCCAGATTGGAATCAGAATAATACATAATTAGGCTAAGAGCATGTTTAAGTTTAATTTAAGAATAACGTATTTTAATAAAAAAAAAAAAAACGTAAGGAAAACGTTATGACAGTACCAAATGTGAAACGCGACTCGGAGATGGGCCAATTAAAGAAAATATATAAAGAAAATGGTAATTTTGGTCACAGAACTACTTTCAAGTTCCCGGATTACCAACGGCGTTGTCCATGCCCATGCACTGAAAATTCTACACACCCCTCGAACGACGCAATTTTGAAAACTTCTTTCTAAAAGCGAAAAGATTTCCTAATAAGTAAACCGGCGCCGCATCGCAATTGTATAGGCGTAGGTACATATCACTTACTGTCACACAGCCGAGGCTAGATGTAGGTTCCGGAATCTCCGAGGTTTGCCGAGTGCCTAATCCTTGTCGAGTAGGGGCCCGTGTAGGGGCTTGCAGCAAGAGGCTTTGAGTTTGATTTTAATGAATATTTATAAGTTGCATATATATAGGTAATTGGGTCAGTTTAGAAACATTATGTTCTAGAAAATTTCGTCCTTTTTAAAATAACGCACTTCGGAATATCCATAAAAAGTCATAATCGACACCAAATAGGGATGACATTTTGTATATAGACTACAATGGATAAACAGAGGTGGTGGCTAATTAAGAAAATGGCGACGTCGTGAAATAAAGTGTATAATATATTATTATAGTTACCTGTCCGATACCTACTTCAGCTCACGCGTAGTGAGAAGAGTTACCTCCCGTTACTGTGTTTTGTTTTGTTTTCATGTCGATATATTATTAGCCAGGTCGTTTAATAATTTACAATATGATTTGATTAGTGATCGACCACGTGTGGTATGATGGCAGAGGAAAAAAATAGAGCCAAACACTCGATCCACTGGTTCAGAAAAGGATTAAGACTTCACGATAATCCGGCATTAGTGGAAGCAATTCGTGGATCGGAGACGTTTCGATGTGTTTATATTTTGGATCCGTGGTTTGCTGGTTGCTCCCAGGTTGGAGTGAATAAATGGAGGTAAGTACGGATGAGATATGACTGTCAATTTAAACATTTCAACACCGTCCGTAATAATCCAAGTACCCCGAATAAATAGATTTATACCGGCAAGTGTAGTTTTTGGGCGAGGCAGCGAATAAATGTGTGGATATGGCGACTTAATAATGATTTGTGACGTCATGGTAGCTGACATTGACATTTTACTGGACATGAAAAATGTTACACAATTTTGGTATTTTCTGGGAAAAGAAATGAAACTAAGCATATATTCACTGATAATTTGTTTCCATGTTGTACAAAATATGTGATTGGAAAGTTGGACACGTAATGAATCGAAGGAAATGACATTTGCATTGACCCGTCGTGTCGGCCGATCATCTATGATCTATCTATGATAAATAATAATCCAGAGTTGAACTTGACCTATTTTTTAGTCTTGTCAGCTCCTGGTAAATTCATTATCATACTAATTATTATATATAATAATACATAACCACAGTCGATAGAATAAAGTTTCTGTGACATATTTATATATACAAAAGAGAGGGAGGGAGGGAGAAATGGGGTTTTATTTCTAACGTCATCTCGACACAAACTAGGTCATTTCGGGACCAACATATGTCATGTGACAAATGTTATTACAATAATATTTGCTGGCAAGAAAGAGTTTTATAGCAGTTTGAGGGCCTTGAAGGACCCTGAGAAAACCCATGAGTTTGATCAGGTGACCTTGGGCATATTTGTCACGCTTACATGTATGTTCCAATCATGGGGTGGAGGAAACCAGGTATCCCATGGACACCAGGTACCCAATGGTAGGTTTACTCCATTTGTCTTATAGTGCATAACACACTTTGTAATGCAAACTGCATATAGTGTTGCAGTTCAAATTTTCAAAAACAATGCCTGTAATTATTTAAGCAAATAAATTTGTTATGTGTAAGTTTAAATAAAGCAAAGGCGTTTTATAGCTGAGGCACTGGAGGCACCAGCCTCCTCGCGAAAAAAATCAAAGAAGTTGAACAAATAAAACGGGAGAAAAATGCTAAAACCAATGAAAAAAATGAACCGTACCCTAGTTAGACAAAAGGCCCCCTCGTCTGGCAAAAGAGCCCCTCTGGCCATGGGAAAGGTTTCCCGAATCTGAGTCATCAGTTTCTTTACACTGTTACTGTCGAATCCACTACTGAATGAGAATGCAGTCATTGCACTGGTATGAAATGAAAATCATCAATCCCCCCCCCCCCCGTAGAAGAGGGCCCTTAAAATAACTCCTAATTAGGAGAGGAGATAGTAACTACTAATTAGGAGAGGAGATAGTAACTCTTAATTATGAGATAGTAATTACTAATTAGGAGAGAGAGAGAAAAGTAATTTAACCTTTCATTTGGGAACTAACATATTATGGTTTAATTTAAATTTCAATAATTCGTTTGCTCTTACGGGTTTTTAGCAGTGGGAGGAAACCGGATGACCCAGAGAAAACCCACAAGGTTGGACAGGCGACCCTTCGCGCTTGTCAAGTAATCAGGAGATACATGTAGTAACTCTTAATAAGGAGAGGAGGTAGTAACTCCTAATTAGGACTTAAAATCAGGACCAAATATGTAAAATATGCCCACATTGGGAATTTATTGTCGCCGCCACCGTTCGTATGTCTGTCCCTGATCAACAATTTCTTGTGAACACTCTACAGACTACATTTATCATCTGATTGTTTTGAAATTGATACATGTTGTTTTCATTAGTGAGATGAAGAAGCCTATTGATTTTCAGCAATTTCCTATAATTACTGCTAGAGTTATGGCCTTTGATTACTTCAAAAAATATTGTGGCCAATCTAGAGGCCAAAGTTAATATCTGATTACTATAAATTTATATACAGTGTTTAAGGTCATAAGACGAGGAACCCTGTGGACGCTCTGTAGAGGCCAAAGTTAATATCCGATTAACTTTAAATTTATGTACAGTGTTTAAAGTCATGAAATGAAGAAGCCTATTAGCTCTTGCACAATATATGTCTAATCAATATTTGTACAATAAAGTTAAGTAATTGTATTTTTTTTGCTTTTCAGATTTTTATTAGAGAGTCTGGAAGATCTAGATCAAAATCTTAGAAAACTTAACTCTTGTTTGTTTGTTGTTCTTGGTCAACCAGCAGGGGTTTTCCCATCGTTATTTAAGGTATGTACGTCAAGATGTTTCTTAAAAGATTTTTTTCCAGCTTTTACTACAAGGAGCCATGGTGGCTCAGTGCATAAGGCACTGACTCCCAAAAGAGCAGGTCTCAGATTCAATCCCTGTGGTGGCTAAGTGAATAAGGCGCTGGTTCGCTAGCCTGGAGGTCGGGTTTTCGATCCCTGCATTGCCCGAGAAAGTTCATCTCGATTTTCCGGGGTGATTTCCTCTTGTCAGTGATGCAGAAGGGAGGGCCTGACAAAGACAGCTGCCTAGTCATTGGATGGGACGAAAAACCGAGGTCCCGTGTACACATTGAAGTGCACGTTAAAGATCCCTTGGCAGTTGGAATTCGATATAATAGTAGGCCGTAGCACACTGTATAGGGCATTTCCCTCATAGCACACTGTATGGCGTATTTCAATACCTGTGATTTGCTGAGGGTGTTCTTCAGGATATTCCAGAGGGGTATACTCCATGTCAGGACTAAGGGCCAGCGGTGTATACCCCATGTCAGTGATGAAAAACTAGGGGCCAGTAGGGTATACCCCTAGCCTGTCCAATCTCATGTGTTTTCTCCGGGTATTCTGGTTTCCTCCCACAGTTAAAGACCCCTGACATGATCTTATGTATAATGTTGTAGGTTTTCTGTTGGTACTTATAGTTCCCTACTGTTTGAATGAGGGTTGAGTGACTAAAGGGTTCAACCCGTGCACGTTACATCATAAAGTCTTAATGATTCCCATTTTTCCCTGTCAGTTTTTTTAATTTCAAATTTTCATTTAACAGAATTGGAATATTACAACTTTAACATTTGAAGAAGACCCTGAGCCATTCGGTAAAGAGAGAGATGCTGTCATCACGGCCATGGCTAATGAGGCCAAGGTCGAGGTCATCAAGAAAACTTCACATACTTTATACGATCTACAGGAGTAAGTGTCTTTTAACCTTTGACCTTTGACTTTTTGAAGAGTCACTCCATAATGTTCATCTGGTGCAATCTAATTAAAATTTTATCTTAATTTCATTTCTATTGAAATTTGTGTTGTTATACACTACATCAAGATCTCAACTCAATTTTCTGTTTTTGTTAAACTCAGTGAATTGTTGCGACCAATTGTTAAGAGGTCTGTGGTCTGTCGTCGTATATTGTGTCGAGCCTGTCTATCTGTATCCAGCTATCCTGGGGGTTTTGGATGGCCTAGTGGACTAGAGTGCCGCGCTACTACCTCTAGCTGGCTGGTCACCTCTGGCTTGGGACTGTGGTTTCGAGCCCTGGTGTGAGCGTATGTGGCATGGAGATAAGGGCGCCTTCTCAACCTCGTGGGTTTCCTCCGGGCACTCAGGTTTCCTCCCACTGCTTAAGACCCCTACGCGCAAGCGAATTATTGAAATAAGATTAAACCATATGTTAGTCCCTAAATGACCTAGTTTGTGTTGAGTGGACGTTAAACCCCATTTCTCTCTCTCTCTCTCTCTCTCTCTCTCCAGCTACCCAGGGAAGGTTGGATGGTCGAATGGTTAGCGTGTACTTGTTGTATATCATAAGGTCTGTCATTGAGTCAATTGCTTTTGTTTTAAATCCCTGCGTGTACATGACAAGGAATTGGGTCACCAGTCCAATCTCATGGGTTTCCTGCCACTGTTAAACACCCCTATGTGCAAGCGAATTGTTGAAATAAAATTGAACCATATGTTAGTCCTGAAATGACCTAGTTTGTGTCAGTGGACATTAAACTCTCTCTCTCTCTCGCCTACAGATAATGTTGGATTTTACTGTAGTGTAGTTGGAAAAAAAAAATATATTGTTAAATAGAAATGAAACCATTGTCTAATTTCAATTAGAATGCAACAGATGATTTTTTTATTCAGTTTATCTGACTGCAGTTTCACAAAACATTCTCAGACTTAAGTTAAGAACTTCCTCAAAAGGCAAGTTAAGAACTTACTCAAAAGACAAGTTAAGAACTTCCTCAAATGGCAAGTTAAGAACTTACTCAAAAGACAAGTTAAGAACTTACCCAAAAGACAAGTTAAGAACTTACTCAAAAGGCAAGTTAAGAACTTACCCAAAAGACAAGTTAAGAGCTTACTGAAAAGTCAAGTTAAGAGCTTACTGAAAAGTCAAGTTAAGAATTTACTTAGAAATATTCTCCTTAAATTAACTAAAATAAAGCCCTTTTTAAAATTTCTGTTGTTTTAATGTATCAAATGTGCAAATTTTTATGTTTCTGGATCAAAGATATTTCTCATACACAGTTATTGAAAGTTGAGTAAAAGCTTAACTTAAGTTTGAGAATGCTTTGTGAAACCAGGGCCAGGACCTACATGTATACCATAAAAACCTTTAATAGAGAAATATTTGTATTTTGTAAAAGACAACTAAGTAGAAGATTAAATTTATTCGA
Source organism: Patella caerulea (assembly GCA_036850965.1). NCBI lineage: Eukaryota > Metazoa > Mollusca > Gastropoda > Patellidae > Patella > Patella caerulea. The sequence continues at coordinate 33,254,316 of JAZGQO010000015.1, forward strand.
AGTGACGTAAATTTCTCATTCACCCAAATCAAAATGGTTGCCTTCCTTAATAAAATGTGAAAGAAACATGGATTATCAGATACTTTATTTTTATCATTTACTTTTTTTGCAGTATCCTGAATAGAAATGAAGGCAAACCACCCATGACTTTTAAAAGATTTCAGTCAATTTTAAGGGAACTTGACCCTCCATCTAGACCACTGGACGAAATCACGGAAAAACTCGTATCTAAATCAAAAACGCCGATATCGAATGACCATGATGAAAAATATGGCGTGCCTAATCTAGAATTACTAGGTAAGACAGAGACAAGAGAGGTAAAGCAATAAGAGACATACAAGCTGGGGTTAGGGGACGGGAGCAACTCCTTTGGATGAACTTAACTTGGACGCTACCCTACAAAAGGCATTGTGTCTTTACCAAAAGGAAATGGAATCGAACAGACCTCCTAATCGATCTAGGCTAGACTAATAAGGGGGAATCCTTAGTAGTTTGCAGGTTCACTAGTCTGGTGCTGCACAAGATCACTAGACCACTGTGGCACTGATATCTATACTGAGCGCCATAGAAAAATCATCACTTAGTTTTTTCGTGTAACGAAATGATCCTGAAAAAACATCTTATTTATTTTGCTTCTTATTGTAAACAATATTCAAATGGGAACACATCAGTAAGAACACATTTGTACACTTATGGATGTTTAATCTGTAATCAATGGTACAAAGTCAGAGGGGTCAAAACCAAAAGTACGACACAAATGTCAGTAGTCCTCCACAGGCTCTTACGCACGCTGTGCAGCGACCTCGCATGGAATTAACCATCTGTGTCATACTTTTGGTTTTGACCCCTCTGAGTTTGTACCGTTGATTACAGATTAAACATCCATAAGTGTACAAATGTGTTGTTATTGATGTTTTCCCATTTGAATATTGTTCACAATAAGAAGCAAAATAAATAAGATATGTTTACAGGATCATTTTGTTATACGAAAAACTAAGTGATGTGTTTTCTATGGCTCTCGGTATATTATTAGGGTTGGGTTAGGGTTAGGATTAGGTTTAGATTTATTGATACTCATATTTTTTGGATTTCTTATTGTGGCAGACTATTGTAGCGGCGGACAAGCGAACCCACAGACTATTGAACCCCTCTCCTAATAAGTCTATTATTTGGCTCTTCAGGCAAGTTTTACAGGAAACCCCTGTCTGCAATATCACCCAAGGTGGAAGCGGAGGTTAAGACTTAAGAACAAAAGAACATGTTCGGGGTTTAAAATCCTATACATCTAGGGTATTATTGCAGATATATATCCTCTGTTATTAAGGCTTAACGTTAACTTATATATATATATATATCGACAAAGGGATGGTTATGTAGGATTTTCGTCGTTTAATAATACGACCTGTTAAGAATTGATTATTAAACTGTACGGTTTGATTGGGTGGTAGCCTTTACAATTTGATTGGGTGACGGCCTATACAATTTGATTGGATGATATTCAACAAAATGTAATTGGATGATAGTATATAGTATATAAGAATTTGATTGGGTGACAATCTGTACAATTGGATTGGGTGACAATCTATAGAATTTTACGATTGGATGATTGTACAAGTTGATTGGATGATTGTACAAGCTGATTGGATGATAGTCCATGGATTTTGATTGGATGATAGTCTGTGCGTTTTGATTGGGTTGTAGCATATATACAAATACAATTTGACTGGGTATTAGCATACGCAATTTCATTGGTAGGTGGCATATGCAAATTCATTGGGTGGTAGCATATGTGATTTGATTGGGTGACAACCTGTACATGTTGTTAGTTGGGTATTCTCCATCTTTAATGGAAGACTTGATCTAGCTTTATCTCTGTACATCTTATCGATTCATGCCTTTACTTAATGGTGTTTTAGCGGTGGTGCTCCAGATTGGGTGAAGGCCTATATGATCATGTTTTAAGGGTGTATCCCATAGTAGGTAGAGGCCTGTGTGACAATGTTTTCAGGGTGTACCCCAGATTGGGTAAAGGCCTATATGATGATGTTTTTAGGGTCTGCTTTTGATTTAATGACAATCGTCGTTGTGTTATTTTAGTTTGGGGTATTTTTTTTTAGATGTTATTTTTACATTCTCATATTATTAAGATAAATAGATGTACATGTCATCCAAGTCTATCAGTCACCTTCTTTCATCCAGACTTCTTTCTAAACATGCAGAAGCGGTTTGAATGGCAACAATTTCAGATAGCTACTTCTAGAGTTGATGCTCTAACTGCCAGTGAAGATACAGAGTGGTGGTGGTGGGGGGGTATCCCCTATCCCATTCTATCAGCATTTTTTATGCACCCATATTGGTTTATATCCCAAAGATCTCGGTTCTTTTTGATATTGGCATGTACAGTACTGTCACATCCTGGATTATGGTACTAAATTTTAACCTATTTTAAAATATATCACTGCTATGCCATAATGATGGTTTTGTTCGAATTTGGTGAGAGTGTCAGACTTAAACTACCAGACAAAATGGATGCTCTTCTTTACCCAAATAATGTTAATGTGATGAAACTTAAAATGTATGTTTCTATGCAGTGTACCATAACATCGAGGATTATTTATGAAAAATCGCTTTTTTTAGCAGCCTTAGTGTCTGAGGACCACGTTCGTAGAATAACTTACCATTGGAGATACACAGAATTCTCAAACAGTGGCGGGGGGTTGGGATGGCCTAGTGGTCTAGAGGGCCGCGCTTCGACCTCTAGCTGGCCGGTCACCTGTGGCTTGCGGCTGTGGTTTCGAGACCTGGTGTGAGCGTATGTGGCATGGAAATAGGGGCGCCTTCTCAACTTCGTGGGTTTCCTCCGGGCACTCCGGTTTCCTCCTACTGCTAAAGACCCCTACCCGCAAGCGAATTATTGAAATAAAATTAAACCATATGTTAGTCCCGAAATGACCTAGTTGTGTTGAGTGGACGTTAAACCCCATTTCTCTCTCTCTCGCTAAAGACTCCTTGTCAAATGGTGTGTTTTCGATCAAAAGCATGTACACGACCAAACTTCTGAATTGTCTTCAGGTCCTCCCATTTCCTGCCACTAGGATGCCAGCGAATTATTGAAATAAACTTGTATCATATGTTAGTCTCAGAATTGCCAAGTTTCTTATACTGACAATATTGATACATGTATGGAATAAATATGGTAAATTGTTGATACTACCCAGATAGCAAAGCTGCTAAGGGTTTATAATTTTGTTGTCTGGCAACCTATTTTATAATGTTTTATTGAAAATATAGCTTGGAGAATTATAATACTATGCTGGGAGAGAAGAATCGTCAAAGAATATGGGTTTATAATGTGTTGGCTGGCAACCTATTTTTAATGTTTAATTAAAAATATAGGTTGGAGAACTATAATATTATATCGGAGAGAATAGTAAAAGAATATGGGTTTATAATTTTGTTGCCTGGCAACCTATTTTTTAAATGTTTTATCAAAGATATAGCTTGGCGAACTATGATATTATATCAGGAGAGAAGAATACAGAATTAGTAAAAGAATTATCTTAAACCTCTCCAAACATTACATAATCCTACAGTCGTTATAAAAGTAGAGAATTATTTTTATTCTTTAAGGGTTCAATTGTGAAAATTTGAGTAAATCAAGTTTTAAGGGTGGAGAAACGGAAGCATTGAAACGACTTCATCGTCATTTAGAGAGAAAGGTAAGTAGTATGTGGATACACTATATTCATTTTGGAGTTTGCCCAGTGAACAGAAATAATGCTAATCTACATAAATGAAATCCAAGATGTCTGCAGGTAGGCCTATGTGTGTGTGTGTTCAGGCCTACATGTATGTTCGTCCATCACGCTTCATTGCTGGTAGCAATTTGCTATGCTCCACCCCTACAAATTTGGTATCGAATTAACCAGCATGACTACATGTATGTGAATGTTTTAGGCCATCAAATTTTGGATTCTGACGAATTGGGCCCTGATCACAGCGAATTACGCTTCTTTGCCTTCCTGTATCCCAAGATTAGCCAAACTATCTTTAAATTTTATTTGGACGACTTGGTTGCCGTAGACTTATGTAACTTGGCAAACGATCTTTAAATTTTGTTTAGACTGCTACTTGGTTGCCATGGATTTATGTTACTTGACGAACCTTCTTTAGATTTTATTTAGACTGGTTGGTTACATATAGCTGTGGACTTACATTGCATGGCAAACTATCTTTAAATATTATTTGGATGACTTGGTTGCCATGGACTTCTCTTACTTGACAAACCATTATAACATGATTTATCTTAAGCCAAGGTCCTTTGTCCCAGAGGGATTTTATTTTTTTCTCTTTTGGGTCTTGATTGATATTTACTCACTTGACCAGAGTTACTATTTCAAAATTTTTTCTTGTCAGATTTTTTTTCCAAAAATAAAGGAGCATATCTCTTATCATTATTTAAGCAGGTGGATTAAGATCATAATTGAAAATCATGTTTCAAATTCACGCCAATGAAAGATGTTTTTATATGATAATTTATAAAAGTTTGAAATTTGATATTAAAGCAGTTTGAATGGCATAAACAAGCATGTTTGGTTTTTAAAGAAGTCTTGTTTAAGGAAAAAAGTTTACAAATGATGTCGTATATTTCATAGGCGGAACTTTTTCATTGGTGGAGACTTAACATCCAGTTACAAATTTTAGCCAATGAATTAACACCAGCGATAAAATGTTTTGGTTTAGAATTTCATTAATAAGCTCCCCCACCCCTCGTATTCCTGTAGCCTATTTCTTACTGGGGGTTGGATTGCCGAATAGTTAGCTTGTGCCCACGCAGTAACATACGGCCTGTCATTGAGTCAACTAGCGTGGTTTCAAATCCCCAGTTGTATGTGGCAAGGAGTTGGGTCGCCTGTCCAATCTCGTGGGTTTTCTCCGGGTACTCCGGTTTCCTCCCACTGGTAAAGACCCCTACACGCAAGCGAATTATTGATAATAGAATTAAACTATATGTTAGTCCCGAAATTACCTAGTTTATGTTGAGTGGACATTAAACCCCCTTTCTCTCTCACTCTATTTCTTACCATATTTGAATCTATTTTCAGGCGTGGGTAGCAAGTTTTGAGAGACCAAAGATGTGTGCACAATCGTTAATGCCGAGTCAAACAACAATTAGTCCATATTTACGGTTTGGTTGTTTATCAGCACGATTATTTTACTGGCAGCTTCAAGAACTTTTCAAAAGGGTAAGTGGATTTTAGTCTTTGATTCCATCCTTATGTTCCAGAGCATATCTCATAAAGCCAAGCCTGGAAATAAGGCACCTGAAACAGAAGATGTCTAGCACAGATTTCTATTTTTAATGATATTAATAATAATAAAACACACTTATATGGATATACTACTTCTGAACTTATTAACATGCTACGTTTCGATACACATACAGATATCGTTTTCAAGCAAATAAATAATACATGTTCGTCACTAAGTAGAAAATGTCAGGTACTATTTCATTAGTGCCTGACATTTTGTCAGGCAATCTAATTAAAATATAGATCTATATTTCGTTTCGTTTTTTATACTTTCGATGGCCTACACTCATGTAGATCTAACAAGTTATAGTGGGAGCTCACGTTCTATGACGTCAGGTATCAAGCACGGGACCAGATAACGTCTGTCATTCGATAAACCAATAATTAGCGACCGCCATGCTTTTTAAAATCTACTTTTGTTTTAATTTCTATCCGCTGGTAATATCTACCCACAGTTCCACGCATGAAAAGGTCAAACGGTCGATTCGACAGACCATTTGATTGGCTCACCACTCATTTCATGCAGAACACAAGTTAAATAACAAGTCCTCCAGATCCAAGAGTAGTAAAGACAAGTAAAAACGAAATTTTGAAGTATAAAAAATGAAACGAAATTGGATCTGTGTTTTAATCAGATTGATTGTCAGGTACATCTAAAACAATTATTTCCAAGCCTGCGTTAAGGATATCTAGCGTGACGTTTCGCTACAAGGTCCTCCCTGCTAAACGAACTGTACACTTTTTGAAAGTGTAGCAGGGTTTCTATTCAAAGATGAACAAACTCCAGGTCGTAGGTTCATATTTTATTTGTGAATTATATACATATGAAAAACTCTCAAATACATAAAGAAATGTATAAAGAACAGGAATACCAATAGATAACATATATATATATTTAAAATAATGGCGGGAAATCATGGATTTAAACAAAGGAATGTAAAAGCGTCTATGAAATAACAATGAACTCTTAAGTAATAAATACATACAAATACATACACTATAAAATAGGAGTTTTAAAAAGGTCGCTTATTTTTATATGACTACCATACATGTACAAACACCATAATACAAGACAAGTGATATTATGTGCTCCTTCTTGTAACAAAGTTAAGATGGAAGTGAGGTTTGAAATAGAAGCTGAGATTTGATTAGTTTAGTGAGTTAAAAGTGAGTTGAGTTTAGACTTGCTATTGAAAAGAGACCAGCTTAAAGATGTACAATTAAAGGGACAATACAACCAACACCAAATATACTGTCAATAACAATTATATTAAAGAGATAATAATACAACAAATACTCACTATACAATAAATACAAATATACACTACCACAAAAGCTTAGGTGTTTTTGCCAATACATGTATGTAATTTGATCTCAACTTCACAATTGTTAGTATTACTATAGCATTTACTTGACAATTATGACCATTTTCATCAAGCCCTAAATCGAATTATTGCAAACACCATCTTGAAACTCTTGAAATTTGTGTATCTGGTGTTATAAGCTTTTTGAAAATGTTTGTTTAGTTCAATTTGCAGGGAGGTCCTTGTAATTTGTAGCAGCATTGTGTTTGTGTTTCAAGCAAGCTAGAAATATTGCCTACCTGCAAGGGTGTGTTAAAGGGACAATCCCGATAAGAACAGGGTCTCAAAAATTAAAGTCGGAGTATTTATGAAATTTATGGACCAAAATATAGCGGCATGGTGTATTTACCTTGTCTCAAAATTTCAGCTCAAAATATTGAGTCGTTTGGACGTGAACGTCAACACTGCTTATCCGGACACGTAACCCTTTTAATATTTCGGGTCAATTTTTTCATTGGGTGACCTGATAATCGATTAATGTTTCTTGAGAGGTCTATACAGTGAATGACCCATGCCCGGTACTTGATAACAAAAAGTAAATTTCACCTACATATTATTTTTATAGAAAAAAGTCTGGTTTTATCCAGATACTGTATAATAAAACGTTCTCCATTTCCAGATGAAGACTGTCAGGTTTAAGTTATTTACGGGTTAGTAGGTGGGCCTTAGGTTATGGATTTTAAAGGATTTTAACACAAAATTAAGCAGTTTTATTCCCCAAAAAGTTATCGGGATTGGCACTTTAAGGTTAATTCAGGAAAATAGAAAGTATTGGTAGACACATCATCCTTATGGTTGTTCATTTGGACTTGTGTCAACTGGCATGGTTTCGATTCCTCACATGCCAAGGAGTAGGGTCATCTATCTAAGGAGTAGGGTCATCTATCCAAGGAGTAGGGTCATCTATCCAACCTTGTGGGTTTACTCTCTGATTCCTCTATTTTCCTCCCACTTTTTTTGGGGGGGGGGATGGCCTAGTGGTCTCTAGAGTGACGCGCTTCGACCTCTAGCTGACCGAACACCTCTGGCTTGCGGCTGTGGTTTCGATCCCTGGTGTGAGTGTATGTGGCATTGAGATAGGGGCACCTTCTCAACCTCGTGGGTTTCCTCCGGGCACTCCGGTTTCCTCCCACTGCTAAAGACCCCTACGTGCAAGCAAATTGTTGAAATAAAATTAAACCATATTCTAGTCTTGAAATGACCTTTTTTGTGAGTGGACGTTAAACCCCATTTCTCCCTCTCCTCCCACTTTTAAAGACTTTTAAAGTACCAAAACATGGACAGATCTCTCTCTCTCTTTAGGAAATGATCTAGTTTGTGTGTTCAGTGATCCACTCTCTCTCCAAATCTTAATGTATTAGATATTCTCCAAGAGATGGACAGTCGACATGGATGACTTGAAGATACAAGTGTAATTTTGTTTTTGTTTTATTTTTTGTAGGTAAAACGAGGAGCAGAACCTCCTATAGCCATGCACGGTCAGTTATTGTGGCGAGAATTCTTCTATACAGCAGCGACAAATAATCCAAAGTTCGACCAGATGAATGGCAATCCAATGTGTATACAAATACCGTGGGATAAAAACCCAAAAGCCGTTGCTAAATGGGCTGAGGTAATTTCTGAAATAAATCACATCAAAAAGTTCATTTTCGTTTTCAGTAGCAGTTCAAAATTATTTGAGGAAAGGTGATCGTGTGATACTGAAAATAGCTCTGGGAAGAGACAAGTTTTCTGGAATAAATCACATCAAAATGCTCATTTTCCCTTTCGGTACCGCGGTCGATTTCCAAAATTAAATAAAAAAAAAAGTAATTGATCGATCGGGAGAGAGGTAGTTTCTGGAATGAATCACAAGAAAATGCTAATTAACCCTTAAACATACATTATGCAACAGCTAAATCTGCCAATTGTAGGACTTTCTTTAGACCTGAAATCTTATATAAATTATTAATTACACATTACTTAAAGATACATTATGGGAGATTTTGACAAGGACTTAGCCATTCTTGCTATAAAAGTTCAAAAATAGATGTTGAAACAAGAATATATTGAAAATTTCAGTCAAATAACTTTATCCTGAACAAAGTTGTTACCACTATAATTTTTACTAGAAATGGTAGTTAAAATCATCGACACCCTTTTCCCACTATAGCCGATTGTTGATCGACAGGCGTTAACTCCACCTACATAGTCTCGATCATCAAGTAATGTTTAAACGGTATCTAGTGAAGCTTGTGTATAGCCTCGGTCATCACTGTCTTTTATGAATAATTTCCGGAAGTATGATGACGTCAACGTCACGGAGAAACCCCACCCACGACGCCATAGTGATTAAATCAGTCGACGAAATCCTGTTTTAATCCGAGCCCAATCCAAGCCATCCGTGGGTCTACAGTGTTCATTTCGGGCTTGTTGTTTAAATAAAGATCTAATTTATAATTTCTATGACATCTGAGACTCAAAGGAAGACCGACAAAAGTCAGTTTTTGCTCTCCCATAATGTATGTTTAAAGTTACATTATGGGAGATAAGATAAAGAGATGGCAGTTCTCACTATAATAGTTAAAAACTAGATAGTGTAAAGGTAATTTGTTGAAAATTTCGGTCAAATTGGTCCAGTATTAGCAGAGAAAAAAGCATTTGAAATATTCACATAGCCTTGGTCATCATTACTCAAATCATTAATATAAACAGCATAGTCTCGATTATCCACTTGATTGATTTAATTATCAACGGCCATTAAGCGGCATATAGGAATTCAATCCGCAAACATCGAAGGCTAGCATTAACTTTAAGAGTTTATTATGGTCCAGATATGTTAATTAATGACTAATTGATTATTTAGATAACATCTCAGGCCTAAAGAAAGACCTGTAATAAGCAGATTTTGCTCTTGTATAATGCTATTTTAACTTATCCAAACATTGATCAACTCTTGATGCCATTGCTAGCCTGCGATATTTACTGGATTTGAGTACATCTTGTGATGGATGATCGAGACTTTGTTTTTTATCGTACAGACTTAAGTTATGATCGAGTTGAGGTTAAACCCCCATTTCTATTGAAAAAAATTCTTTATAAATTGTGTGAAATGAATAATTATTTGTTTTTATAAATGTATTTAGGGTTTAACTGGTTTTCCTTGGATTGACGCCATTATGGTTCAACTGAAGAAAGAGGGCTGGATTCATCATCTAGCTCGGCATGCAGTTGCTTGTTTTCTAACACGCGGAGATCTGTGGCTCTCCTGGGAAGAAGGAATGAAGGTAGGTTTAAGTAGTATGTCAATATAAGGCATGTTTCTGTGTAAGATAAAGGTCAACATGTATCCCTTTGAGAATTTACTCAACTTTCAATCACTATTTATGAGAAATATCTTTGATCCAGAAACACAAAACATTACCATAGTTTCTTATTGATGTATTTGATAAATTAAAACAACAAAAGTTTTATAAAGGGCTATATATTAGTTAAAAAAAGGCAAACAATTGAGTCCGAGAATGCTTTGTGAACTTGGGCCCTATGTATATATGTTAAATGAGATAATGGAATCCCTGGTTGGACATAACAAGGAGTACGGTCGTTTGTCCAATCTCGTGGGTTTTCTCCAGGTCCTGCGATTTCCTCCCACTGCTAAAGAATCTTGCACACAAATAAAGTATTGAAATAAAACTAAACTATATGTTAGTCCTGAAATGACCTAGTTTTTGTCGAGTCGACGTTAAACCCCATGTCTCTCTTTCTCTCGAAATGATATAATGATTGACAATAACTCAATAACTTGGAGGAAACTGAGTTGTTAATTCTGCTAGTGATAATAATATCTCTGTGGGTTAAGACTCAGGCCTAAGGCCTGTTTACGAATCTGTCCATTAAAACGGAACATGTCTACAAGAAGTTAGTATTTAAAAGCTTAAAGATTATGAAAATAGTGTATAATTGATATAAACGATGATAATTATTTATAAAAGAAATGATTCTAGATAAGTAAACACTCCCCCCCCCCCCAAAACACACTAAAATGTCCTTGCACCTTTTTTGCAACCACCACCCCACACACACACATGCACACACATGCACACACATGCACACACACATACACATAGATTACTGTAATTATCGCCCAGCTCTACTAAACAGTATTATGTCAAATAATTTAAATCAGATTGGCATAAACTTACCGTAAAGTGCATATAGTAACCATTGGCTACAAGTACAGAAAATTTTGTTTGGTCACTTTATGTGCTCTGTAATTTAATAACACTTGTGATGTTTTTTTATGTTGAGGTATTTGATGAGTTGTTATTGGATGCTGATTGGTCAATCAACGCCGGTCTGTGGATGTGGTTATCCAGTAGTAGTTTTTTCGCCCAGTTTTTTCAGTGTTATTGTCCCGTGTCGTTTGGTAAACGGGTTGATCCTTCGGGAGATTTCATACGGTAAGTCAATCATGAAATAAATTACCTTGTAAACATCTTTTTTTTTTTCAATTTGAGAGTGTGTGGGGGGGGGGAATTCCATTTCTCTATCTCTTTCCCATTTGCGTTGTATCATCAAGCCTGTCATTGAGTCAAGTGGCGCGGTTTCAATTCCTCGCTTGTGTGTGACAAGGAGTAGGGTCACCTGTTCAACCGCGTGGGTTTTCTCCGGGTATTCCGGTTTCCTCCCACTGCTAAACATCCCAACATGAAAGCAAATTAGTAAAATAGAATTATTGAAACATATGTTAGACCTGAAATTACCCTTGACAATTAGCAATACAATTAAGAGTAGAACGAAGGACTGTTGTTCGACCAAAATTTCCATCATAGCACAATGTATGACGTTTGCATGTCTGCATTAGCCCCTAGCAGTGCAGAAAAGTAGGACGTCAAACCACATTTCATTTTAAAGACAATGGTCCTGATTTGGTCCTGACCAAAAAACAATAAACAGCAGTTATCTAGGTATCTGGGTGCCACAGTGGGCGAATATTTACTGCGTGTGCGATGTATCATAAGGTCTGTCATTGTGTCAAGTGCGTTTCAATTCCCCGCTTGTACGTGACAAGGAGTAGGGTCACCTGGCCAACTTCGACAGTTTTCTCTGGGTCCTCCAGTTTCCTCCCACAGCTAAAGACTCCTGCGCACTAGCAAATTATTTAAATGAAAATTAAACCATATGTTAGTCTCGAAATGATCTAGTTTGTGTCGAGTGGACGTTAAACCCCATTTCTCTTTCTTGTCGCCATTTTCCAGAATGGATCTGAAAAGTAAGACATTAATTTTTCAACACTATGTCTATTTATATTATCCACTGAAATTGTTGTAGAAATATTTTCCAGTGATTATTTCTTTTGTTTCTTTATTTGTAGTCAGTATCTTCCAGTATTGAAAGCTTTTCCCCAGGAATATATATATGAGCCTTGGATGGCGCCTGAAACAGTGCAGAAATCGGCTAAATGTATCATCGGAAAAGATTATCCTTTACCGATGGTAAATCATAAAAAAGTGAGCTATATTAATTCCGAGAGATTACGCCAAGTTTATCATCATCTTACCACCAGAGCATCAGGTAATGTATTTTTTGACTCTTCATCTTACCAGCAGAGAATCAGGTTAGTATCATTTGACTCTCATTTTATCAACAGAGCATCAGGTAAGTATCATCTGACTTCCATCTTATCACCAGAGAATCGAGTTAGTATCATCTGACTCCCATAGTACATGTACCACCAAAGCATAAGGTTAGTATCATTTGACTCTCATTTTACCATCAGAGCATCAGCACAGTATCATCTGACTCCCATCTTACCATCAGAGCATCAGCACAGTATCATCAAACTTCAAGAGTTTTAGGCTATAATTGAACAATCTTATCATTAGAGCACCAGATTAGTCTCATCCTACCATCAGGGTATCAGGTTAGTATCATCTTACCAACAAATAGGTTAATATCAGAGCATCAGTTAGTATCATCTTAACCATCATCTGACTCATCTAACTATTAGAGCATTTGGTTAGTATCATCTGACTTCCATCTTACCATCATCACATCAGGTTAGTATTATGTTAACCCACATCTGACTCCCATCTTATCATCAGAGCATTTGGTAAGTATCATCTGACTCCCATCTTGCCACCAAAGCATCAGGTTAGTATCATTTGACTCATTTTACCATCAGAGCATTAGGTTAGAATCCATCCAGTGTTGTGCCAATTGTATGCCCCCATGACTCAATTTTAAGGCCTAGTACTGATTAGATGCCCTCTTAATATGGATGGAATCAGGATGTCTTGACCTTATCAGCAGTGATTATTTCGATGACCAGTTGTCACCTGCAATGATGATCTGAAAGACAAAATGTGGAGTTACTAGACCCAAGGGAGGGAAGTCTCAAGACCGGGAATAAGACACTTTCTATCTACTTTCAGTCAACCCAGCAGTAACTGGGATATCATAGTCCAAAATTTCTGTATGTTGCAAAGGTAAGAACATGGCAGTGTTCAATGTTCAGAAGACAGAATGACAACTGGGCTGGTACAGTACATTTCAAGTGAAGGTTCAATAAAACCTTGTCAGCTACCTCCTTCACCATGGGAAGGATAACTTCAAAAAGTTTTGAACAACTCGGTTCAGCAGAGCAATTGGTTGACACTTTGAAACACAATAACTCTGCTTCTAATTGAGGTGGATCGTTCAGACATTGTGTAGATGTTGATACGGTGAATGTCTTGACACGAAGACTGCACAACACAATAAATGATCCTTTTATTCTTATCGGCTGAGAATGATGAAACTTGGTGTATACTTTCATTACTTCCACACCTTGAACATGTTGGATAATGAGCATTTTTAGTTCCTTTAGGAACTGTCTCTGATCGGACCATGTCCGCCAACAGTTGGTCTTTATTTGCTGATATATAGGAAAGGATAAGGAACTGTCAGCGGACATTGTCCTGTCAGAGACAGTTCCTAAAGCAGAAATTAAACAGTTTGATTGCTGCTGTCCTGAAAGATAAATACACAAGTCCACGATAAAGTGTTGTCAATCTATTTTGGGCTTGAGATGTGAGGCATATGCCTAATTGTTCGTCAATCTATTTTGGGCTTGAGATGTGAGACATATGCCTAATTGTTGGTCTATTGCTATACTTAGATGTATAATGTTTTATTTTATTTTTTATTTTTTTTATTTTTTTATTTTTTTTCTAGTTTCATATCACAATCAGAAGAATACGTGTCAGTTTTTCTTCAGTCGAACCTTGAAGCCTATCTTATCATCCAGTAACTCGTAATAGCAGTTTAATGGATCGTGTTGAATCCAGGAGACAAGATGGCTCATGTATCATCATCAGAATCATCATCAGCCAAGACACATTTGGGTTATTTTGAAAAATTCCAAATTAACTGATCTTGATATTTCGAGTTTCCTCGGCTCATGATAAACCTGTGAATGTGAAGACATTAAATTTGTGTACAGATAATATTGATGTAATATGGTGATCGTATTTCATTTGGAGGTAAAATCAATATCATTAGGAGATAATACGGATATTATTAGGAAATAATACGGATATCGCTAGGAAAAAAACACTGATTTCATATTGAAGATGATAAAACAGATTTTATTTGGCGATCTACATTGTTGTCCGTGATCGTCATTTTTAAGGAAAGGAGACGGTCAATCCAGCTTGCCAACTTACTTAATGTTTATTTGCGATTGTATTGACAGGGTTTTTAAAATAATGTGTTCATGAATAAACATTGTCTTGCCATATAAGGAGATGATTTTAACCCGTCAAGAATTAAACAAAGCTCATAAGAAGAATAAAGTCAAACAGAGAAGTTGAGAAACCCTAGTAGAAATAGAAACACTAGTAGAGATAGAGGGTTTTCGGAATTTTGCTCACTTTAATGAAAATTTAAAGATAAATTATGTAAGAGTTAGATAAACAACTGACTGTTCTTGCTATAATACAATCTCATTAAAACACAGATCCAATTTCGTTTCGTTTTTTATAGTTCAAAATTTCGTTTTTACTTGTCTTTACTACTCTTGGATCTGGAAGACTTGTTATTTAAGCCGTGTTCTGCCTGAAATGAGGGGTCAGCCAATCAAATGGTCTGTCGAATCGACAGTTTGACCTTTTCATGCATGGAACTGTGGGTAAATATTACCAGCGGATAGAAATCAAAACAAAACAAAAGTAGATTTTTAAAAGCATGACGGTCGCTAATTGGTTAATCGAGTGACGTTATCGGGTTAAATGTCCCGTGCTTGATACCTGACGTCATAGAACGTGAGCTCCCACTATAACTTGTTAGATCTACATGAGTGTAGGCCATCGAAAGTATAAAAAAACGAAACGAAATATAGATCTGTATTTTAATTAGATTATGCTATAATAGTTCAAAAATAGATAATGTAGAATATTGAAAATTTCATTCAACTTACTTCATTCTGTTAGTAGTTTTCGCAAGATGTCTGCATAATGATAACTAGGGTACTAGTATATCCAAGACTTGGCCTCACTTTCCCATTGTTTATATTAGATTTTTAAATGGCAAGCCGTTCTAATGTAGTTAAAATCTTGAGTATCTGATAGCATCGAGAGTTGATTATGGTCTTGTTTTGTTAATAAATGTCTAATAGTTTATATAATATTTCAAGCCTAAAGAAAGACCTGCAATAAGCAGATTTAATTCTTAATTAATGTATGATTAAAATAGCATTATGCAAGAGCAAAATCTGCTTATTACAGGTCTTCTTTAAGCCTGAAATGTTATCTAAATAATCATTAATTAACATATCCAGACCATAATAAACTCTTGATATCAAGGCTAGCCTTCGATGTTAGCGGATTAAGTTCTTGTATGCCGCTTAATGGCTGTTGATAATTAAATCAATCAAGTGGATAATCGAGACTATGCTGTTTATATTAATGATTTGAGTAATGATGACCGAGGCTATGGAATATTTTAAACGCTTTTTTCTCGGCTAATAGTGAATCAATTTGACTGAAATTTTCAGCAAATTGTGTTTACACTATCTAGTTTTTAGCTATTATAGTGAGAACTGCCATCTCTTTATCTTATCTCCCATAATGTAACTTTAATTAAGGAAACAAACTTAACATATCAAGGGCAGATAATCCACCAGTTCGGATTCATCCAGGCTGTGTCTTGTGGGCAGTCTAATCCATGTAAATCTCTGTCATCTGATGGTCTAGAGAGTGGATTAGGGGCTTGTCGTGTTAAGGTGTCATCAGATGGCTGATGATCTAGAGAGTGGATTAGGGGCTTCTCATGTTAAAAAAATAGTTATAGGACATTTAAAGCCTAAATAAGACCTGCAGTAGGCAATCTGATTAATACACAGATCCTATTTCGTTTCGTTTTTTATAGTTCAAATTTTGTTTTACTTGTTTTTACTACACTAGGATCTGGAAGAGTTGTTATTTAACACACGCTGTGGGTGATGTGAGTGAATCGATCTGTTACGGCAAGTTTTTGGCATGAGGCGCACGAAAATGTGGATAGCCCCCTAGAAACATCAGTGTGATCGGTTAATCAAATGTCTGACACCATAGGGTCAAAAGTCGCTCGTGTGACCCCACAACCACTGGTCAGATCTTGATGTAGTGTAGGCCATCGGAAGATATAAAAAAACAAAATGAAATATAGATCTGTATTTTAATCAGATTGTGCAATAGATCGATTAGCTCTTACATGATGATGGGGGGGTTGGGATGGTCTAGTGGTCTAGAGTGCTGCGCTTCGACCTGTAGCTGGCCGGTCACCTCTCACTTGAAACTGTGGTTTCGAGCCCTGGTGTGAGCGTATGTGGCATGGAGATAGGGGCGCCTTCTCAACCTCGTGGGTTTCCTCAGGGCACTCCGGTTTCCTCCCACTGCTAAAGACCCCCTACGCGCAAGCAAATTATTGAAATAAAATAGAATTGTATGTTAGTCCCGAAATGACCTAGTTTGTGTTGAGTGGATGTTAAACCCCATTTCTCTCTCTCTCTCTAGCTCTTACATGATGTACCTTTAATGTTGTGTAGTGGGCAAGCCAAAGATATTTTAATGTATGAAATTATTAAACTACCAATATCATTTGTTTTATTGCTTCATGTTACAATGGTGGTGTGCAGAGATTTGGTGCTCCCTGTGACAAACTCCTTGATTGTATTTTCCCATGACTCGGATAAACTCAAGTATAGGGCTAATTCCTTGATAGACTCAAGTAAAAGACAAACTATTTGATTGTATGCTCCAAAGACTCGAGTAAATATTAATAATAATAATAGTGTGTATTTATAAATGCGCACATTCCATTTGTGTATGCTCATGGCGCAATTGTCAGCTCTTCACATTTAATTATACATATAATTGAAAAGTTAGTAAAGTAAATAGATATGTCTTTAATTGTGACTTGAAAGATCCAAACTCTTGGAATTCTTAATTTCTAAAGGAAGAGAGTTCCATAGGGTTGGTGATAATTTCTAAAGGAAGAGAGTTCCATAGGGTTGGTGATAATTTCTAAAGGAAGAGAGTTCCATAGGGTTGGTACTATGTAGGAGAAAGCTCTGTGTCCAAATGATTTAAGTTTATAAGTAGGTACAGATACTCGGTGATAAACTCATGTACTAAGAAATGTGAGAAAAGAAGACATTTTAATTATGTAAAAACAGTTAAGAATGGAGGAAGACACAGTGGATGGCGAACACTCCCTTAAAACTGTGTTAAAGCTGAACAGGCTTAGACATCTATCTGGATACTGGATCAAAAACTGATACCGGCGGGTCGGCAGGAGTAATAAATTTTACTTTAAAAACAGATCAAGTAAATCGTTTGTTTGTACACAAAAGTGAACAGTGATAATTTCAAATTCAATTTCGCTCTTGATTGGATGAATAGGACTGTATTACCCAACCTTCTGCCACTTTCTCTGCACGCCATTGTCTTCTCACTGTCACTGTGCATTTGTATAGCCGTCAGATTAAAATACAGATCATATTTCGTTTCGTTAATATGTAATTAAAAAAGAACCTCGATTTTACCTCAGAGGTTAAATTACCTGACATTACACAATGCCTGTTTAAACCTCGATTTTACCTCCTCTCACTTCAGAGTTTAGATTACCTAGCACAGGCGCGGATCCAGAGGGGGGGGTTTGGGGGGTCCACCCCCCCCCCCCCTGCTCAGTGACATAAAAAAAAATAATGCCTTGCATCAATGAAATTAAATCACAAAATGATCCTGCATCAGTATAAAAATGATTTCTCTGTTTAAAAAGCTCAATTGGTATGTATGCCTATGTAATTTAGAGACGATGATGGCAGATTTCCGTGACAGAAACCTGGCAAACCCCCTCCTGCAAAAATTCCTGGATCCGCCCCTGTAGCATTACGAATTGTCAAAAAAAACCAAAAAAAAACTGAAGTGAGAGAAGGAAAAATGGAGGTTTGAGCAGGCATACGGATAGAAGGTAAGATTCCTGTGATTTTATCAATGAGCTCTCGAAATTCATTCCATTTAAATCTTTTACAATTGACCCTTGATCAGTCTTGCTTGGAATTTATGTGCATTCAGATTACTTATCTGAATGCACGTTATCAGCGATATCCATTATTTACTTCTAGAGTTATTGCCCTTGCTCATTTTGTACCTCATCGTTTATTCTACCTTTGTGTTCTTTGTTTTTATGTTATTGCCATTGATTATGTCATAGAATCTTGTTCTACTTAAAATTTGTGTTAATGAATATTTATAAGAGTTATTGCCCTTGGAGGATCTTGTCAGTGTGCCAATAATATTATGGTTAGATCTATTTGTTAAGGCCAACTCAATGTTTGTCGGAGGGTTGGACGGCCGAGTGGTTAGCATGTGTGCCTGGTATCGTAAAGACTGTCATTGAGTCAACTGACGTGGTTTCGTATCCCAGGTTGTATATGACAAGGAGTAGGGTCGTCTGTCCAATTTCGTGGGTTTTCTCCGGGTCCTCCGTTTTCCTCCCACTGCTAAAGACCCCTACGCACAACAAATTATTGAAATGAAATTAAATCATATGTTAGTCCCTCAATGACCTAATATGTGTCGAGTGAACGTTAAACCACATTTCTCTCTCTCACTCAATGTTTGTCAAGGTCATTGAGATGTAAAAAGGGTTAGGGCATGTGATTGTTGGCGAGATGGTAGGTTAGTGTTACTGTAAGCATAAGTCCTATATATATGTCCAGGGTTAGGGTGGGGGTTACACCTATCCGTGTTTACATCTTGTGACCTTTGTCCAGACTTGAAGTTGGCCTTATCAATTAGATCTAACCAAGATATTATAAAGTATAAGGAATTTTACTACTTCGTATATGTTTCAATGTCTGGCAACCTACCTTTTTTTTTATTATTATTATTTCCGGTATTACAAAATATGACGTTTTCACTGTATTGCCCTGATCTGATATGCTTTAGGGGCCACAGTACAACAAATAACCCTGTGCAACTGGGTAGGTAAATTGAACAAGACCATGGATAAAAATTATCAATTAAATTTGTTTATTCAGTCCTGAATTTTCTTACTTTTATGGCACTGATGGTTAGATGGTTGGGTGGCTGTAAATCTAATCGCAGGTTTTTGTTAAATAGCCACAGCATGTCACCAGGGTCAACCCGATCTGTGGCACGGAAACCGGCCATGATGACATAAATAGATATTAATAGGCCTCTTGGGACTTCATGTGCCCCGGATCAGTAAACTGGTTACCCTCCCACGCTCATGGACCTGCTATGGCACAGAAACTGACCAGGACAACCGGTGACCATCTTCCACCACTGTCCTTCGGCCTATAACTGTGCATTACGCACCATATTCCCTATTTGTAAATAATATGTGTTATATTGGTTGTGTGTTATATGTCTGTGATTGCCTTATACTCAGTGCTTTAAAATACATATATTTTCTATACATGTACAACGTTTTCTCCACTCCAAATTGTCTCCGCCTCATCTTCAACAAGTGTCGCCTGCCTGACCTCATGGGTTTCTCTCCGGGTCCTCTCCTATGAAGTAAATTATTTAAATAGATTTGCTCTCTCTCTCTCTCTCTGTCTCTGTCTTAGCTGTATATGCTACAATAGCAGGGTAGGGATGGGCTAGTGGTATTAAGTATCATTCATCAAGCTCTAACTGGCCAGACACTTCTGGCTTGGAGATTGGCGCTCCATCTCAACCTCATGGGTTTATACTACAGGAAAGGCCCCTGCACATGCAAAATGCATAATAAGACAAAACGTGTCTGCAATATCACCTGTAGTGGAAGCAGACGTAAAGAGTATATTCAAATGAAAATCGGAGCCACAGAGGTTCAGTGAGTAAGATGATGGCTCACTAACCCATGAGTTCACAAATTCCATTCCAGTGTTTGTCGTTAAGTCCTTGGGATTATACTGTCTCGTTTCCCCTTGTCATTGGTGCAGGAGAGACTAATGTCCCCTTGTCATTGGTGCTGGAAAGACTAATGTCCCCTTGTCATTCGTGCAGGAAGGAGTAATGTCCCTTTGTCATTAGTGCAGGAAGGAGTAATCTCCCTTTGTTATTGGTGCAGGAAGGAGTAATATCCCCTTGTCATTGGTGCAGGAAAGAGTAATGTCCCCTTGTCTTTGGTGTGGGAAGGACTGATGTCCCCTTGTCTTTGGTGCAGGAGGGACTGATGTCCTCTTATTGTTGCAGGAAAGTGAGCTAGGAACACCTAGTCGTGTAGATCGGACACGTATATTATGTCTTGTCTACACATATAAGAACCATTTGGTTGCACCCTGTTTGGTGTATGCCCATCTTCATTAGCCCAGTTGGTGCAGAACGGTCGGGCATTTAACCAAATAGGGACAATACAAAGTTGAACACCATTTAACAAAACTGAGACAACAAGAGTTGTTGTCGTGGAAACAGAGACAAAGTGGGAGAAAATGACTCTGATTAAAACATCTAGAAAATGACCCTGATTAAAAATTGTTGAAGAAAACGGTATTTAAAACTTGTAGAAAATGACCCTGATAAAAAAAAATTGTTGTAGAAAATGAATAGAATTAAAAGTTGTTATTTAAAATGACTGGATTAAAACTTGTGTGTCTTTGTTTTATGAATGAATTTGTAAACTAATGTAAAGCCTGTGAAACATTATTATATTTTACAAATGGGTTCACTAGTTTCCGGGTTCACTAATGAATAGTCTCTATCATTCAGACTCATATTGTGCAAGTATTAGTCTGGGTGTGTTGTCAACATTAAAAATGATATGTCATTGGTTAAATTATCCAGTCTTTTACATTATCATGAACAAAGTCTAAGGGAGGTAACTAGTCCTAAATCAAGAAGTCTGTGCCCATGAAATTAAGTTAAGAAAATCCATTTGCTTTGCCAGTTCTCTCTTCATGTTCCATATATATGTCTCTTTAATTAATCCTGCGGGGTCGGATGGCCGAAGGGTTAGCGTGCGTGCGCTGTATCATAACGCCTGTCATTCAGTCAACTGGCGTGGTTTCTAATCCCCGGTTGTACGTGGCAAGGAGTAGGGTCACCTGTCCAACCTCGTGGATTTTCTCCAGATACTCCTGTTTCCTCCCACTGCTAAAGACCCCTACGCGCAAGAGAATTATTAAAATAAAATTAATCGGATGGTTTTAGTCCCGAAATGATCTAGGTTGTGTCAAGTGGACATTAATCCTAAGTGTGGTCACAGTTAATGTCTTTATAACAATGAATGAATTATCAGATTTATTTTGGGAAGGGACAGTAGACGTAAATAATATTAACCCCAAAACTAGTGAACATTTGTGGTATTACTAATATTTTTTTCTGTGTGTTTTGTTTTCAAAGTTTAAATATACAAATAAGCTCATGCACGGTGCAGTGAGTCATTGAAATTGAGGGGTGGGGTGGGGAAGCATAGCCCACTCCTCACAAAAAATATACCCTTTTCTTGTTGAGACTGATTTGATTCATGTATTGTATGGTTAGATATGAAAGTAAAAATTTTAAATTTAATGGTGCTATGTATTTTTTTATTTGGTAGAAAAAGAGTTGACAATTCTCATTATAATAGTTACAAAGATTAGATAATAAAAAGATAATATGCTGAAAATTTTAGAAAAATTACTTTATTTTGACCTAAGCTATTAGCGATAGAATAGCACTGTAGCCTTGATTGTCATGCTACCGTTTGTTACATTAATAAACAAAGCTACACGGCCATGCTACCGTTTGTTACATTAATAAACAAAGCTACACGGCCACAAAACGTATTTAAATCTACTACTTAATCTCAGCAACTGATGGCATCGAAAGTTAATTATTGTCTTGTAAGTTAATTAATGTCTAATTAATAATTAAGATAACATTTAAGGCCTAAAGAAAGACCTGCAATAGACAGATTTATCTCTTGTATAGTGTTATACATGTCGATGTTACATATATTTTGGAACATACCATACTTTTCTAGGGTGTCACATTACTTTCAGGAAAATTCTTTATTTTTCTGGCATATTTGTAATGAGACTGTTTTTTTTGGTTTTTTTAAAAAATGAAACCATGTCATGCATTTTCCTGTGGACGTATATATGGTCGTCCTTGTCTGTCTGGATGTCCACAGTTTGTTTGTGGACACTCTTCAGGTCACCGTTTTTGTACCCATGTTTTCATGTGGACAAACATTGTCGTGGCCCCTATCAGTCCGTTCACGATTGTTTGTGGACACTCTGCGGGTCACAATTTTTATCTGATTTTTACTAAACTTGAACTATAGGTTAAAATTTGAAAGATCTCAGTTTCTTTCAATATTAGCATGTAGCAGACCATAACTTGACATAACTTGATGGACTATTGCCCTGATTGTTAAAATTGCAAAGATCTTGTTTCCTTTAGATATTGTTGCATGTTGGACTGTAAACTTCATAGATTATGGCCCCTGATTGAAAGAAAACTCGGTGTTTATTAGCTTGTTCTCTGTCCATCTCTTGCAAAATGAATTTTATGATGGAAGGAATTTTTCTCACTATAAGAAATGTGTTTAGTTGTATATGTTAATTTTTGTCCCATCACCACCATTTGATCCCACCCTCACCCCACCCCACCCCTAACTGTATATTTATGGTCAATTTGGAATAAAGATTACTTAATATTATTTTGATATCATGAAATTGTAATTGTTAAATAAATATTAAAATATGACCGACCGTTTTGTTGTTGATTGACTGTTTTGAATGGAGACAGAACAGAGGTCATAGTGGTTCCTTTTCAACAGGGTTTCTCCTTGTCAGTGGTGCAAAACAAGGACATATTCCTGAAGCAATGCCGCGAGAAATCCCGCTCTTACCATTGCTGGATAGAAGTCATATTCTTGAAATTGGGCGGGGCGTGTGTCTTTTTAACGTCCAATCAAATCCCTCCTCTCTTCTCGCATTCGGCATAATTTTCAAAATGGCCGACGAAGAAAACATGTTGGCACTGGATAATCAAGCATAATAAATTTCGCGGGTTATGACGTAAACAAGTCGCGATTGTCACTAGATACATTGCGGTAACATATTTTGAGGTCTGGTTAACCCCGATATTGTTTGTTACAATGTAGGTCATTGGTTAGTAATGGCACTACTGACCAATAATAATTTAGCACAACAATGTTCACTCAAGATAGCAGTGTGAAGTGGATTACTTCTAATCAAAGAAACACTGCGCAGGAGTATGGACAAGGACAGCTCTCTAGTCCTTCAAATGATACGAAAAACTGAGGTCCTGTGTTTACCCTGGCATGCACATTAAAGATCCCTTAGCAATTAGAGTTTGATATAAATGAAATGAAATGAAATGGGGTTTAACGTCCTACTCTTTTGCACCTAACCTGGGCTAATGGAAGACGGGCATATGCCATACAGTGTGCAATGAGGGAAATTTTGCTCGGGCAGCGGGGCTATGGCCTACTATTATATCAAATTCCAACTGCCAAAGGATCTTTTACGTGCACTCCAATGTGTACACGGGACCTCTGTTTTTTGTACTATCCAAACGACTAGGCAGCTGTCCTTGTCAGGCCCTCCTTCTGCATCACTGACAAGCCGGAAAATCGTTATGAATTTTCTCGGCCAATGCAGGGATCGAACACACGAACTCCTGGCTAGCGAACCAGCGCCTTATCTACTTAGCCACCGTGACCCCCGAGTTTGATATATGATTTTGTTCCTCGCACACCGTGCCCCTGAGTGTTCCTCCCTCAACAATTTCCACTAGATGTTGGCTGAGAAATTAGGATTTTCCGACATGGTTTCCCCTGGTCAGTGGTGCAGGATTGAGGACCTGACAAGGGCGACTGTCTAGTCATTCGGGTTGTATGGAAAAAACGACGTCCCATGTACACATTGGAATGCCTTTGAAAGATCCCTTGGCAGTTGGAATTCAATATAAGAGTAAATGTAGCACTGCTGTCAGGACACAATGTCTTCAGTAGCCCAGTCAGAACAGTAGAACATTAAACGCCTTATTTCATATGTAGTTAGGGTTACCAGATTAGTCACAGAAGAAACCGGGACATATATTTTCCTTCGAAGACCAAAGGATTATAACTCGACACGGAGCGAATCATTGAGCGCCGAAGGCGTGAACTAACTAGGGGGGTTTCATTTCTAGAAGCCGGGAGATGCGTTTTCAGCCATTTTTGTGACGGTAGTTACACTAAAAATATATGTTGTTGAATGGGCATTGACGGACATTATTTCGATTGTCACATGTTAGTAATGTAGTAATGTACGGTATCTATTGAACAGGGTCCGTTCATTAGCCGGGACTATAACAGAGAAACCAATAAAATTATACCCAAGATCACGTCAATTTCGATATTAATGCACATTCGGAACACCTCGGTTAATCTACTAACGCCGATGTATGCCGAATGTATGTGTACTGACTACTGAACTATATTTAGATCAGAAGTGGTGTGCCTTCGTGTTGAAGTAAGAGTGTTTGCAGCAAATGCTACTTTTTTTACATTAATAATCACTAGTTATTAAATGTTATGTGTTAGCCTATTATTTTCAATTGAAAAACACCTGATTTGAAAACCGGGACATTTAGGCACGTGAGAAGCCTCGGGACGGGACGACAAAAGGGACCCCCAAAACCGGGACTGTCCCGGTAAAACCGGGACGTATGGTAACCCTATATGTAGTGCAGTGTCAGATGATCATATGGTGGGCATAACTTCCACTTAACACAATCTAGGTCATTTCGAGACTAACATTATGGTTCCACTGTATTTCAGAAAGAGGATAGTAAAGTACCTGGCGAAAGCCCTAAAGGTTGGACTGACGATCCCACTCCTTGTCAGACACAAGCTGGGTGTCGCAACCATGCCACTTGACTTAATGACAGACCTTATGATCTAAAGCACATGCAGTAAACCAGCCAATTCCCCCTCCCCCTGCTAAATGAACTGCACCAAGGATGGGTGAATGTGACACCTCTTAAATGAGAGAGAGAGAGAAATGGGGTTTAACGTCCACTCGAGACACAAACTAGGTCATTTTGGGACTAACATATGGTTTAATTTTATTTCAATAACTCGCTTGCGCGTAGGGGGTCTTTAGCAGTGGGAAGGAAACCGGAGGACACAGAGAAAACCCATGAGGTTGGACAGGCGACCTTACTCCTTGCCATGTATAACCGGGGATTCGAAACCACGTCAGTTGACTGAATGACATGCTTTTATGATACAGCACGCTCGTGCTAAGCATTCAGCCATCCACCCCCCCCTCCTATTAAATGAACTGAACGAATTGTGTATTATATCACTTTATTAAGCCGAGATGATTTTTTATAGGATCAAAAAAAAATATACATTCCACTATCTAAAACTAAACAATTCTTTCAAATACTGTGAAAGATTTTATAAAAGATGGCACGTCATATAACAACAAAAAACAAACTTGATAAACACATAACAACAAAATATTACAGTTATATTTATAAATTAATCTCATTTAGGCTTGATTTGGTACCTGATTTAGGTCGGTACCTTATATAATGTAATGATTAAAGTTCCAGAGCATGACACTGTATCAAACTTATAAATTAGTCTCCAATGTCTTATAAAGACGTCACAGTTAGATTTGGTACCTAGTTTGGGTCGGTACTTTGCATATGTACTGAGCTGATTCACATGCTATGAAAACCATACCAAATCAAGTACCAAGCCAAACCTTGACACTGTATAATTACTCTCAATTTGACATGGTACCTTGTTTTGGTTGGTATCTTGTATAATGTAATGAGTTGAGTCCCAAGCTCTGGGAACCATACCAAATCTGGTACCAAGCCAAACCATGACACCATATCTAATTAATACATCTATCTCTTTAATGACTTATGCTGATGTCACAGTTGGATTTGATACCTTGTTTGGATTGGTACCTTGCATTATGTAATAACTTGACTTCCAGGAACAGGAAACCATGCCTAACCAGGTACCGAGCCAAACCATGGCACCCTATCTAATTACCAGTCATGTCCGGTATCACAGCTTGACTTGGTACCAAGTTTCAGTTGGTACCTTTGCTTGAGTCCAGAGAACCATGCCTAATCAGGTACCGACTCAAACCATGACACCATTTGTAACTGACTGGCAATAAAACCAAGAAAAGAGAAAATTAAAACTGGTCAGTGTATTTACAGGCCACTAAAGTCACTGACCAATCAAAATAGTTTTTATTGCAAAGGAACACACATATAGACAGAGACAGCAATAACTATTGGTCAATATGGCACATAAATAGAGACGGTAATAGCTATTCAATATGCTGATTATAACAACCAAAGACCATAACAGACTTGAAAATAAAAATATACAAAAATTAAAAATATGCCATTTTTGAATTAAATGTAAAACAACACATCGTGGACAAATAAACACTTTAATATGACAGGAATAAAATAAGAAATAAAAAATAAAGTAATGTGGTATAAGAAAGACTAAATATAACACATCATGGACAAAAACAACCTTTAATATGGCAGGAATAAAATAAGAAATACAAAATAAAGTAATGTGGCTAAGAAAGACCAGGGCCTTGTTTCTTGAAATCTTAACTAAAGATAAAATTCTAATTTTAGTAGATACTTCAATTTTGATTAGCTAAGCACTAAAATCAATCAAATTAATAAAATTTGGATTTTATCTTAGTTAAAATTTCGTGAAACAGTCCTCTAGCTAGCAGGTTTTGGGGGTGAGGGAGCAAGATGAACAGCTGCCTCCCCTGGAGCAAATCGGGCACTCCAATGAGGGCCTTTGGCACCCTTTCCATTGGACGCAATACGAAACCAACGATCATCGTGCGCCTCTTGCCCCCCAGCTCCTCCGCTAGCTACCATGACAGACTTTATGATCTACCATGGACTCGTTAAAACCATTCTGACACCCAACCATTAAAGCTTGGCGCAGATGGCCAACTTTTCATCCCTTGTCGCTGCAATAGGCAACTACTGGCAACTCAGAGCAATTGGCAACTCATGGTCTCCCGTGTGCGCTGACTGGCAACGAGAAGCAATTTTTCCCCAGATGTATCCAGAATGCCGATATCACGTGATCATTCAAAATGGCGCCGTACATACAACATACGACAGTAGAGCGCTCGCTGATTGGACAGTTAACCAGTAAAAATCGCTTGTTGCCTGTTGTTGCCTACCGCCGCAGACAAGCAATTTTGAAGCAACAGATGAACAATTTCTCGGCGACGAGCGATTTTCTGTTGTCGAATATCAAACATGTTTGAAATTTGGCAAAGAGAAGCAACTCAGAGCAACAGCAGGCAACTATTGTTGCCCGTTGGCGCAGACGAGTGATTTTTTCTTTCAACGACCAGTGATTTCACTGTTGCCTGAAAGCTGCTTGAAAAAGTTGCCCGTCTGCGCCTGGCTTAAGAAACAGGTGCAACATTGTAATGGGTTACTTCTTTGACAGACATTTACTAATTAAACAATGTTATAACAAGATACAATGTTTATAGACATACAATTACTGTGCAACGTTGGGATGATTTGCTTGTTGAAAACAAGAGAAATGAAATGAAATTCAGTTTAACGTCCTACTTTTCTGCACCGATCGGGCTTATAAAGATGGGTATAGCCGCACTTGGCAAATCTCTACAGATTTCAGAACTTACATCTAGTCTCGGCTGTATGACAGTAAGTGATTTATACCTACGCCCATACATTTGCGATGCAGCTGCCGGTTTACTTCCAATAGGAAAACTTGACGCTATTACAAGACACCATGGGCGCAGCCATGTTTCATCCGGGACCTTTAAAGTAGTTCCAATATGGCGGAATTCGTCATACAGCCCAGACTAGATGTAGGTTCCGAAATCTGTTGAGATTTGCTGAGGGGGGTATAGCCATACAGTGGGTTAACCATGTAAATTTTGCCCAGGCAGCGGCACTACAGCCTACTCAATTCAAGGGTTCTTTTACATGCCTGCCAATTTGTACACTGTTTTTTGTCCCATCCAAACCACTAGTCATCCTCAATAAAATGTTGCTAATTAATATTAGAACCGATATATATGACAAAATGCATAGTAAAATGCGAATTTAATGTAAAAGCCAAACCAAATTGTTTTCCCTGGTCAATAAATTACTAACTCATTTCTTATGTACGATGTTTTGTTAAAATTTCAAAACTTTAATATACGGAGCTAAACATTTTTGAGATTTTTTCTACAAAACACAACATAAACAAAATCAAGACAAATTATTCATAACACAATCTCATTAAAACACAGATCCTTTACAAAATGAAATGAAATGGGGTTTAACGCAGGAGCGGATCCAGAAGGGGGCGCACCCCAGGGATTGGATTTTGCCCGTATATTCCGGACTTGTCCTACGCCAATTTCCATACGCACAAAAATAACTAAGTGCACCTATTGCTTTTATTACGTACGAATTTGAATATTTTGTTGACACGTGATTTTATTGTTTGGTCTAAAAACTGCCTTCTTTTTGTGGTGGCGAACAATTTTGAGCTCCATATATTCTCGCGAGAAAGGACAACAAAAATAGTTTAGGTTGTAAATCCTAATTTACAGTATTAGTATGAAATTAGTCCTTATGGGCATTTTGTTCCACTCAAAAATCACTGTTCCGGTATTCGCACTCCCAAGTAGGTGCGACACGCCCCCTCTTTCTGAAAATCCTGGATCCGCCTCTGTAACGTCATGTTCTGCTCTGACTGAGCTAATGAAGACAGACATACGCAATTCCTTGTGCTACGAATTAAATTTGTCTGGTACGGCCTTCACTTAGATCGAATTACAACTGTCAAGGGATCTTTTTACGCATACGACAATATGTACAAAAGACCTTGTTCTTTTTGTCCGATCCAAACAACTAGACAGCTGTCCTTGTCAGACCCTTCATCCTGCACTTCTAGACGAAACCACGCCTAAAAATCCTGATGAACTTTTTCTCGGCCAACAGTGGGAGAGAACTCGCGACCTCCAGACTAGTGAGCCAGTGTTTTACCCACTTAACCTATACATATACAGATCTGCATCTTAATCAAATTGTTCGTAACACAAAGGCAATGAGAGAATCATGTAGTTTGTATACCAATATATATGTAACACTATATAATATATTGTTAAACACCTGTTGCAGTAGCAAAATTCTCCTTTCATAATCATCATAAAAGTTTTGAAACAGTGGGGGTTGATGCACACAGTACACCTAACAAAAAGAAGGGTGGCATTGCAGAAAGTTACAATGGACAATAAAAAGATATCTTCCCTCGGAACTTCTACTTTCATTTTTATTTCATGTTTAATTTCATGCTTAAAGTAATACTATTCAGAGACTCTGTCCTATCATCAATAAAAATATCTATTCTCATTTGACGTAAATCTGTAAAACTCTACTTAATGATGTACTATGTAAGATTCGGATAAAGTGCTGACTGTTCTTACTACTTTAATATAAAGTATGATTGAAACCTTGCACACTGGCCCTGAGTTCACAAAGCATTCTTAGACTTAAGTCAAGAATTTATTCAAAATTGTTTGCCTTATTATAACTAAAACATAGCCTCTTATAAAACTTTTGTTGTTTTAATGTATCAAATGCATGGATAAGATACTATATGCAAAGTTTTGTTGTTTCTGGGCCAAAGATATTTCTTATAAACAGTGATTGAAAGTTAAGTAAATTCTCAACTTAAATTAAGTAAGTCTGAGAATGCTTTGTGAACTTGGGGCCAGATCTTATAATATCAATACATAGATTAAAGATGCATTATGTGAGATTCAGATAATGAAAAATGAATATATTGAAAATTTCAAAATTTCAAAATTACGTTGCTTCATTCTGTGCAAAGTGATGAGTGTTTGAAATTTTGTGAAAATATAACAGAGATTGTTTATAATGACCGCAGCGTATTGGCTTGTTATGTTAATAATTTATATAACATTTGAAACATGCAATAGTCTGATTTATCTTTTACATAATGCATCCTTAAGGCGTGGCTCCAAAATCTCTACATTACTAAATCTAAGTTTAAAAACCTGTGCTTGAATTCATTAGTGCAAATCTAATATTATGACAAATTTCTAATTAAATAATAATACTAAAAACTGTATATAATTTGTTAGTTAGAAAATAATACCTTACAGTATAACAAATAAACCACTTGTTATTATGACTTAGATTTTTTTTTTTACAAGAATAATGCTAAATAATAAAAAGAAAAAAACTATACCTTTTTCTTCAAAACAAAAATACTAAAATATGAGCCTTATGAAAACAGATTTTCCATATATGGTAAAAATTAGATTCTTCAAATACATTTATCACAACCAATACCGACTTACTTTTCCATATATGGAAATATCTCTATCTCCATTAGAAATTAGGGTTGTTTTCTTGAACTGATTCTTACCAAGTTGATTTATGAACTCATTACTACTTATAAATGGCACCTTTTAGAACTTCAGTTATATTTTTTTAAAACTTTGCAATAAAACATCTTGACTTTAACATTCCTAATGATAACAAATGTACCTTGAATTTTTCTGTATCAATTAGTTTCATTTTAAAGTTTTTACTAATAAATCATTCTTTGTGACATTTTTCATTAAATTCCTATTCTTTAACTTTAGACAAGAAATGCCCAAAAACAAAAGAACAACTCGTTCTAAATAGTCCATTTCTTAAACCTTTTTTTGATTTTGGTAAATAATTGTTGTTGAATTTTTTTTAAAAAAAACTCTTTTAGATTGTCCTTTCCTGTACCTTTTCTACTAACGTAAATACTTGTTCTTGAACTTCCTAACTGATTTTATAAATAACATTTCTTAAATTTATTGAATTGATAATTCCTGATAAATAACCTTTCTGTAACTTTTCTAATTAATTCTGCTTGTACTTGTATCTGATTTTATAAGTAACATTTTTTGAAATTGCTATTTGATAACTGTTCTGTAACTTTTCTTATTAATTCGACTTGTACTCCATATCGACTGATACTCTCATAAAATACGATAATATTTCTTGAACTTTAGTAAAAGGATTTCTTATCCAAAAACCTTTAATTTTTCTTATCAATACCATATTTCTCGAATTTATCCAATTAGTAACATTTCTCAAACTCATCCAATTAGTAACATTTCTCAAACTCATCCAATTAGTAACATTTCTCATACTTTCAAATTACTAATGTTTCTTCAACTTTCAAATTAATACTCTTTTCTGAAACTTTTCTAAGATATATAACCTACCGTTGTATTGATCCTTAATAATAAATAAACGTTACTGAACTTTCTTCCCACACCCTTGAATTGATGAAAATATATTACACGCATCTAGAATACAATTTCAACTTATGAACATTTCTTAAACTTTAGTATTAATGAGCGCTTTCTAGAACTTTCTATTAAATACAATTTGTATCACTTCGTAATTATTAAAAATATAACACTTCTATTTAGATTACATGTACATGATCCTGTTATTTGAACTTTTCAGATTAATAACTTTTCTTCAAATTATCTTTTTCTTGAAATTTTCTATCAAATTCTACAAATATTGAATTAACTCAATCGGTGTTACGCTCATCAGTCGTCAACCAAATAAGCTATTAAAATTCAATGATCTTTTCAAATAATAATGATCATTTTCTTGAACTTTCCTACATGTATCACATACTACATACATTTAATAGGACCTACTTAACTCATTTGGTCCTATTGAATTTCACAGGCTTACGTTACTTGTCGATTACGCTTATGGCTAGTCACTTTTCCTAACAATGACTGCAGTCGGCCTAGACATAAGACACCTGTCAGACACTACTCATCGCACGTTTTTATTATAATATAAACGTTATATGATAATTTGTGTGTAACAATGTTATGCTCCTGGCTTGTTCACAACGTCCCCTTAAATTGGTCAAAATTGTTCAAAATTGTTTAAAATTGTTCCGATTAAAAGTTTGAATGTGCGATCCTATATATTCATATATATTACATAGTATATTACTAACACTACATGTACACTTGAATTATTTACATAATGTCCCCGATAGTGCTGTTATGTCGGGTCTTCCGATCGTTGGGGCCGGCAGCTTGATCGTTATTTTTCCTTGTCAACGCAGCCATGCGATCGAAGTCAATCATGGCGTAACTTTCTGTCTTTTTACTCGGAGATTCGGGTAGAGAACTAAAACTGACGGGGGATGTCGGGGAAATACTCTGGCAAGGCGACGGATTGTCTGACGTTTGGTTTTTCAAATCCAGCTGAATATAATTGACAAGCATATCTTCGTTATTATTATTTGCGATCACTTCCCCGTTTAAAGTTAAATTAGCATAATTATGATCACGCTTGAGAACCGTCGAGTCCCGTGCCCCAGCCCCTCCTTGAGCACCTTCTGGGGCAATGTTTATATATTCTGGACAAGCAGCTCCTTCAGAAAGTCCCTCCAAGAAAACGTCTGAATCTGTCGAGACTAACACAACATCCTCAGTAACGATCCCCAAACCACCCGCACTGTTTGTTTCACTAACCAATCGTCCGCCAGCTCGGTTATTTTCCTCACAAAGATTCTCGGTGCTGCGTGGCAAATCGAGCTCCGCATAGTTGACCTGTGGTTCCTGGGATGGCGCCAAATTTGGGTTGTGAAGGAAATCAATAAGAGCAGACGTCTGATCCAAGCCGTTACTAAGACCACCAGTATTAGTATTAATATATTCGTGCGAGTTCCGCTGTACGATATCACCATTAACGTAAAGTTGGGTATTACCCAGACTTCCACTGAACGAATTATTCCGACCGTTTACCATTATGCCATATGTTTCATGTGTTTCGGTCAAGGAATGTGGTCGACTATTCGGTCGACTGGATCCTGTGAATATATTATGACTAACACGAGTATGATCTTCCTGACCTGCCCGTAATATGCATTCCTGAACCATGTTAAACAACGCCTCCGCATTCCGACATTTGAAAGCGTAGATCCCAGGACCTGTCGGACATCTTCGCCCGCTCTCGAACGAAAATAATTCGGCATCAAAACCATAGCGTCTCAGGCATCTCAGCGGCCAAATTATTGGTTCTTTTCCCTTCTGATAAAGAATCAAATCGGTGTCTCCAATTTCTATCTTTCCCGGGCTGAGCTCCGACCCACGCTCGTCGACGTTGTAAACTCGAAAGACGTGAGCGTTGATTTCGCTATTTAAACTTCTAGCAAAGCTACAGCCCATGATAACTGTTATCTACCCTCTTGCTTCATGCCTGAAAAATAGAAATGAAATAGGTTTTAACGAGGGATGTTACTCAACAGACATTTTTATTTGGGCTTTAAACAAGCCAGAATTAGGTCACCAGTCAGTTTCAGGAAATGGGGTCAATAATAGGTAGTTTCGGGACTAACACATGGATAAATTCTAATTCAATTATTCTCTTGTGCGTCCGGGTCTTTAGCAGTGGGAGGAAACTGGAGGACACATACAAAAACCTGTGAGGTTGGACAACAAACTGATCCCGCAGTGAATATTCGCTTGGCTGCTACAATCACTGATAAGCATGACATCGACGAGGCTTAATAAGTACGGCATATTAACTTTTTTACTCCGACAAATTAAATTCTCAAACATTTTTTTGAGGTAACAGAAAAATAAATAAAGACGTTTGAAGTTATTGAAGTTAAAAAATATTTCCTATTAAGTGTAAATGGGTATTAAAATGAGTAAATGACTGCAGTCAACGCACGTGCTGTGGACACTATCTGTTACAGACTTAATTCGTACATGTAAGTAATTCTCTGTGAAACAGATTGGTTGGACAAGTGACCCTTTGTATAACCGGGGATTGGAAATCATACCAGTTGACTCAATGACAGACCTTATGCTACAATGTGCATGAGCTAACCATTCAGCCATCCAAACGAAATATTACCAATTGAATTTTAAGCTAGTCCCGATCAATTACTAAAGTCAGTAAGATAAAATCAATGTCTTGGTTATCCATTTTTGCATTCAATTAATTTTCAAAAGATGTATTCAAATCCAGTAAATATCGCTGGCTAGCGATGACATCAAGAGTTGATCATGGTTTAGATAAGTTAATTAATAGAGAGGTTCCGCAACCACTACGAACTACGAAGTGTTTATGTGCTGACGTCATCACTTTGTGTGATGTCATTGACATAAGCGGCCTTCGATTCGCCAATTTTCTATGAAGAAATCGAGAAAAGTTCGTGGTTAAAAAACGAAGTACGATATCCTGATTTTCTCGTTGATTTTTGGATGAAATTTGTATTTATTGCGATTTTATAGTAAGATTGAACACTTACAATTCAGTGGGAGGTTTATCAGTGTCAAAGTGGTCGTTTAGTGGTTTGATTTAGGGCAAATTTTCGCTCTGTGAAATTTGTTTTTTTCGGCAGTCGGCAATAAGAAACACAATACAATGAGCTTCTTGGGGACTAAAATTTGATTTGATTTAATACTTTTTATTTAACGAAACTGTGGAACTAAAGATCATACTTCGGACTTCGTATTTTGGCGGAAACGGAAATGAAATACGAAGCTGTGTTCGTAGTACTTAGTTCGTACTTGTTGCGGAACCACTCTAATGTCTAATTAATAATTCAGATAACATTTCAGACCTAAAGAGATAGCTGCAATAGGCAGATTTAGCTTTAGCATGATGTATGTTTAACTGCTCTGCATCAACTGGGAATTCCTTAGAGTGAGGGGGGGGGAACGTCCACTTGACACAAACTAGGTCATTTCTGGATTAACACATGGGGTAGGGGTCTTTAGCTGTGGACGGAAACTGGAGGACCCGGAGAAAACCCACGACGTTGCACAGGTGACCATACTCCTTGTCACACACTAACCACGTCAGCTGACTTATTGACAAACCTTATGATACAGCGCTCACATGCTAACCATTCGATCATCCAACCACAGGGCTTTCAAGTCGGCAATGAGCAACGAGGGAAGTTTGACCCAGATTGCCAAATGTTAGAGGATCTTTAACGTACATGTACTTCGTTTTCTTTTCCCATCTGAACATCTATGGATTATTCTTTGTTAGGCAATTTACCATATGTCAGTCCCAAAATGACCTGATTTGCATCAAGTGGAAGCTAAACCCCATTTCTCTCTTTGTATCTTGTTTTCAATTTATTCATTACAACTTTTCTACACCGAATATTGATACTGATTTAGTTAAAATGACAAGAATAGTCTTAATTTGTCATTTTATTGCTGTTTGTTGCCAAAAATAACTGTGATATACGCAGCTTGTTACTATAAATAAACATGCAACACACAAATAGATCATGTATAAGACAGTCTAGGATATCAATCACCATAAAATATAGTTTTTTTGCCCATAATTGTGAAATGTGATCTGTAGAAAATGCTAAATTATTGATGCCAACAACAAATACAAAGAGAAATGAATCCTGTCGCTAATCGTTCGACAGTATCTATTTATTTTTTATGGTTTATTCTGAGTAAAAAAAAATGTTTAAATTGGTGATTTAACATTTTATTTGGGAATCAACATCTAAAACTGTAACTAGGGTATCATTAAATCTTGTGTATTTACCACTAATTTCTTATATATTCATTCAATTCAAAAACTCGAAAATGTTGTTTAAAATCACCCAAAACTAAAAAATTCAAAAACTTGTTTAAAATCACCCAAAATCATCTGATTTTTACTAAAGCTGACATTCAATTTTGATAATGAGTGTCCAATTTAAAAGTATTAAATTTCACCAAAAAATAAACATCCCAATTGATTATTGATGTATAATGATTAATTTTTTAACAGTGATCAAGTAATTAAACACTTGCAAATTGAACACTCATTATCAATATTAATCAGTCAGCTTTAAACAGGACACAAGTACAAATTAGATGATTTGGGGTGATTTTAAACAATTTATTTAAGTTTTTAAACAAAGATTTGACATTAAAGGAATGTGATTAGCTGCTAATCCTGAATAGACAGGTAAACAGACAAACGACACGTCACAAATATTAGTAGAGATAATTCTATTACTGTGACATGCACTCAGTTTAACGATAGTCATCATGATAAAATAAAATGATATGAAATGGGCTTTATCATCGTGCAGCAATCAGCCTAATCATTGAATACAGGCATATGTCACGCAATGTGTCATTCAATTACGACTGCAAGCTTTCCATTAGATGCAGAGGGTGGATGGCCGAATGGTTAGCGTGCAGGCGCTGTATGATACAGCCTGCCATTGAGTCAACTGGTGTAGTTTTAAATCCCCGGTTGTACGTGGCAAGGAGTAGGGTCGCCTGTCCAACCTCGTGGGTTTTCTCCAGGTACTCCGGTTTTTTCCCACTGCTAAAGACCCCTACTTGCAAGCAAATTATTGAAATCAAATTAAACCACGTGTTAG
Source organism: Patella caerulea (assembly GCA_036850965.1). Taxonomy (NCBI): domain Eukaryota; kingdom Metazoa; phylum Mollusca; class Gastropoda; family Patellidae; genus Patella; species Patella caerulea. The sequence continues at coordinate 33,290,956 of JAZGQO010000015.1, forward strand.
TCAGGAAATGACCTAGCGTGTGTCGAGTGGACGTCAAACCCCATTGTTCTCTCTCTCTTTCCATTAGATAACTGCGAGCGCGGGGGGGGTGGCCGAATGGTAGATGGAGGAGTACGACATCCAGAACGACATAAACAGGTAAGTTTACACGCAAACCTGGACACGAGGCATCGGTCACAGTGTGGGTGGGTGTAATGCCGAATGGTTAGCATGCGTGTCAGATTACAAGGTCTGTCATTTAGTCAAGGTTTCGGTTCCCCGCTTGTACGTGACAAGGATTAGGGTCATTTTTCTCCGGGTCCTCCAGTTTACTCCCACTGCTAAAAGACCCCAACATGTACATGTAAATGAATTACTGAAATAAAACTGAACCATATGTTATAGTTTATAATCAAACCCATCCCTCTTTCTTTCTCGTTGATCTCAGCATTCCATAACATCCTGGCAAGCCCTTGGTCCTGCACCAATGACACAGTGAAACCATGCTAAAAAAATCTCAAGGCACTTTCAAGTCAACACTGGAAGCTTTTTAATAATAATATAATAATTGATTTATATAGCATCAACAATTCAACTCAGTGAGCAGCTCCTCGGTGCTTTACATAAGTACAACAATCGCAACACAGTAATCCACAAAAAAGACATAAACATAAAACATTATTCGGTACAAATTGGTACAAGTCTGATACATACACAGCTGGAACCATATTCAATCAGTTATATATTTAATTCAAAAGTTTGGTTTTGAGATACTTTTTAAAACCTTTAATGGAATTTGCGCTTTTGGTTTCACTTGATATTGAATTCCATAACTTCGGAGCACTGACTGCGAAAGATCTATCACCAGAGTTGTTTTTTGAAAAAGGAAAAGGTTTAATTAACAGGTTATCTGATTGTGATCGAAGGGTTACATGGTTTATTGTTGTTGAGAAAGTCGTCATTTAGAACAGACTACAGTAGAATCTGCATTAAGCAGCCACCTATGGGAATTTTAACGATTGACCGCTTAACGGGAGTGGCCTCTTAATAAAATCTCGTGTTTTTTGTACTGACATCGATGAATATTACGCTTGGGTGCACTTGCATCGGACACAACTTCCGTAACTCTGTATGTAACATTACAGGTGGCGCTAAAAACGTTTATTTAACAACATCGCGGCTTTTAGTCGGTACTTTCAGTTTATTCAATCAGTTTCAAATAATGTTCCGTTACTTGTGAAAACAATGATCAGGTTTGTCGTTTAATAAAACAATAGATTAATTAACAGATAATCCCGGGTTAATTGTTACTTTCAGGTTTCTTTTTACCTGATCAGTGGGAGTCCAGTTAATTGATTACTACTCACGGGATTAGCGGGAGTGTTACGAAGAACGACAAGATGGTATCATTCAACAATGGCCGTTGAATGGGCGATGTTTTGTTAAATTCATTAGCAAAATAGTGACCGCTGGCCGCGTTAGAGGAGTGACCGTTGAATAAAGAGATAAAACAATAGAATTTTTACGGGGGGAATTTATTGTGACCGCTTACAAGGAGACGTCGCTGAATAGGAGTGGCTGCTCATATGGATTCTACTGTACCTAATAAGACAGTATTTTAAAATTGCTATGTTGATTGTTGACAGACTGGTAGCCAATGGAGATATTGAGATGAAGAATCGTCATTTAGAACAGACAACGTAATAGGGAGTATATTAAAACTGATACGATGACAGACTGGAAGCCAGTGGAGATCTTCCTCACTAAACGACCTTTGTTTTAAAGGGACAATAACATTCTTGCTGGCTTGGTAGCTCCAGAAAATAAATAATACCCTTATTCTAAGTACTAGATGTTTAAGTGTCCTACCTGTTGTGTAAATTATCCATTACAACCTATTTTACTTGTCCAGAGGGTTCGAAAATATTTTAAAATCCAAGTCACACTTGAAAAGGTTTACGTCAGACTTTTGAAATCAATTGGTTGAATTTTTCCAATTTTTTAAAATAGGTGTGTTAAGATGAAATTTATATTTAAAAAATCCAAGTCAGTTAGACTTTTCAAATCAATTGGTTGAATTTTTCCAATTTTTTCAAAATAGGTGTGTTAAGATGAAATTTGTGTATATCATTATTTAATTGGAATATTCTAAAATAATACGATTTGTTGACCAGAATGAAGATTGGGACATATTATTCAGTTACAACAAGAGTGGTATTGGGGCTTTAACTGGAATTAAAGTATGTATGGGTATGAGGTCAGGAAGTTTTTGTGTTCAGATGACAGGGGATTAAATATGACATTTCAAAGAGATTGTTGTTGATAATTGATTGAATGCTATATGAAGGCCAACTGGTGAAGGTCGAAATAATTCAAACATTGTCAACTGGTTGGCATTACACTGTACATGTATATGTAGTCCTGATATTCATTCACAGAGGGAGAGGAGAGGAGGGGAGAGAGGAGAGGAGGGGAGAGGGAGAAGAGAGGAGGGGAGAGAGAGAGTGTGTTTGACCTCCACTCGACACAAACTAAATCATTTTGGGACTAACATAGGGTTCAAATTTATTTCAATAATTCGCCTGCACGTAGGGGCGGATCCAGGATTTTTAGAAAGAGAGGGCGTGCTGCACCCACATGGGAGTACGAAATGGTAATTTTTTAGTGAAAAAAAGGGCACAAGGACTAATTTCATACTAGTACTGTAAATTACGATTTCCAACCCAAACTATTTTTTTTCTCCTTTCTCGCGAGAATATATGGAGCTAAAAATTGTTCCCACCTCAAAAAATAGAGGGGGCGTGCGCTCCCCCTCTGGATCCACGCCTGTCTTTAACAATAGGAGGAAACCAGAGGACCAGCTGAGAACTCAGGATGTTGGATAGGCACCAATTCTCCTTGTCACGTACAACTGGGGAATCAAAATGACAGACCTTACGATCAAAATGAACATTCGGAGATGGACTTTAGGGGCCCTAAAGCAGTTAATGTTCATAATATGTACATGTAGTTTTGATGCCATATTTTAATTTGACTGCTGTTTAGTCTTGTATTGAGTTTCTTTTCAGGCAGAAGCACAACCATGAGTTTTGCAACATCTATCTGTTGATAGATTTTTCAGAAATCTATGACCGATGTCTAGGTCATATGTTATTTTATTATTTTTCAATTCTGTTTTAAATTTCAAAATCTATATTTTAAATTTCATTAATGCTTGGTTAGTCATTAGACAGCAATTAACCTGTCGGTCAAATTATGACAGACTGGTAACTAAAGTAGTTGATCTGTTAAGTCTCTTCTAACTATTGTTTTAAATGCTTTAAGTCTTAATCCTTTCATAATTATATGTTTATGTCAACACTTTCTAATAACTGATTTGTATAAATAGACAAATGTATGCTAGATTATCAATAGTTGGAGAGACCAGCTTAGGGAACATACTAGTTGGAGGTCCGATATATTTACTAAATAATAAGTTGTTAAATTGTTGCTGTTAATTATTTGCTGCTGAAAATAAAGTGTTGAAGATCCATTACAAGAATCTGTAGTCATTTCTGATACTTAAAGAACACACGTCGACGAGCTACATTCCCTGAAAGTCGAACGGTGTTAAATCCCTGAACTTATATGTCATCTCCCTTTACCGCATACAAGAGAACTATAGAGGCCATGACACAAACAAACTCAGATCTAATATGGCAACCTCCACTGAAACCATGACATTGAAAGAACCTTGAACTTTGTCTCTCCATTATCACAGGTAGATAACTATACATTTGAGCAGGTATTTGCGATGATATTTTCTATCGAGGAATCGGAGAGGTCCCCATTTGGGTCAGTAGCCAATCGAAATTAGTGACGAAATATGCAGGCTATTACATGAAGGGCTTGGAGGGGGGGGCGGATTGCCCAATGAATGTGCTGTATCATAAGGTTCGCATTGCGTCGACTGGCATGGTTTTGATTCCCTGGTTGTACGTGACAAGGACTAAGGTCGATTGTCCAGCCTCATGGGCTTTATCTGGGTCCCAAATATTAATGAGTTAGCTTCTTTAAAATGTCGATTGAATTCAAACAGTCAACCAGTTGGCATTACACTATAAACATACATTTTGCACATACAGAACTATCTACTTAAAATGTCAGTCGACTAACTTAGTGTTTGTTCTCAAGCAGAGCTAACTGTAGGCAGGCAGCTTAAGTTTAGTATGGTTAAGTTAGTCTGTCTTTTGTTTTGCTTCCAAAGGTCACATTGTACATGTATGTGTGACCCCTGATATCAAAATGAGTCAGAAGTCACAAATATCTTATAAATGAACAAAAAAGTTAAAGTGGCCAAGTGAGTAAGACGCTGGCTCTCTAGCCTGGAGGTATAGGGTTCGATCCCTGCATTGTCCGAGAAAGTTCATCCAGATTTTTTCAACGTGGTTTCCCCTTGTCCGTGATGCAGGACAAGGACAGCTGTCTATATTGTCCAGATGGGACGAAAAAAAGGAAGCCCTGTGTACACATTGGCATGCCGTAGTTCTGCTGCTCGGGCAAAATTTCCCTCATAGTACACTGTATTGCGTATGCCATCTTCATCAGCCCAGGTTAGGAGCAGACCAATAGGATGTTAAACCATTTCATTTCTTTTAAATTATATAAACTAGAGAGAGAGAGAGAGAGAGAGAGAGAGAGAGAGAAATGGGGTTTAACGTTCAATCAACACAAACTAGGTCATTTTGGGACTAACATATGGATTTATTTTTTTTCAATAATTCGCTTGCGCGTAGGGGTCTTTAGCAGTGGGAGGAAATCGGAGTGCCCGTAGGAAACCCATGAGGTTGAGAAGGCGCCCCTATCTCCATGCCACATACGCTCACACCAGGGCTCGAAACCACGGCCGCTAGCCAGAGGTGACCGGCCAGCTAGAGGTCGAAGCGCGGCACTCTAGACCATCCCAACCCCCCCCCAAATTATATAAACAACACTAAAGGTTAAAGTTTAGATTAGACAAATAAAGCAACCAATATTTTTCTATTATAATCTTAGAAAATTTTGCTATATTTGTTGATAGCCTGATCAATAAATTGCGATTTCTGAATCACTTTGTTGTTCCAGATCACTCAAGCTACATGTATGTACTCTAATGTTTTATTTCCTGTTATTTATTAACTGTTGGTGCGTTGGATAGCCAAATGGTTAGTGTGCACGTGCTGTAAGATAGGCCTGTCATTAGGTCAACTGCTGTGGTTTCGAATCCCCGGTTGTACATGGCAAGGAGTAGGGCCGTCTGTCCAGCCTTGTGGGTTTTCTACCAGTACTCCGGTTTCCTCCCACTGCTAAAGACCATACGCGCATGCAAATTTTTGAAATAAAATTAAAAACCATATGTTAGTCTCAAAATGACCTAGTTTGTGTCAAGTGGATGTTAAACTCCATTTCTCTCTCTCTCTCTCATTAACTGTTTACAGTGAAAATTAACACAAAACAAATAAAACGACTTTATACAGCCACACATCTTAATCTATGCTTTTACATACTACAATCAGCCTGCGCAGATCCAGGATTTTTTGCAGGGGGGTGTGTGTGTGTCTAGGTTTGATAATTGCTTAACTAATTGCGCTCAACCGAATAAAAGGGGGTTTGGGGGGCCTCCCCCAGAAAAATTTGGTTAATTAGATTCAATTTAGTTCATTCTGACGTTTTTCCGGAAGGTAAATTCCAAAATTACAGGTCTAAATCGCCAATAAAATTGCATAAAAAATTTTCAAGTCTGAGCAGGGGGGGGGGGGTCCGGACCCCCTGGACCCCCCCTCTGGATCCGCGCCTAACAATGGTCGAAAATATGTGATTGAAACACAGATCATTGGTTAATTTTATAGTTCAAAATTTTGGAAAAGTTGTTATAACAGACTTTCTAGTTGATGTGAGGAATTACCCAATGCAACGGTCTGTTACGGCCATGTCTTGGCATGTGAAGCACGGAATTGTGGGTAAACCCCTAGACTAGAAACTTCAAAACTGATGATTTAATCAATGTCTAATATCATAGGGTCAAAAGTCACTCGTAAAATTGAATCGGTAATATCTCAGTTCAGAGTGAAGCACTTTGACAGAAATTTTCAGCATATTCCCTATTTTTTTTCGACTTTTTAATAATTATAGGATGAACTGTCAGCTTGTTATCTATTCTCCCATAAGAGGGGTTTGATGGCTGAATGGTTAGCACGTGTGTGTGCTATATCACAAAGCCTGCCATATGTTAGTCCCTAAATGACTAGTTTGTGTTGATTGGACGTTAAACCCCATTTCTCTCTCTCTATTCTCCCATGATGTCCCTTCAATATATGATCTGCTACAGAGCAGTAGATCAGCAGGCCTGTCATTTAGTCCAGTGACGTGGTTTTGAATTCCTGCTTGTACGTGACAGGGAGTAGGGTCTTCTCCAGGTCCTTGGGATTCCTCCCACAGTTAAAGACCCCTACATGCAAGCAAATCGTACATGTTAGTCCCAAAATGACCAAGTCTGTGTTAAGTTAAAGTTTAACCCCATTTCTCTCTCTCACTTCATGCACAATATATTGTAAAAATTTGACATATTCTGGAAAATATCCTACCTTTCTCTAGGCATTTTTACATCCGTTCTAGTTCAAGTTCTAGAACATATATAACACTATAATCTCTTCTTCCAACATTACACTAGACTTAATTTCCCTGTTTCCTGTTCTTTAACGCTTAAAACATGGCCACATATACATTCATCAGCTGATGAGAACCTCAGAAATCTCAGAGCCATGTGGAACTGTGTATAGAATCATTTAGACTAGTCCATTATATATAGCACTATAGGGGGAAGGGAAGGTGTTTTTGTGTAAACATCCAGATCAGTCTATTTTTAGAAGTAGGTGAATCAATACTGTGTTTAGGTTATCTGTCTGCTATGCAAATTAATGACAAGAATCACATTGCTTCCAAGCCGAAATACAACAACACATCTACTAAAATGGCAGTAATTTAAAGAAATGTTCCCTAAAACTTAATTTATGACATCCAAATTTATGACATCCAAATGACTACACAGACATCCAAGGGAGAGAGAGAGAGAGAGAGAGGGGAGAGGGGAAGGGGGTAACGTCCACTTGACACAAACTAGGTCATTTCGTGAATAACATATGGTTCAATTTTATTTCAATAATTTGCTCATGCGTAATTGCCTTTATTAGTGGGGGGAAACCGGAGGACCCGGAGAAAACCCATGAGGTTGGACAGGTGAGACATCTAAGAGAGAGAGAGAGGAATAGGGTTTAACGTCCACTTAACACAAACTAGGTCATTTTGGGACTAACATATGGTTTAATTTTATTTCAATAATACGCTTGCGCGTAGGGGTCTTTAGCAGTGGGTGGAAACCGGAGTGCCTGGAGGAACCCCACGAGGTTGAGAAGGTGCCCATGTCACATACGCTCACACCAGTGTCCGAAACTAACATTTTCCAAGCACTGTAGGCCCACAGTGTGACACATGATCACGTGGGTCCTTCAGGTAACACGCAGGCCCAACCAATAATAATTTATAGTTTCCATGTATAAAAAGCTATGGTTTAGTAACTTGCGAAAGAAAATAGAAGACACGAATTAGTGTGTCATTTCAATTTAATGGAACAAATCTATTCATGGCTACATTGGGTTTTCCATATTACCCTACGTAACTTCAAATAATTACAAGAAAACCCCAAACAACTGCACTAGATTGTTAGCACAATAGCCCAGAATTGAGTCAAAAGAAATGTTTTTAAAATCATAAGCCTCCATTACGTTTAATAAAAGGTAGGCCTACAACTACACCGTTCGGAAAATTTTCCATATTTATTTAATTCACGTTTCGGCTTCATAATATTTGTTTTTTTGAATGCATACAGCACAATGGTATTTTTTCATAACACAAGTTTTAATTTTTGTCTGTCACGTAACTTTCAAATAAGCTTTTATTCATTCGTCCATGACAGACACACGGCACAGTGATCATGTGCTAACTATAATTGAAATTGCTTTAAAATAAAATTACGTACGACTCCAGATACCTTTCAAAAATAATAACGACAAAAATTCAACATGGTTAAAATTAAGCCTCTGTCAGCATGTGTATATAAAAAATCATAATGGTAGATGCAACTTAAAATTAAACGTAGCATTGCCGGCTTATTGACCTAGAAATTCCAATCAATGTCACGTGTCATCGGCGGATTTGGCAATGGCGGAAAAAATATATTATTATTAATGATTCTCAGTGTATTTGGTGTTCAATCAGAGGATTATATTCAACTAAGATTTAAATTTCACTAACAACTGGTCAGCGAAACCATTAAACGTATGATTCAGTTATCAGTTTAATATCTACCGGTACCTGGAATTCATATGGAGCGTCGAAGAAGCACGATTCCCGAACGAGATGCACAAATAAGAGGCTGGTTACGCGAGTCATTGTTTGGAAAAACATAAGCTTCCATCATGTCGATGACAAGTAAACAATAACCGTTAACTATCGGAGACTTTGGTTGCGTTTCTATGACAGAACTACCATATACAGAATTGTCGAATATGGACACTAACCATGCGAGCTAAGAAGACGAAGGCCCGGCATACCCGAGTGAAATAGGCCAGCAGGAGTCCTCCGATAAATCAGTCGGCCTCGGGCCTACGGACCGACGTTTGTGTCGAACACTGGCTCACACCAGGAATTGAAACCACAGCCGCAAGCCAGAGGTGACCGGCCAGCTAGAGGTCAAAGCGCGGCACTCTAGACTCCAAGGCCATCCCAACCCCCCAACATCCAAGAGATGTACGAAGAAGATAAATAGAAATGGGGTTTAACATTCTGTTTTTCTGCTCCGACTAAGTTGATAATGGCAGAAATAAAATGAAATGAAATAGTATTTAACGCCCTACTGTTCTGTTCCCGCTGGGCTAGTGAAGTGGGACATAACCATACGGTGTGCTATGAGGGCAATTTTGCCCGAACAGTGGCGCTACAACTTGCCCTTATTTCAAATTCCAATTGCCTAGGGAGACTTTACATGCATGATAATATGTACACAGGACCATTGTTCTCTGGGTGGTATGGGATGGCCTAGAGGTCTAGAGTGCCGCGCTTCGACCTCTAGCTGGCCGGTCACCTCTGGCTTGCGGCTGTGGTTTCGATCCATGGTGTGAGCGTATGTGGCATGGAGATAGGGGCGCCTTCTCAACCTCGTGGGTTTCCTCAGGGCACTCCGGTTTCCTCCCACTGCTAAAGACCCCTACGCGCAAGCGAATTATTGAAATAAAATTAATCCATGTTAGTCCCGAAATGACCTAGTTTGTGTTGAGTGTAGGGCCGAAAGGATTCACCGGTGAACCGGTGTACCGCGATTTTTTCCATGAAAACGATGAACGATATTTTTTTTAAGAATATCGATAATCGCGATTTGTTTTTCAATTTAAGGTTCACGATTAATTTCATACTATATCGCGATATTTGTTCAATAAATGAGATATGTAGGACCCTTAGAAATTACCTATCAGTTCAGTACGTACGTACACAAGGCCTAAGTAAAGAAACCCTCGGTAGCTATAAATAGACTAGAAACAGCACGCGTCTTCTATAGGCCCGGGCATCCAGACTTCACAATCATTGCAAAACTGACCTACTAATCGCGTGCAAAATACGACTCGGAAACTGGACAAGACAATGTTTTCCATTGGACAAAATACCGGAAGCCATGCGTTTTACACCAATGAAATGGCATTTTATTTAACAGTCATTTCTTGTTGCGATGCTGGTGGCTCTTATTCGAATGAATGAAAAGCGTGTTGAAATTTTGGTTAACAGTCTCTCTTAGTCTTTCGACTATTATGTTCACGCCCAGTACTGGTGGTAGCAGTGTTACACTTGGTGAAGTTGAAATGGAAAAGCCACCTGCCCGTTCGATCGAAGCAAACTGATCCCATAGTGAATATTCGCTTGGCCGCTAGAATCACTGATAAGCATGACATCGACGCGGCTTAATGAGTACAGCATATGAACTTTTCTACTCAGACAAATTAAATTCTCAAACATTTTTTTGAGGTAAAAGAAAAATAAATAAAGACGTTTGAAGTATTTGTAGTTAAAAATTATTTCCTATTTAGGCTAGTGTAAATGGGTATTAAAATGAGTAAAATGCATCATTTTGCCCGAAGCAGTTAGGTGTTAAGTAAACATTGCATGAGCCGATGAGCCAATGTCTGATGGCGTGTGCAGTCAACGCACGTGTTGTGGACAGTCATCTGTTACAGAGATAATTCGTAAGTAATTCTCCGTGAAACAGATTGCAATCAAAGGTGTGGGAGAATATTGGTTTTCCTGTTTCGTACTTCCTGTTTGAGTGTTTCGCACAAAATGAAAAATGTGCAAAAAATATTGGTTAAAAGTTAAACATAAAATTTTAATTTATCTAATAATAAACAATATAAATTTAAAACATTGTGTATTTTTCCTTTATTTCAAGAAAACTTTAGTCTATTTCACATTAATGGCGTGTGTATCGTGATGCACCCGTATCGTTGGTCTACGACATCAAGCTGTATCATATCGTGGCACAACGTATCGTTTCGGCCCTAGTTGAGTGGATGTTAAACCCCATCCAAACAACTTTATGTTGTCGCCTGCCAGGTCCTCCGTTCTGCTCCACCGATGAGGGGGAACCATGCCTGAAAACCCTGATCAACTTTCTCTGTCTACGCTGGGACCTCCAGGTTGGCGAGACAACGTCTTACTCAATGAGACACTGTAGCTTTGTCTCTAGTTATACCGATCTGAACTGCACCATTTCGTCAAATTTATATCCGGGAGGCAGAGAAGTTAAAAAATACATAATGGGAGATTAGATAAAGAGCTAGATAGTGTACAGGGAATTTGCTGAAAATTTCAGTCAAATTGATCCACTCTGAACCGAGAATTTAGAGATTGAATTTCAGACTATTTAGACATTAATTAACTTATCCAGACCATAATCAACTCTTGATGTCATCGCCAGCCTGCAATATTTACTGGATTTGAATCAGATCTGATGCTCAATTTTCATTGATGATTAAATCAAACAAGGGCCATAACTGTGGAAGTAGTTATCAGAAATCAATAGGCTTCTTTGTCTCACGACCTTAAACATGGTGTATAAATTTAAACTAAATCGGATATGAACTTTAGCCTCAAGAGCGTCCACAATTGCTTGTGGACGTTGGACCGAGGGACGGAGGCGACAACAATACGGCCACATTTCAATGTGGGCGTATAAAAATGAATAATCAAGAATATGATTTTTTATCGTACGGTGGTACCGACTTTAGCAATGAGGATGGAATCTAGATCTAAAATTCAATTGCAAAATTGTTGGTTCAGAGTAGATCGATTTGACTGAAATTTTTTAACTATTTAAACTATAATGTGCCTTTAATAAAGGTAAACATTTAGAGAACAAACCAGTTCAAGTCAAGAATGATATTAAGGAGGGAAACACTGTCTCCTTGTGAAGCAGCACATTTTATGAGCACTAAGCATACATTGTAAGTGGTGCTGTTCCAACATAAGTGTGGTTCAATGTCCTGTATTAATGCAATAACAGGGTCAATGAAGGCTGAATTCTTGAGAGGAGAGAGGGAGAGAGAGAGAGAGAGAGAGGAGAGAGAGAGAGATAACAGGGTCAATGAAGGCTGAATTCTTGAGAAGAGAGAGGGAGAGAGAGAGAGAGAGAGTATAAATTCCACATGTTCCACATAACACAAACTAGGTCATTTCGGGACTAACATATGGTTCAATTTTATTTCTCTAGCATTGGGTGGAAACTGGTGAACCCAGTTTAACCTCCACACCACACAAACTAGAAACTAGGTCATTTCAGGACTAACATATGGTTCAATTTTATTTCTCTAACAGTGGGAGTAAACTGGAGAACCCAGAGAAAACCCACGATTTTGGACATGTGACCCTACTTCTTGTCAAGTGCAAGCGGGGAATTCAAACCAAGACAGTTAACTCAATGACAGACCTTATGATGCAATGTGTACCGGAGAGAGAGAGAGAGAAATGGGGTGTAACGTCCACTCAACACAAACTATATTAAAACATATGGTTTTAATTTTATTTCAATAGTTCGCTTACTCGTAGGAGTCTTTAGCAGTGGGAGGAAACCGGAGTGCCCGGAGGAAACCGGAGTGCCCGGAGGAAACCCATGAGGTTGAGAAGGCGCCCCTATCTCCATGTCACATACGCTCACACCTGGGCTCGAAACCACAGCCGCAAGCCAGAGGTGACTGGCCAGCTAGATGTCGAAGCGCGGCACTCTAGACCACTAGGCCATCCCAACCCCCCTGCAATGTGTACCATTCAGTCACCCAATTCCTGAATTCTTGTCCGACCAGCAACACAACAGCCTATTCTTATTTCATTTTCCAGCCATGGTGTTAATGGTAGCCTATGTACTCAAAGTTGGCTTATGGCTCTCCTTCCTGCACCATTGTCAAGGCGACATCACACAGGAAAATCTCAAAACAAATTAATATTTTGTCACCCTCTCTTAGCTTAAAATCACGACATTAACAAACACTGATTAGAGATATATAACCTGTTAGATCAATTGCGACATATAATTATTTTGGAATACAAGCAGGGTAAGCTTACTCTTCCGGACACCTGTTACCACTGTTTGTCATGTATTTTGTACACAGTGAGCAGTCCATTTGCTGATTACACTATTTTGCCTATAACATTTTTTTAGGACTTCAAATTCTGTCTTATGGTATGGATTGTTATTTTGGAATACAGGCAGGGTAAGCTTACTCTTCCGGACATCTGTTACCACTGTTTGTCATGTATTTTGTACACAGGGAGCAGTCCATTAGATGATTACACTATTTTGCCTATGGTTTGGATTGTTCGTACTTGGTTTTATTTTATTGCAAATGACCCGAGTCACATAATTTTAGCATGCTATCATTCAAAAAGACAATTCTCGTTCAATTTTTTTTTTAGTACAGAATTAGGAAATTAAATATAGCTGCGACCCAATGGTTTATTTTATTGTAAAGCAATTTAAACCCCAAATTAAAACCCCCAAGAACAAAATAACAATTAAAACTCCAATTAACAAAACCGTGTGTTACTGTTTTATATGTTACCATATGATTCAGGGATAAATCATACAATTTTCAAATAATTAATAAACAAAAAAAAAACAAAAAAAATCTGAACTCACTTCATATTTAATGTCAGCGCAATCTAATTGAAATTCAGATTTATATTAAGTTTCTGTTTTTATAGCGGGAGGTCACGTTCAGCCAGTTCAGATGTCAAGCACGCGACATTTGACACTATAACCTCAGTCATTCCATTAACCAATCAGATTCAGAATCGCTGTTATTTTGTTTTAATTTCTATCGCTGATAAAGCCTACCAACAATTCCGCGCAAAAAAAAGTCAAACCCTTGATTTGACAATGACAGACAATTTGATTAGCTGACCCCTCATTTCAAGCAGAACACGAGTTAAATAACAAGTCTCCCAGATCCTAATGTAGTACGGACAAATAAAACGAAATTTTGAACTATAAAAAACGAAACGAAATAGCATTTGTATTTCAGTCAGATGTCAGCGAAAGAAGAGCAATCTTATCTATAAAAAAATATCTTCGTGTAGGCCTACAATGGTTCAATATTGCCAATTTCTTCGTATTAGACAGCCTACCCGAATTTGCACTGCACGGACGCAAGCAAATTTAACTAAAATCTATTATATAATTGCATTTTAAGTACTTCGATCTTCGTGAAATGCATAAAATTTTAAATTTCATTTGGATTTTAGTTAAAATCCATTTTAGTGTGTTTAACTTTTTGTGAGTCGGGGGCCAGGTCGTTAGGAGGGCTTGAGTCCCTAGAACAATCATATTCGGAGATACACACTTTTCGGAATAAAAATGGACAAAAATAACCAATATTTTGGGCAAGTAATTAAAGATATTTTGGGTACAAGAATTAAAAAAGTGTAAATATTGTAGGCTACTGTCCCCCTTATCATATTGAGACCAGTTGATATCTACACCTATATTCCTGTAAAATAATTATGTAAGATTTAGATGAAGAGCTTACAGTTTTCACTTAGTTGAAAAGTCAATGATTAAAAGGGAAAATATTTAAAATTTCATTCAAATTACTTTATAATGAGTCGAGTTATTGGTGTTGGAAGATGAATAGCAGATTGTTTATCATCATAGCAATGTTACTTGTAATTCATGACTTGGCCTCTTTGACTTTCCTCCATTTTTAAATTAAACCATTAAATGGCTTTCTATTTCAATTGGTTAAAATCTGTGTCATTCGATGGTCTAATGAGTTTATTATAGACTTTTCATGTCATGTGAATAAATGTCTAAAACATTTGAAAAAGCAAAAATAAACCATGTCCTGTAGTAATATATAGGATAGGCCGATTAGGTCTTGCATATATCTTGTAATAAAATAATGCAGGCCTATATTGTCTTTCTTCAGATCATATTCCACTGTTAACTATAACATAATTCTATCCAAAACAAAATTTTAATTTTTTTTTTAAAATTTAACCCCAGCGTGTTTTTTATATTGTGGGTATTATTATGTCGAGGTATTCATCCGAGACTAGATAATGCCCGTTATCTGATAACCCTTGCTCTTCACGTAAGCTGGGACAATGGAAAATACCGTTATTTAACGTTAAACGTACACACGCACATAAAAAAACAAACAACAGCGAGTTTGTCAAGTGTGACATATTATATAGCGTAATACATCTCTCGCATAACACACAGGCTGAATATTCAGATTCTCTCTTGAATGTTAGAACTACAAAAATCCTCGATAGACGATAATAATAACGGTTTTTTAAACAGGATTTCACCTTATTTATACGTATCAAGATTTAAAATCAACAACAGAGTTGTATGTAGTTCATACTTACCACGCTCGTTTTGAATACAGGACAGAGATAACGTTTATCAATACTCGATGGATATCCGTTGATTTTTCACGAAAACACTCACTGCCGCCATTGTATGTGAAGTCACGTGACTATCACAGCTGTCTGATCAACAACAGCAATCACTACACGCGTATCGAGACGGTGCCGATATTAACACATTGAACATTTATATTACGTGTGAAATTAACACGTTTAAAACAAAGGGTTTGTAGAAAACATAGCAGAAAACACCTTTTAAACGGATAAAACAAAGCAAGCGGTAATAACGTTTGTATTTGGATAATCCGAAAAAAAAAAAAAAAAAAAAAAAAAAAAAACAATCAACAAATTTAAGAGTTTTGAGTGTAAATACACATAGAAAAATATAAATTATGTAACAATATCCGTACGATAGATAGATACAAAATATTTCAAAAATACATAAACGTCGAAACTAACTAGCCCTACAGCAACGGCACACACTGGAACGCGTAAAAATAGCGACACACGCTAAATGCATCTGAAAAATTTTAAATTTGAATTTAGCAAAATAAAAACATGGCAAATTATAGACGGCATACTACAGCAGTAGACACACAGACTGGCCATAGACACATAATGACTGAAACTAAATAAAGAAAAAACACAGCTATAATAAATTTTCGCGGCATTCTAAGGAAGATCTCGCGGCGGCACACCGATATACAAATATTAATGTCGCTATGTCTCTATAAAAGGAATATAATCCAAAGTCTTTGACATTGAAAATACGAATTATTTGCCAATGTAAATCAACATTGATGTTTTAATCTTACCGGGAAAAGATGGGTCTCTGATATCCAATATTTAATACAAAATAAACATTTTACCATGCGTTTCGCCATCATATGTAATCGTTGTAAAAGGGACTCGAAGAACGGCGCTAGATATATTCCAGAAGTCATGTCAAACGGTACTGGTGCATATTCTTTTCCATTCGTTTGTTTCTGGAGTTTAACGCCCACTTCCACCGGGGGTGATATCGCAGACAACTATCGCCATGTAGATTGGAATAACCAGACGCTAGAGATTGCCAATCGATTGAGACTTCTAGTGTATATCACCGAACAAAACTGATCAGAAATTACATTAAAAACAGAAAAAAAATGAATGTAAATCAGTTTATATACGTTCACCTTACATTATTATATGTCACTTACTAGGTCCAAAATATTAGTAGTTTAGCTCCTTTAAATGTACTGGGTGTATCCAAGAATGGAGACAACGTCAAGTTTGGCGGCAGGTCGCGGCGGGGGGGGGGGGGTCGCTATCCACTAATTTCATAAAATCAGAAGTTTTGCGACAATATTTAGTTATATACTTGTACAGGATTACAGTAAGTGGGGGTTAGTCAAAACGGCGTTATTACCATGAAAGTAGAAAAAAAAAAATTAACTACAAATTAATACTTAAAACGTCTTTATTTATTTTTCTTATACTTCAAAAAATGTTTGAGAATTTAATTTGTCGGGATAAAAAACTTAATATGCCGAACTCATTAAGTCTGGTCGATGTCATCCTTATCAGTGATTGTAGCGGCCAAGCAAATATTCACTGCGGGATCAGTTCCCTATATGAGGGAAATTTAGCCCGGACATGCATCCTACGACCTACTCCAAAATCGAATTCCAACTGTCAATATGTACATGGGGCCTCAGTTTTCGTCCCATCCGAACTACTGGATAGCTGTCCTATAGTCAGTCCGTCCGTCCCGCACCACTGAAAATGATCCTACATCAGTATAAAAATGATTTCTCTGTTTAAAAAGCTCAATTTGTATGTATGCCTATATATGTAATTTAGAGACGATGATGACAGATTTCCGTAACAGAAACCTGGCAAACCGCCTCCTGCAAAAATTCCTGGATCCGCACCTGCGCGTCTTACTCACTTAGCCATCGTGGATCCCAGTTGGTGATGAAATAAAATGGGGTTTAACGTCCTACTCTTTTGAACCTAACCTGGGCTAATGGAAGACGGGCATACGCCATACAGTGTGCTATCAGGGACATTTTGCCCGGGCAGCGGCGTACTCTTATATCGAATTCCAACTGCCAGGGGATCTTTTACGTGCACTCCAATAAGTGCTCGTCCCATCCGAACGACTAGGCAGCTGTCCTTGCCAGGCCCTCAGTCATTCTGCATCACTGACAAGGTGAAATCACGCCTGAAAATCGAGATGAACTTTCTCGGCCAATGCAGCGATCGAATACCCGACCTCCAGGCTAGCGAACCAGCGCTTTATCCACTTAGCCACCGTGACCCCAGTTGACGATGAAGACACTGGTTGAAAGACACTGGTAATAATATTACACAAATAACCTCGCGTTAAACCAATCGACCAATCAACCCTGACAGGAGCGTACATAACGATTTCGATTGGGGGGGGGGGAGGCAAAATGTGACCGACTGATGCACATACCTCCCACGCCCGCCCCCACCTCCCAGTGCGAGTGACGCAATCCGGAGGCGAACACCATGTGTGATTTCTACAGTTGGCATAACACCTGTACAATCAGACGCCCCACACACCAGTGGTACTACAAACTGGGCAGTTCACTATAATCGTGAATATGATAGTGCTGAGACAGTATAAGACAATTGAGGAGTAGAAGAATGATTTTAAAATGAAATCGCGCGCCGCAGGCGCGAACAAAATTCAGATACGTAACCGAGTAGAAGAATGATGTTTTAATGGAATCGCGCCGCAGACGCGAAAAAATTTCAGATATGTAACAGAGCTTTTAAATTTTTGGGACTGGGCTTGAAAATTTGAATTAATGTCATGGCAAATGGAACCAAATTCTCGTTAACGAGAGGACAAGACATGGGACAGAATCTTGAGGCCTATCTATCAATTTCGCCTGTTTTGTGATTGTTTTATTGTTTATCCCATTAATTCATTTAGTCGGAGACCGACTGCGGTGAATACTGTTTTAGAGACCGACTATTTTTTGGTCATGATATATAGAAAACATTTCGTAGAACAACATACTCACAACAACGTATGCAATTTAGGTACACGGATTCACGCAACTACTTCGTATTTGGGATCTATTATGGCATTGTTTTTGAGACCGACTGCAGTTACTGCACTTAGTTTGTGACCGACTATTTTTGTCTTTGGGTGAAATTTTGTTGTTAGACCAACATGCTCACAACAGAATGAGAGTGAAACACAACATCTTTTCAAACATGATAACTTGACAAGATTATTTCATACTGAAGTTTTGTGTGAGTAGCGTGACGTATACAGTGAGCATATTTCATAACTAAAGTTTTGTGTAAGTAGCGTGACGTATACAGTGAGCACTTATTTTGATACCGACTGCTCCTATTTTGCGACCGACTGCACTGATTTTGCGACCGACTATTTTATAGTAAAGTTTTGCGTGATTAGCGTGACGTATACAGTGAGTACGTATTTCGATACCGACTACTCAATTTTGCGACCGACTGCGCTGGTTTTGCGACCGACTATTTTTTTTTGCTGGGGGGTGGGTCGGTGTGTTACCCCCACCCCCACCCCCACATTTACGCCCCTGAACCCTGATCAAACTTTGTAGCTTTGAACTACTCTTTTATTAATGAGATGTTAATGGTGTCAGTTATAATTACATATGTGATAGAACTGGTTAAATACATTCCATATATAATTTTAACACAAAGATCATTTCTACGGAAGATGTGTAACAAATACTGGAATGAACGGGAAGTGACGTGAAACATGACTAACACGGGTTATCCTTCTATATAACCGACTGAAGTAACGAGCGATAACAGACACACGATCGAATTTCATTTCACTTATAATTCCGCAGCAATGATCTCTGTGTTAAAATTATATTTGGAATGTATTTAACCAGTTCTATCACATATTATGTAATAATGACTGACACCAATATTCTCCTTTAAAATCCTAATCAACAGCGTAAAGAGGGTGGGGCATGCGTCGTAAGGAGAGGGTGGGGCATGGATGGAAATGAAGTGAAATGATATGGGGTTTAACATCCTACTGTTCTGCTCTGAACTGCGCTAATGACGACGGACATACGCTATACATTGTGTCGAGGGATATTTTGCCCAGACAGCGGCACTACGCGCCTACTCTTACATCGAATTCCACCTTTAAGGAATCTTTTACGTGCACCCCAATGCGTACACGGGACCTCTGTATTTGTCCCATCCGAAAGACTAGATAACTGTCCTTGTTAGGTCATCCGTCCTATATCACTGACAAGGGGACACGCCGGAAAATTTGGGTGAACTTTCTCAGCCTATGCAGGGATTAAACACCCGACCTCTAGCGAGCCAGTGCCTTGTCCACTTAGCCACAGTGACCCCCGGGCATACACGCATTTGTTCCGTCGTTTCCATATAATACGGGTACGTGACAAAGGGCCTATTACTAATTTCGAGCGATGATAGGGAGGGAGACCGTCACCCACCCCCAAAAATGGCCACGCTACTGATCATAATTAAGCACTAAAATCAATCTAGTATACTGAGCGCCATAGAAAACGCATAACTTAGTTTTTCGTATAACAAAATGATCCAGTAAACAAATCTTATTTATTTTGCTTCTTAATTGTGCACAATATTCAAATGGGAACACATCAATAACAACACATCTGTACACTTATGGATGTTAATCTGTAATCAACGGTACAAAGTCAGAGGGGTCAAACCCAAAAGTACGGGACCTCGGTTTTTCGTCCCTCTGAACGATTAGACGGCTATCTTTGTTAGGCCCTTCGATCTGACCCCTGACAAGGGGGAACCACGCCGGAAGATCTGGATGAACTTTCTCGGCCAATGCAGGGATCAAACACCCGATCTCCAGTATAGCGAGGCGGCGTCCTATCCACTCATACGATTACATCATGTGTACCTACTTCAAGAATACACATGATGGCAAATGGCCGCCATTTAGAATACTACGCCCGCCTCTTAGAGACGATAACTTAACTCGCTATAAATTGTAAAAAAATTTACTTCGGCTAGAATTAAAAAACACCTAAGATTAACATTTGCTAAAAATTTCTAAAAAACAACCTAAATTTATGGAAATGGGGCCAAATCAAATCAGGCAAATTACATCAAATAGTCCATGTTAAACGTATAGCAAAAATTTTAAACTAACGCGAGCACGCGCGTTTCTAGACAACGCCATAGCGGGTCATAGCAACCAGTGAGTATAAATTGGAAATCCCCAATGACGTAGATATTATAAATTGGAAAGCCGAGTCTGTCTTAAAATAAGTAGTACCGTCAGTAAACAAGATGGAAGCCATCTGCTATCGTGTTTGATCATGGGGTAGGCAAGCACAGGTGTGTCGTATGTTAGCCACCGTGACCACCTCCACGTTATAGAGTTAATTTTGTTCTTGGGTCTAATTCCAATCCAGAGTAGCCTATCTTTTACGTGAATGTCCGTCAATGTGTACACGGTCCCGGTTTGTCGTCACATCCGAAGGACTAGATGTTGCTCCTTGCCAGGCCCTCCATCAATAACAAGGGGAACGTCCTAGGCCAACGCTGCGGTCGAACCAGAGACGGGACTACAGATTACCACCACTTCCACAGACAGCGACATTTTTTCCCCAATTATCCTACAAACCCTCCTGGAAAAACATTCCTACAGACCGACCAGGTTTTGGGGGAGGGGGAGTAGGGCCTAACCGTTAAAAAGGTATTAAATTTGGTTGGGGGGGGGGGGCTTATTCATATTACGCGAGACGTCTATATTGCTGAGCACTCCTGTGTCTCGGAAGACAAAAAACAATTAAATATTTACTAGAGGCGTAAACATGACATGATCAAATCATTTGTTCTTTGGAGTTTTTAATCAACAGCGGTGTTTGGCGGATGTTTTGTCTCACCGACCGCGGTTTACGGAGCTAATTTTTACCGCTAGTATCATAGATGCTTATTGTGTGTCTGAAAAGATGCGCACTGTGTGCTATATTAATATATACGACCATGCGTGCATGTCCCGGTGGAAGCATGTAGGACCCGGGATTCCTAAACACCGGTGGGAGGGGGTTGACTAGTCACCCTAGTCAAGACCCCCCCCCCCCCCCCTGGATCCGCCCCTGCAGGATCTGTGTCTAGTCGTTTGGATGGGACGTACAAAATGGACGTACAAAATGAGGTGTAAATTACACTTTGGTGTGCAATTGAAAGATCCTTTGGATGTTACAATTCAACCATGGACCTTATAAGGTCCATGATTCAACTAAGGCTAGGCTAGGCTCGTAGCACATTGCATGGCGTATTGTCCCCGCTGGTGCAGAAGTAGGACATCAAACCATATTCCATTTGCGGTTCACGGGCTAATGGAGTTGTCGGGAATTTTTTTATAACTTAGATTAAGTTGTGTTGGCACTTAGAAACCTCTAAGAATTTGGAATAGCTTGCGGATTAATCACGAAGCTACACAACCTTGATTTATTAGTTAAATCAAAAGCGGTAATTGTCAAAGACGTTTCGTACAATACATTTTAATCTGTTCGACTCCAGTCATGACCGCAGAGTGAAAATAACTACTGAGTCGTGGAATTTGAGTAAAGGGAAGTAACTCCATTTAAAAGCGCACGTGTTCATCGAGTTATGTCCCATGAATCGATTAACACAACAGAGGGCGCTCGATTGGCTTTGTTGTTTGTCGACATTTTAGGTTGACATGTTTATGCAAAATTATCATAGTATTACAGAATTCCTGCGTTTATTTTGTCTGTAGAATGGTTTAAAACGAATCCAGGAACCAGCAAAAATAAAACACTTGAACTGACGAGTGTTGTTTTCCTTTTTTTTTCACTGTTTTGTTGTTCTTTTAAATCCCCAAAATTTTCAGGGTCTTCTAAAAGCCAACTTCCGGTTTCTGCACGGTCATGGCTTTACCACCAGAGGTAAGATTGTACAGGATTTGTGCCAAAATTGAAACATCTAAAATCAGTTAAATCTGTTAGGCCTACTTACTTGCAGCATCACTTTATAGCATTGTATTTTTTTTGTAGGAAACATGTGCAGATGTCACTGTCTTCTGTCTGACTCCATTGTTACATTGTAACATTGTAAATTTTTAACATATTTTCTCCATTGTCTGGTTAACTTAGGTTATTTTAAACTTACCTTTGTGTTTGAAATCAACTCCTGTTAAATAAAGTCCACTGCACAACTAAATATCCCAATGGAAAAAAAAAACAGTTCTCTCTTGAAAAATTTGACTAGCCTATTATTACCTTGTTGTTTCGACAGAGTGGTACTGGACTGGTATTGGATGAATCCTACATAGCCGTTGCGAGGGTTGTTTAAATTTGGCACATAGTTTGGCAACCACATGTTGTAATCAGACAGTAGCTAATTGTTTACTTTACTTTAATTAGGTTTTGCTGTTTTGTGATGTCACATGGTACACATGTGGCCAAGAATAGTATTTCACTCTTGATCATGAATTACAGTACACCTTGAATGAAGGAGCAGATTAGACCAAATAACATTTTTGTTTAAAAGAAAACAAATTTATGTAATATTTTTGGTGGCTTTGGCTGTATTCTAAGAATTTCTGCTTTGTTCTTGTTGACTGCAGGATCAGCCAAGCCAGATCACGCACATCCATTGTTGAGTTATAAGCTATAGCCACTAATTATCATGTGCATGTGGTCTGAACACCATGGACTACAACTCATAGTTTTACTTATGCTTTAATTAAATCTAAAAATAGTACAAAGATGGTTTTATTTATTACAAAGATGAAATGGAGTAGAAAGACCTGCGCCAAAATTACCATACCCCAGAAAATCTACTTAGGAAACAACACAATTTGTTTAATGAGTCATTAAAGAAAGCTCAAAATTAGTATTTAAAAACGGCCCCAAAAGTACAGTAAAAGGCATCCAATATTTCCCTGTACCGCATCTACTCACTCATATTGGAGGATATAAGTCAGTTAACAACGTCACTACATGTAAATGAGGAGTAATTGACGAAACCTCACTTTGTGCTGAATGACATATTTGTGAACATTCGTAATAAGTTATGTAATAACAAATGTAAATATTAATAAAGAAATATTTAAGAATTATTTCGTTTGTTGTTAAGCCATACATGTATTTAGAAAGAGTTGAAACAACAATAAGTCCAGGCAAAACTTAATAATTTGTCATTGATTGATTTAGAAAAAGTTGAAAATGACAATAAATCAATGCAAACCAGAATAATTTGTCATTGATTAACCGTTAATCCTACTGAACATTAAATAGTCATAGAAGTTTAGAAACTTTAACTTTCATCAAAAATACCCTTATTTATCTATGTTCAGAATTTACCATAAACAAAAGTTTGTTTTTTTTTGCCAACATATTCAAGAATTGGAGTTATTAAATGTATTTTATAAATGTGGAAGTTTTTAGATTATGGTAATATAATATGATTTAAATCCATGATTGTTTTTGTATTGATTAATAACAATATTTTTAAGAACTGTTAATATAAATTTGCAAAACCATGGCCTTTAATTAAAGCTGAAATGATATTGCAGCTGATATTGGAAATAGAAATTGACTTTCTGCTCAAATAGTTAAAATTTCAAACTTGTGCTGACAAATTTATTCTCTCGATCCTTCATATAATGTAAATATACCATATTGATGCAAACAAGGTCTCCAGTACTTAGAAATATTACAGACAAATAAGTCCTCCGGTACTTAACGATATTATAGAAAAATAAGGCCTCTGGTACTTAACGATATTATAGAAAAATAAGGCCTCTGGTACTTAACGATATTATAGAAAAATAAGGCTTCTGGTACTTAAGATATTACTGACAAATAATAAGGCCTCCATTATGTGAAATATTGTGGACAAATAAGGCCTCCGGAACTTGAAATTTATGGCAAATAAGGCATCCGGTAGTATAATATTACAGCAAATACAGCTTCCGATATATTGGAATATTACGACAAATAATGCTTCTTTTATGTTAAATATTAGGGATAAATAAGACAGCTGGTATGTGAAATATTACGTAAACCTGATTGACGTGTGAAATGTATTAATGTATCGTTATATTGAATTACAGGAACAAGGTTATATAGCTGATAAAATAGTCAAGGCTGAAAAACGAATTAAAGCTTTTCCATATGATACAGAAGCATGGAGTATTTTAATCAGAGATGCTCAGGTATATTTTCTATTGTTTTAACTGTCGTGGGAGGTGCTGGTTAGTCGTTTCCAACCTTTTCGTGATAGCGTACCACTTGGAGGTTGGGATGGCCTAATGGTTTAGAGTGCCACGCTTTCACCTCTAGCTGGCCGGTCACCTCTGGCTTGAGGACGTGGTTTCGATCCGTGGTGTGAGCGTATGCAGGGCTGGCCACGAATAAATTGATGGCGAGCAGATGACTGCTCTCGCAAATTTAGGTTTGGGCGAGCAATAAAACTGTTGCTTGCGTGAGCACACATTTTGTAAAATTGTTTCAATTTAAAATCAATTTGTTGCCTGGATATTTTTGGTAAATAAATAATGACAAAGCTGTTTCAAGTTAGTAATTTATTTTTTTTTTTCAATTCTTTATTTACATGATAGTACTATTACTTTGAGTTGGGACTTGAGTAACAAAACAACAAAATAAACGATTGAGCAACAAAATTGCTATTCCTGACACAGAGTTAGCAGTAAACATGTGTGACCATCGCTTTTCTGTTTTTGACAGTCATACTCTTTTTTATAATCAATTTCCGTACAGATTTCTTCACCCCACAACATAAATGTGGATAGGTAGGGCAATCAGGTTTCCTTTAGCAAATTATTACGCTTAGATTTAAAATCATACGACTGCACAATGGAATAAAAACCGAAGTTCTGATGAAATAAGAAATACCGATAATTATAAGTTTGAAACGTGTTCATTTAGCGTGAAATGCCAAATCATCCGGATGTAAACATTCTTTACTTTAGACTCGATTATCACGCGTTTGTTACTGGTGTTCGTAGGAAAACCAGTCATGACGGTCAGGTATAAAGTGTATTTTTAGTAACACAACTCATTAGCCAATCAAATTTAAGGACGAAATGCCGCGTGCAGCTTGATGAATCTCAGTTTGACAGGCGAAATTATGAAGTTATTGACATGGATGGATTAGTTTGGGCAATAAACTCGTCAATATTTTGATTTATTTTTACAGGTTTTTCCTAAAATTTTGCGTGAGCAACGAACAGCTCGCGTGAATCTACCTTTACGCGAGCGCGAGCTGCTCGCGTCTCGTGGCAAGCCCTGGTAAGTGGCATGGAGATAGGGGTGCCTTGTCAACCTCGTGGGTTTCCTCCGGGCACTCCGGTTTCCTCCCGCTACTAAAGACCCCTACGTGCAAGCGAATTATTGAAATACAATTGAAACCATATGTTAGTCCTGAAATGACTTAGTTTGTGTCGAGTCGACGTTAAACCCCATTTCTCTTTCTCTCTCCCACTTGCAGGTCCTGTACAGTCTCTGTGTACCACCTGGTTCAAATATCATTTTATTTGCATAATTTTACAAGTAAAAAAAACTCAACTCAATACGAGAGCTGTTTCTTCTTCTCCACCAGCTTGTGTTAGGCCGTAAACATAAGTAAAAAATAACTTAAAAATCGTTCATGACTGGGTGTGGATGGTCAAATGATTAACACGCCTGTCTCAAAGTTTGCCATTGAAGTGATGTTTTGATTCCCAGCTTCCCCGCTTGTACATGACAAGGATTATTTTCTATAATTGTTTATTTTAGATGAAGAAGATCGAGGATGGACGAGTTCTATACGAGAGATTAGTGGAACAGTTCCCCAACGCCGGAAAATACTGGAAGATCTATATTGAACAGGAGGTTAATAATGATTTTTATTCTATATTTTGATAACCGTAAATTATAGATATTCTTATAAAGATCAGGGATTTTTGACAATATGATTAAAAAGTCGTAAGATATGCATTAAATATTCGAAAGTTGTTATTTTTATTGACATAAAACATTCACATTAAACAAGTTTGTTACTTTGAGCTTCGTTAAGACATTTAGCCCCTTATTACACACAGATTTTGGCCCTTTGATCTAGCAGACCTTTTAGCTCATGTTTTAAAAAGATTTATTTTTCTCGAAATAATCATCAAAGTATTTTCTCGTTTTATCTATAATTTCCATGAAATCATTTTCCTGGTACTGAGTAATTATAATTTACTGTTAAATAAAATGTTTAACAATTTGATAAAACTTTTCAAATCACATTATTTATTATGTTTTTATTTTATTCTTGCATAATTTATGTTAACATTAGCAGGTGTTGTGTTGGGTTGTTTACATTTTTATTCAAACTAGAATTTAAAAAGTTTGTATAAAAGAATCTAAAAATTTTCTGGTGTTTCGTAGTCTCTTCGTTGTTGTTTTAATTATGAATGTTGTGAGAGAAAGAAGGATAAGGATTGTTGAGTAAGGGTTTGTTTGGAGAGAAAGGAAGAGGGGGTTTGTTGAGAGAGAAAGAAGGATGAATGAGATTCACAGCTGGTTTGTTTACTTCTAATTGGAATGCAGATTCTTATGGAAGACATTGGGTTGAATGGTTTGTTTTGTACCCACTGAATGAAACTGTTTAATTAAAAAAGATAAAAGAAAATTTGATTTAGGTTTAGGTTGGTGTACTAAACGAATATCCCAATATCCATTATCATCTTAATTCCTGTTGTCACTCCAATTTCTGCTGTCACTCCAATTTCTGTATTTATCCCAATCCCCAGAATGAAATTGTTTAATTTAAAAAAAAAAAAAATTGATTTAATTTAGACTGGCCTACAAAACAGTAACAGCCATTCCAATTTCGCTGTCACTTCAATTTCTGTGGTTACCGGAATTTCCATAGTCATCCGAATTCCCCCAAATTCGTGTTGTTTGGACTGAACTATATCTGGTCTTAACACTCACCATTTATTTTATCAAAACAGTGTGTAAAAGGTATGGATTAGAAACTGAGTACAACATTATCGGTGCCATCTTGGAATAAGTGATTTCATATCAAAGGAACAAGCATGACAAGTTTTATATTGATCGTTCCAGAATTGGCAGAACCTTAGGCTTTATCGAGGAGTGTCAGCCCAAGATGAGTAGCGATTGGTTAATGTCTGTCCCTGATCCAAAAATGTTCAAACATTCCATCATTGGCTGGATGTTCAATCATTGTCAGTCAAAAATGTGTATGCATTGCAGAAACAAACCAGCTATGAGTGCAAACCAACAAAAATGTATGAATGAAAATGTGATTAGTTTTGAAAGAGTTTGTAGTTCTTCCCCTAAATAAATTTGATATCTAATTGATAGAATGACAAACTGCACACATGCAGACGTGAAAATACTGACTTTATTTATACTGTATCTGACACAAGATGAGAAACTATGGAACTAGCACCTGACATGTTGAACTTTATAAATATCATTAAAAACCTAGTCTTGGTTACCAATAGACCTCTTATTCTTCAACGTGACAAGGAGTAGGTCGCCTGTCCAACCTTGTGGCTTTTCTCCAGGTCCTGCGGTTTCCTCCCACTTCTAAAGATCCCTACGAGTAAGTAAATTATTGAAAAACAATTGAACCATGTGTTAGTCCCGAACTGACCTAGTTTGTATCGAGTGGACATTAAACCACATTTCTCTCATTCCTAGTCTTCAACGTACAGAGGGCCTCGGTCCGATGTCAGCATTTGATAAAATGTTCCATAACCCATGCGTAACCTGGTCACCAGGAGTTTGTTTATGTAGTTGATTATCCAGTAAATTTCTCCAAGTAAAGAAAAAGTTTCGTTCTCCTCTTACCGAAATAAACCACATATCATGACATATCTCGTGCGTTATTATAAACAAACATGAATCATGACGACGAATTAGGATTAACTATAGATATCATCGATGAGGAGAGTGTTGGATATTGAACTGGCAATGCAAACGCATTTTCTGAACGCCAATTCTTAGATTGGGTTGGATGGCTGAATTGTTAGCGTGCTGTATCATACGGCCTGCCATTGAGTCAACTGGTGTGGTTTCGATTCCCCGGTTGTTCAAGGCAAGGAGTAGGGTTGCCTGTCCAACCTCGTGGGTTTACTCCGGGTACTCCGGTTTCCTCCCACTGCTAAAGACCCCTACGGGCAAGCTAATTATTGAAATGAAATTAAACCATATGTTTGTCCTGAAATGACCTAGTTTGTGTTGAGTGGACGTTAAACCCCATTTCTCTCTCTCACACAGAGTTATTTTTTTTAAGGGGCTAGTTACCTCACTTAGACTTTGTTCATGTTAATGTAAAAGACCTGATAATCTAGCCGATGACCTATTATTCTCAAATGTTAACAACCCAGGTAGAATATTTGTACCAATCTGATTAAAATACAGATTTATATTTCGTCTCATTTTTTTTTTTTATACTTTCGATGGCTTACACCAATCTGTTCAACAGGCAATTACTTACGAATTATCTCTGTCACACATGACTGTCTTCAACACGTGCAATGACACCAAAGCGGCTTCAATCATTGGCTCCATGACTAGTGCATTGTTTACATAAGACGTAACTACTTCGGGCAAAATGATGCCTTTTACCCATTTTAATACCCATTTAGACTAAATAGGAAATACTTTTTAACTACAAATACTTCAAACGTCTTTATTTATTTTTCTTTTACCTCAAAAAAATGTTTTAGAATTTAATTTGTTGAAAGAAAAAAGTTAATATGAGGGACTAATTAAGTCGTGTCGATGTCATCCTTATCAGTGATTGTAGTGGCGTAGCGATTATTCACTGCTGATCAGTGTGGGCCTACACTAAATGACGATCTGACCTGTTGTTTTGGGAGGTCACATCAGAGGTCATGTGAGCGACTTTTGACCCTATGACGTCAAATGTTTCATTAGCCAAACAGCATTGATATTTCTAGTGGATTACCCACAGTTTAGTGGACCTCACGCCAGATCTGCTTTATAACAACTCTTCCAGATTCTAGTTTAGTAAAAAATAATTTTGAACTATGAAAAACACAATAAAATAGGATCTGTGTTTTAATCAGATTTGTCTAAATGATAGAGACTATTGAAAAACTCTGATAATAGATAAATCTGTGCAAGACAAAATGAGAGACATTAGAGAGACTGTGTCCGACAAAATCAGGCCTTGAGTTCACAAAGCATTTTCAGATTTTAATGAAACAGGCATTAAGCAAGATCTAAATCTGCCTATTGCAGGTCTTTTTGGGCCTTAAATGTTATATAAATTATTAAAATAGCATTATGCAAGAGCAAAATCTGCTTATTACAGGTCTTTCTTTAGACCTGAGATGGTATCTAAATAATCAATTAGACATTAATTATCATATCCAGACCATAATAAACTCTTAAAGTCAAGGCTAGCCTTCGATGTTAGCAGATTGAATTCCTATATGCCGCTTAATGGCCGTTGGTAATTAAATCAATCAAGTGAATAATCGAGACTATGCTGTTCATATTAATGATTTGAGTAATGATGACTGAGGCTATGTGAATATTTCAAACGCTTTTTTCTCGGCTAAGAGGGGACCAATTTGACTGAAATTTTTAACAAATTACCTTTACACTATCTAGTTTTAAACTATTATAGTGAGAACTGCCATCTCTTTGTCTTATCTCCCATAATGTAACTTTAAATTACACATTATTAACAGGCATGGTTTTGATTCCCTGCTTGTGTATGTGACGAGGAGAAGGGTCGTCTGTCCATATTACGCTTTCCTCTCACAGCTACAAAAATCCCTACGCGCCAACAAATTCTTGAAATAAAATGTAACCGTGAGTTAGTCCCCAAATTACCTAGTTTGTGTTAAGAGTAGGTTAAACACTCCCTGTCTATCATTCTCAGTAAAACTTACCACCATCAAAATACAATTTCAAAACATTTAATCAAATACAGTTGAATGTTAAAAGCAGGTCTGGAGGTCGGGTGTGCGATCCCTGCATTGGTTGAGAAAGTTCATCCAGATTTTCCGCCATGGTTCCCCCTTATCAGGGGTCAGATCGAAGGGCCTAACGAGGACAGTTATTTAGTCGTTCGAATGGGATGAAAAAACGTGGTTCCATATACACATTGGTGTGCATGTAAAAGATCCCTTGACAGTTGGAATTCGGTATAAGAGGAGGCCGTAGTGCTGCTGTCCGGGCAAAATTTCTGTCATAGCACACTGCATGTCATATGCCCATCTTCATTAGCCCAGTTCGGAGCAGAACTGTAGAACGTTTATTATATTAGAAATATATATAAAAAAAACTCTGGGATAACCCTGTGAAAAAAACATTTTGTTAGTGCAAGATAATCAAAGTACTTGAAGAGTTTGAAGTGCCAGTAATGTTTTGAGTGAGTTAGTTTGTGAGTATGGATTTAGTATGAAAGCAGAAGGTGCTAGCAGCTTGTCGGAAGTGCAACAGCTTTTATTTCTCGCTTTTGATTCTAGCATTTTATATATAAATAAATCCTGGTAAGTTTAATTATTGATGTTATGATTGAAGTTGAGTTATCAATATATGATCCAGTATTCATCCATTTAAAGTATACAATACATTACTAAATACAGGTTAAATAAATATCTTAAAGGTACACATTTAAAAGTATTTTTTTTATCTTTTCTTGTGTTGGCTTTAAAACTGAAATAATAAAATAACTTACACAGAATACTAAATTTCTCTTTCCGACGGTCAATTTGATTAAATTACAGCTCTATATTTTATTTTTTTTTTTTTTACACTTTCGATGGCCTCTATTTCATGAAGATCTCACAGAGAACCTGACAAGGACAGCTGTCTGGTCATTGGGATGGAACGAAAAAAGCATGTAAAAGATCCCTTGACAGTTGGAACTTGATATAAGAGTAGGCTGTAGTGCCGCTGTCCAGGCAAAATTTTCCGCGTAGCACATTGTGTGGCGTATGCCCGTCTGCATTATCCCGGAGCAGAACAGTTAAACCCCATTTCATTTCATTTCATATTGATATCTGAACATTTGTGGGGGGTTGGGTGGCCGAATGATTAGCATGTGCACGCTGTATCATACGGCCTGCCATTGAGTTCACTGCCGTGGTTTCGAATCCCCAGTTGTACATGACAAGGTGTAGGGTTGTCTGTCCAACCTTGTGGGTCTCCGGTTTCCTCCAACTGCTAAAGACCCCAACGCGCAAGCGAATTAATGAAATAAAATTTAACCATATGTTAGTCCCAAAATGAGGAGTGGACGTTAAACCCCATTGCTATCTCTTTCTCTCTCTGAACAGTTGTGGTGCCTTTTCCCATCTTGTTGAGTAGCGTCCCAATGTTTCAAGCGTGCACATCAGTAGATAAAAACTTCGAGCTCCAGCGGCACAGTAAGTCATTGGCTCACAAAAATCTAGGCCAAGTGTACTATCGTGAATGGATGGCCGAATGGTTAGCACAATCACGCTGTATTATAATAAGGTCTGTCATCGAGTCAACTGGCGTGGTTTTGTTTCACTCCCCAGTGGTACATGATAATAGCAGGATCGTCTGTCAAACCTCGTGGGTTTTTTCCTGGTTCACAGGTTTCTTTCCACTGCTATAGACACTACGTGCAAGAGAATCTTTGAAATAAAATTAAACCATAAGTTAGTACAGAAGTGACATAGTTTATGACGAGTGGACGTTAAACCCCATTTATCTGTCTCATTAGCTCAGTCTCTGTAGAACAGTTGGATCTTCACCCCCTGTTTCATTTTATTTGACATTGGAATCACGGTGGGTAAGGCCTTGGCTCGCTAGCCTGGAGGTCGAGTGTTCGATCCTTTCATTGGCAGAGAAAGTTCATCTCGATTTTCCAGCGTGGAGGGCCAGACAAGGACAGCTGTCTAGTCATTCTGATGGGACGAAAAACCAAGGTCCTGTGTACACATTGGCATGCACGTAAAAGATCCCTTGGCAGTTGGAATTCGATATAAGAGTAGGTCATAGTGCCGCTGCCCGGGCAAAATTTCCCTCATAGCACACTGTATGGCATATGCCGGTCTTCCATTAGCCCAGGTAAGGTTCAGAAGAGTAGGACGTTAAACCCCATTTCATTTCATTTCATTGTTCTTTGAAAAAGAGAGATTCGGTATTTCTTGTGAGTTATTTTGATTATAGATGTTAATATAATGTTCTTCCATCACAAATATGTTTCAAGACTATACTCACTTGCATTTACAACCAACAGCATGCTACATGGCCTGAATTTATGTTCGTGAAATAAACACATCTTCTCTTCATGAGCCATGGGATGGTCAAAAATCATCTTTGGAAATGATCAACAGATGGATAACTATCACTAAAACTCTGGTATCATGTAGTGGTGCTGTTTTAGCAGGAATTTCTGTATTAGATGGCAAATTGTTTTAATTACTCAAAGTCACTCTATCAGGAACTTGGGAGTTAGATAGCTAATGGTTAGCACATGCACTCTGTATCATAAGGTCCGAGTCAACTGGCATGGTTTCCATTTACCGGTTGTGCATTTTTAGTCTGGTTGTATCACCAAATCACACAGTTTGTACGCAGGAAATTTAGAAACTCTTTTTGATATAGAAACTCTTGCTATAATAGCACAATACATGATACACTAGCTGTAGTGTATATCATAGTTAGTCATTCTTGGTATCTCCAGTGGTATCGCTCTGTTTTACTCCACAGGGTTTTCACAAATTCAAGTTATCTGCCCTTGACTGCAGTTTGATTCTACGAACCAATCCTACCAGTCTTATCGTCATTGTTAATGGTCACAACAGTGGCCTTAGTTGCAATAAGATGCGAGTTGCGTCCCTTTGCCAATTTATTTTTCAAATAAAGTATCAAGGGTCGATAATTTGACTGTGTTACCCTGGTAAACGCACCCAGAGGTTGGTGGAGTCAAACGGAACGTTACCACTGTGGATACTGAGAATCAGTAAAGGTAGGTACAGTACCTGCGGTTCATTAGAATACTAGTTTTGAAAGTAAATATTTTAACAGGGCACATTTGCCATCTTCAATTTACAACTGTCAGAGTACCTGGGTTTCCTGTCATATCCAAATGACTAGACCGAGAATTTAGCAATTGAATTTTAAGCCTAGCCTCGATCATCATAATTAAAATCGTACGCTAAAAAATACAGTCTCAATTCTTTTTTTTTTTTTATTTAATCAGCAGCAGATCGGATTCCAATCCAGTCAATATCCCAGACTAGTGATGACATCGAGACTTGATTAATGTCCAGTTAATAATTTAGATAACATTTAAGGCCTAAAGAAAGACCTGCAAAAGGCAGATTTAGCTCTTGAGTAATGTTAGCTACGAGAACATAGCTCCAAATGTTGAGATCTGCTTATGGACGGTTGAGAGATGATTTTTTATACGCCCACATTTTCATGTGGACGTATATTGTCGCCCCTGTTCGTCCGTCCGTCCACCATTGTTTGTGAACAGTCTACAGGTCACAATTTTTATCCGATTTCAATGAAACTTAAAATATAGGTTTATCACCCTAAGATCTCGGTTCCTTTCGATAGTGGGATGTATCGGACTGTAACATGATGGGTTATGGCCCATGACTGTTCGAAAAATCACGTTTTTTAGCTTGTGAACAGTGTAGAGGTCACACTTTTGAACCGATTTGGATGAAACTTGAAATGCATGTTTACAACCCAAAGATCTTGGTTCATTTCGATATTTCCGCCAATCGGATCGTAACTTCCTGAATTATGGCCCTTGATTGTCCGAAAAATCGCCCTTTTTAGCTTGTGGTCTCTCTGGAGGTCAAAATTGTTATCCGATTTAAAAAAACGTTTGATTATATCACCGTTCCATGGTTCTGAAGGTGGGGTTCGAATTTCGTGAAAATCGGACCAAAATTGAGACAAATGGCCGCCGTTTTTACACGAATAGTGTGAAAATATGTTACATCAAGGTTGTGAACCATATAGAGGTCACAATTTTGAACCGATTTTGATGAAACTTGACACATATGTTTATAACCCAAAGATCTTGGTTCCTTTCGAT
The DNA here is from genome assembly GCA_036850965.1 of Patella caerulea. NCBI lineage: Eukaryota > Metazoa > Mollusca > Gastropoda > Patellidae > Patella > Patella caerulea. The sequence goes on from JAZGQO010000015.1 coordinate 33,325,015, forward strand.
ATTTGCGCCCATCGGATTGTAACTTCCTGAATTATGGCCCCTGATTGTCCGAAAAATCGCCCTTTTTAGCTTGTGGTCCCTCTGGAGGTCAAAATTGTTATCCGATTTAAAAAAACGTTTGATTATATCACAGTTACATGGTAATGCAGAGAGAGTTTGAATTTCGTGAAAATCGGACTAGAATTGACGGACAAAATGGCCGCCGTTTGTACACGAATAGTGTGAAAATATGTTATATCAAGGTTGTGGACCCTATAGAGGTCACAATTTTGAACTGATTTTGATGAAACTTGAAATACATGTTTATAACCTAATGATCTTGGTTCCATTGCATATTTGCCCATATCGGATCATAACTTCCTGAATTATGGCCCCTGATTGTATGAAAAATCACCCTTTTTAGCTTGTGGTCCCTCTGGAGGTCACAATTATTATCTGATTTAAAATAACGTTTGATTATATCACAGTTACACCGTAGTTATGGGTGAGTTTGAATTATGATTTTCTGATGATTACTTAAAATGCAACAACTCTTGTTGACTGCCCGGGCGATTTGGCTGCTGTGTGGGCGTATGTTTCGTTGCCTGGCAACCTATTTTTTTTATTTAGAATAATGTATTTAATAATTGTCCATGCATTTGTGGGACAATATCCAATTTTTCAATGGTGAAATGAACAAAAATTATAATTCTGAAGCAGCATTTACATTTGGGGGGGGGAAGTTGCCAAATGTTTAACGTGTTGATGATGGTGATATGATAATGATGTTTGTATCGTGCATCTATTCAATCCACTAGAAATGCACTAGGCAACTAGAAAATGTTCTCACGTTGTAGTGTTAATGATAATGACTAAATAACCAAGTTTTCACTTTGGATTTAAAAACTGACACAGATTCACATTGTCGGATATTTTCTGGAAGTGTATTCTAAACAATTGATGCGCTGTGTCGAAAAGTTCTAGATCTAAATGATTTCAAATTATAGGCAGGTACATCCAATAATAGTTTTCCTTCTTAGGTTGATACAGTGATACTAGATTTTGAAGGTAACCTGGCGCGGATTTGTTTATTGATTGATAGGTTAACGATAAGACTTTAAAGTTGATCCTTTCTCGAACACGGAGCCAATGTAATTTGTTCAAGACGGGTGTGATGTGTGATCTTGATTTAGTTTTTGTGACAATGTAAGCAGCGCTGTTTTGTAATCTTGTGATAGTTTTAATTGGCACTTGAAATCTGTGCGTTAATGAAGTTTTAATGGCTATTATCAAAATTGTTGACTTTTCATGTTGATTTTTAAATTAGGTCTATTTAGAATAATTGTTTAATTAGGTTACAAATATGCAATCATTTTGGATCTACATTGTAGTATTCTAATATTTTGTTTTCCAAATGAGAAAAAAATGTTTTTTTCCACTTCACAAATTGGCATATTGGGCTTTGACAATCAGATTAAACTTAATTCTGAACAACTAAGACCCCTCGTAATTATTTGTCATTGTAGCATAACAATATAGACTCATTTTAACTACAGGGAATATTGTTTAAGTTTAATTTTGGCTACAGGGAATATTGTTTAAGTTTAATTGTGCCTACAGAGAATACTAGGGTAGGCTGTAGCACTGCTGTACGGGCAAAATTTCCAACATATTGCACAGTACGACACATGACCGTATTCAGGAGCCCAATCGGAGCAGAACAGTAGGATGATAATTGCATTTTCATTTCATTTCAACTACACGTATATACCAACTTGTACAAAGCATCCGTTGGATAAACTTAAAGGTATTTTATATCAACATGGTTAATCCCCAAAAGTTAAAAACCATACAAGATCAAGGGTACTTCCATTTGAAAATACATTAGTCAAGACCTTATTCAGATGAGGGGGGGGGTGGGATGGCCTAGTGGTCTAAAGTGCTGCGCTTGCGGCTGTGGTTTCGAGCCCTGGTGTGAGCGTATGTGGCATGGAGATAGGGGCGCCTTCTCAACCTCGTGGGTTTCCTTCGGGCACTCCGATTTCCTCCCACTGCTAAAGACCCCTACGCGCAAGCGAATTATTGAAATAAAATTAACCATATGTTAGTCCCGAAATGACCTAGGTTGTGTTGAGTGGACGTTAAACCCCATTTCTCTCTCTCTTTTATTCAGATGAATAGATTTGAAAATAGTAAGTGCTGAAGAACCGCAGTACATACAAACAGAAGGTTAATGCATGCGTGTTGCATCATAAGATCTGTCATTAAGTCAACTGGCGTAGGTTCGATTCCCTGATTCTACGTGACAAGGAGTAGGGTTGCATGTCAAACCTTTTGGGTTTTCTGTGTCCTCCAGTTTCCTCTCTCTGCTAAAAACGACCAGTACACATGCAAAATATTGAAATAAAACTAAACCAAGTATTACTCTTGAAATGGCCTAGTTTGTGTCAAGTTGACGTTAAAGGGACAATCCCAATAAGAACAGAGTCTCAAAAATTAAAGTCCAAGTATTTATGAAATTTATGGACCAAAACATATTGGCATGGTGTATTTACCTTGTCTCAAAATTTCTGCTCAAAATATTGAGTCGTTTGGACGTGAACGTCAACACTGCTTATCCGGACCCTTTTAAGATTTTGGGTCAATTTTTTCATTGGGTGACCTGATAATCGATTAACATTTCTTGAGAGGTCTATACAGTGAATGACCCATGCACTGTACTTGATAACAAAAGGTAAATTTCACCTACATATTATTTTTATAGAAAAAAGTCTGGTTTTATCTAGATACTGTATAATACAACGGTCTCCATTTCCAGATGAAGATCGTCAGGTTTAAGTTATTTACAAGCGTATCACAAATATCGGGTTAGTAGGTGGGCCTTAGGTTATGGAATTTAAAGGATTTTAACACAAAATTAAGCAGTTATATTCCCCCAAAAGTTATCGGGATTGGCCCTTTAAACATAAAATAAACCAATGAGACAAACCAGAAGACAATGGGACACACAATCTGAGTAAAACACACAACCTATTTTGTTTCGTTTTTTATAGTTCAAAATTTCATTTTACTTGTCTTCACTACACTGGGGATCTGGAAGAGTTGCTACATTACCGGTGTTTTGGTTGATGGTGAGGGCAAGTTCTTGGTGTGCTTTGCACCATACTGAGGGTAAATCACAAGAAATATCAACGCTCATTGATAAATTAATGTCTGACATCATAGCTTCAAAAGCTTGTATGACTGCTGACATGTCCTTACAGTAGAACATGTCAGATCTTGATGTAGTGTTGGCCATCGAAAGTATAAAAAAACGAAACCAAATATAGATCTGTATTTTTATCAGATTGATGGGAAATACAAGTTTAACTGAAATTGCAAGCGATATACAGACATGGTACATATTAAATGGAGGGGGGCTGTAGGCATACACAGCACTCATCCTTGGTTACCCAGTGTACTCATTCCGTTCTACTCCACTATACCCTGGGTTAATCCATAGGGTTTCCACGATTTCAAATTATCTGATTGTAGTTAGAGTGTACGAATCAATCAAAAAACAATTTACAAACCAGTCTTATGTAGACTCTTTTGCGTCATTTTTTACGTCATAGAACTACATTGTTTTCAAACAATATGGCGGCTTGTTTGACAGATTATGAGAAAGTTGGTAAAAAATTTAATATAAAAGAATTGACGAGCACAAAAAGATGGCAGGGAAAGTTCTGTCATGAAATTCTTAAATGACACTGATTTTTCTACTACGCGGTAGGTATTTTTCTTAGTGTCATATTCGCAAAGTGCGCAAGAACGGACTGAGGTCACCATGTGTGGGTAATTCTTTGTTGATAGTTACTTCCCCTCGCCTATTACCTTTCCAAGTAACGCTTATGGGATTTGACGATAAAAATATCACTATCCGCCAGGGCAGATAATTTGAAATCGTGGAAACCCTATGGATTAACCTAGTGGTATAGTGGAGTTGAACGGAATGAGTACACTGGGTAACCAGTGACACGGCACTGTACAGACCTGGGCCTATAATGGCACACACTTCACTCAAAATGAAAAATAAACTTAAAACAAATGAATACCAGAAAAGTGCAATGGAAATGATTGTGGACGGCATAAGTTACGTCAAAAATAGTATGATAATTTGAAGATATTTTCTGAAAACGCAAAAAATTACCAATTTACTAAGGGTATGAAATAATTATGTTAAAATGGACAAAAATTTTGTACTGGTTTCTTTGATGAATTTCCAACTGCAAAAGCTACGTCAAGAATAGGATGATAATCGAATGTATTTTCTGAAAATCTCAGTTAAGTGATAAAAATTTTAAAAGAATAAACTAGTGACTAAATGAATAAGATGTTGGCTCGCTACCCGTACTGAAAGAGTTCTTCAGGATTTTCCGGCATGGTTTCCTCTTTAAATATGGCAAGGGACGACATATTAGTTAGGTCAAAATACAGTTTAACCCCCTAAAAATTGCAACAAAAGGTTTCTCAACTAATTCTGGCAAGATTTAGTGTACCTAATAATGTACTAAAAGTTTACCAAAGGAGGACCCCAGGAAAAGTGTTTTTTAAAGATGGCATCAAAAATGGCCACCGAAACGTCTTGCAAAGATCATCACTGTTAAACTATCAACTCGGATTCGATGATCTTGCTGTCTTTTCCTAGGTTTTTGGGGGACAAGAACACATTAAGATCATGTTGGCATATTATGTCAAAAATGGCCGCCAACACCTCCAAATGACTGATGATCTTGATGTCTATCCCCAGGTTTTGGGGGACACGGAACACATTAAGAGAACTTTGGATGTCACTGAGCTGTTCAATCATTACGAAATTTAATTCTTGACCTTCAGCTGTCTACTATTACCTAATGCACAAACACCCTTGTCCAGAGTGTTCAATTCTGAGTGTCATCCACAAGGTTGAGAAGGCGCCCCTATCTCCATGCCACATACGCTCACACCAGGAATCGAAACAACAGCTGCAAGCCAGAGGTGACCGGCCAGCTAGAGGTCGAAGCACGGCACTCTAGACCACTAGGCCATCCCAACCCCCCACATACAACTGGGGAATCAAAACCATGCCAGTTGACTCAATGATAGACCTAACGATGCAGCACACACCTGCAAAAATATCCTCAGTGCAAACTTGATGTCATATATCTGTCTTTATTAACCCAGCTGGTGCAAAAATAGGAGGGTGTTAAACCTCATTTCATATATTAGCATTAGTGGGCCTGCTTTGCGTTGGCCTAGGAGCCACTGTGGCTAAGTGAGTAAGACGTTAGCTTGGAGGTCATGTGTTCGATTCCTGCATTGGCTGAGAAAGTTCAACAGAATTAGCCCAGCTGGTGCAAAAATAGGAGGGTGTTAAACCTCATTTCATGTAATAGTGGGCCTGCTTTGTTTTGGCCTAGAAGCCACTGTGGCTAAGTGAGTAAGACATTAGCTTGCTAGCTTGGAGGTCATGTGTTCGATTTCAGCATTGGCTGAGAAAGTTCAACAGAATTAGCCCAGCTGGTGCAAAAATAGGAGGGTGTTAAACCTCATTTCATGTAATAGTGGGCCTGCTTTGTTTTGGCCTAGGAGCCACTGTGGCAAAGTGATTCCAGCATTGGCTGAGAAAACTCATCAGGATTCCCCCTTGTCGGTACTGCAAGATGGAGGGCCTGACAAGGACTGCTGTCTAGTTATTTGGACTGGACGGACAGACGAGGTCCTGTGTTGTACACACATTGGTGTGCACATAAAAGATCCCTAGGCTGTTGAAATTTAATATAAGAGTACCTGGTAGATTATAGTGCCGCTGTCTCTGCAAAATTTTCCAAAATATGAGGTCAGTGATCTGACTATATAAGAAAATAGTAGTGGGTATGTTTTAAACAAATCAGGGATCTCCTCCCTTCCGCTAACACAAACATGCTGGGGTGGATCCAGAGGAGGGGAGGGGTCATGGTGGTTTTGGCGGGATAGAACCCGCCCTTCTCAGTTACATAAAAAACAATGTAAAACAACACTTTATCATCAGATGGTGGGATAGGATGGGCATTCAAAGCGTGAAGTAATAATATAGACATGTGTGATAAGTACGAACAATCCAAACCATTAGTCAAAATTCAAAGTCCCAAAAAAACAGTCAAGGCAAAATAGTGTAATGAGCAAATGGACTGTTCACCGTGTACAAAATACACGAAAGACAGTGGTAACATGTGTCTAGAAGAGTAAGCTTACCCTGCCTGGCGCCACACCCGCCATAGCTGCATCCAAACTATTAGACTAAATCTAAATAAAATAGCATGATTGGCCAATAGACTACAATTAATACTTTGCATGTGCTAACATGAGATTGTTATTATTAATGTCATATATGGTCCAGTCGCCATGGCCACCGTGAGATTGTTATTATTAATGTCATATATGGTCAAGTAGCCATGGCCACCGTGAGATTGTTATTATTAATGTCATATATGGTCCAGTAGCCATGCCAACGTGAGCTTGTTATTATAATTGTTGCATATGATCCAGTGGCCATGTCAACATGAAATTGTTATTATAAATGTCATATATGGTCCAGTAGCCATGCCAACATGAGATTGTTATTATAAATGTTGTGTTTTCTCCAGTAGCCATGCCAACATGAGATTGTTATTATAAATGTATTTTGTATTTCAGTTAAAACAGAAGAACTATGAAAGGGTTGAAAAGGTTAGTAATTCATGTATACATGTGGTCGAAGCTAGTTAATCACACCATTTGCATTCCTTTAACTAGAAGAGTTGGGTGGCTGAATAGTTAGCATGTGCGCATTGTATCATTAGGTCTGTCATTCAGTCAACTGGCAAGGTTTTGTTTCCCCAGTTGTACGTGACAAGGAGTAGGGTCGCTTGTCCAACCTTGTTGGTTTTTCTGGGTCCTCCAGTTTCCTCCCACTACTAAAGACCCCAACATGCAAGCGAATTATTGAAATAAAATTGAACCACGTGTAAGTCCTGAGAAGGTCTACTTTGTGTCGAGTGGACATTAAACCCCATTTCTCTCTCTCTACTGTATTGAAAACATGCTTGATGTTTATTCATAATTCTCGTTGTTTTGTTTCAGTTGTTTCAGAGATGCTTGATCAAGGTATTAAATATAGATCTTTGGAAACTATATCTAAGTTACATCAAAGAAACAAAAGGAACTCTACCATCTTACAGAGAAAAAATGGCCCAAGCTTACGATTTTGCTTTAGAAAAAATCGGTATGGATATTATGTCTTATCAACTATGGACAGAATATATCAACTTTCTTAAATCAGTGTAAGTTTAGTTATGTTTTTTTTTGCCAGTGAGTAAAACGTTAACTTCAGACATGATTTTTTCCCGCTTTTTGTCCCGTCAGGTTCTGATGATTTTTTTGCGGTCGGTTCCGATTTTTGACAACGCCTTTGTTATGATATTGTTCCGCTTTAATTAATTCAAGCACCTTGTTTCAAAAACGTAATATCATAAAACAAACAATCATTAATTTTTTCCTGACAAATTTCTGTCATTCTGTACAAGTGACACAGAGTTTCTCTATCGTGCCTATGATACGGTACGTAATCATCGTCAGTTCTTTCGCGCTATGGCTAAGGTCGAAGATCGAGACGTCAACACCAAACTATTCAACAAACGACTTTAAAATGGATGGAAATGGTTGGAACAGAAGTTGGAAGGCGAGCTTGTGAGACATTCTATTCGTAAAGTCAATTCCCGAAGAGTTGTGAATTATTATTATTAATTACGGTCCGAGGGATGGAGAAGTTTAATCGATTTAGAGCAACATATTTCCTGTGTTGGCCGAGGCAGTTCATCGGGATTTTCGAATGGAGGGCCTTGGATGTGACAAAAAAAAACCAAGAGGTTCTGGGTACACATTGGCATGCATGCATTGGAATTTGATACAAGAGTGGGCTGTAGCGTTAACGTTCCCTCGTAGCATACTATAACGTATGCCATCTTCATTAGCTCAGTAGGAAGTTAAACCCTAAATCAGTTTAAGTTTCATTTCTGTTTGATATGAAATGTTTTTTTTAGGGATGCTGTAGGGTCGTATGCTCAGAATCAGAGAATAACAGCAGTACGTAAAGTTTACCAACGAGGTGTTGTCAACCCAATGATAAATATAGAAATATTATGGAAAGAATACTGTAGCTATGAAAACGTAAGTAGTATCCTGTATCACATGTTATGAAGCATACTTTATAACATTCTTCTCTAACTATAATTGTCAATGTCTGGTATCATGGCGTGTTGTCTGTGACATAACCCTTAGTGGATGTGGGCGTTAAATTCATTCCAACAGGATTGATCATTATAAGGTTTCACGATTGACGAGTGGTAGGGCATTAACCTCTCACAAGCTTTATTGTTGTAAGGTGTCACAATTGACGGGTGGTAGGGCATTAACATCTGACTAGAATTTCCTTGGTGCAAGTCCAGGCATTGGCCTTGAAGAGCCTTATGGATATTTCAAGCCTTGTGCTCACTTGTCAGAGCTAGGCCTTTGGGGCAGGGCTGACAAAAAATGTGATTGAGAGAGAAATGGGGTTTAACACAAACAAGTTAATTTCAGGAATAGCATATGGTTCAATTTTATTTCAATAATTCGCTTGTGTGGAGGGGTCTTCACCAGTGAGATGAAACCAGAGGTTGGACAGAAGACCCTATTCCTATAACATACAAACAAGACCCTATTCCTTATAACATACAAACAGGAAATAAAAACCACGCTACTTGACCACCCCTACACCTCCCATGTGCCTGGTCGTTGACTATTGAAGCTTGTAGAAAAGCATACAGAAACATTGCCATTGTGGAAGAATTCTCACTCCTCATATTGCATAGATGACTATGAAAATAAATTACTTCCTGTACGTATAATATGTTGGTTTCAAAATGACTGAATACTGCTTTAATTGACTGCATAGATGACTATGAAAAAAAATTACTACCTGTACGTATAATATGTTGGTTTCAAAATGACTGAATACTGCTTAACTGAAGTCACGGGTACACGATGGTGTGCAGGTTTAAAAACCCTTGACAATTGGAATTTTATGTAAGAATAGGCTTTAGCATCACTCTTCGGGCAAAATTTCTGTCATAGTATAATGCCAGTTACGGCATATGTCCGTCTTCATTACCATGTTAGTCCCAAAATATCCTAAGTGTTTTGATTGCTTAGCTTCTGGTAGGCATATTTTTCGTTGCCAGGCAACCTATATTTATTTTCTATATTTTGTAGAGTGTAAATCCACTAATCGCTAAGAAAATGACAGAAGACAGAGGACGAGAATATATGAATTCTAGACGTGTTGCTAAGGAGTATGAGGTTGCTACGAGAGGATTAGATAGAAATGCACCGTCGGTACCTCCACAAAATAATCCCAATGAATCCAAACAGGTAATATTTTATATATTGCATATTAGAGAGAGACACAAACTAGATTATTTCGGGACTAACATATAATTCAATTTTATTTCAATAATTCGCTTGCGCGTAGGGGTCTTTAGCAGTGGGAGGAAACCAGAGGACACAGAGAAAACCCACAATGTTGGAAAGGGGCCTCTACTCCTTGTCACGTACAACCTGGGAATTAAAACCATGCCAGTTGACTCAATGACAGACCTTATGATACAGCGCACACATGCTACCCCAGTGCATATTGTTAATTTCTAACTAGGAATTTATGAGATCTTCCGCTTAATGCACATTAAATCCAAAAATGGATAATCAAAACTATGTTTTTTTTTATCATACCGACTTTAGTAATGATGATCGAGGCAAGGCCCAAATTTCAATCGCCAAATTCTCAGTTCAGAGTGGATCAGTTTGACTGAAATTTTCAGCAAATTGTCTTTACATTATCTAGTTTTCAACTATTATAGTGGGAACTGCCAGCTTTTTATCTAATCTCCCATAAAGTTTGTTGAAGAGAATATATGAATGAAATGAATTACTTCAGGTTGAACTATGGAAGAAGTATATTGCCTGGGAGAAGAGTAACCCACTTCGTACTGAAGATCACGCTTTAATTACAAAACGAGGTAATAACTTTTGCTATCAGAAAATACATGCTTATGTAGGTCTGCAAGTCCCAGTACAGGCCTATGTTTTGAAGATTTGTTATTAAAATCATATACTATGCTTGTGATCATTATCGTTTGGATTATGTATTGTTATTGTATGTACTTCTAATTATGTTAATGGTTTCTTCTGATTATTTTTAAAATGGTGTAAGCTAAAATTATGTATAAATAGGCTGACTAGATGGATATTTGTCATTAACTTGAACTTGTATGTGTTACGAAACGTCGTTATTAAATTATAGAGAAGTAGTTATATGCATATGTACCTTGTGTTGAGTTTTGTTATGAATATATTATGCTGTATGCATGACTAAATCAGGTCTACAACTCCCAGTGTCAACCTATGAAATCCCAGTGTAGCAGATTTTTTATCAACATTGTTTCATGATAAAATGAATGACCAAATTAAACTGTTAAATTGAAAATGCAAGAGAGAGAAATGGAGTTCACTTAGAGTGTGTTGAGGGGAGGTTAAACCCCTATTCTCTCTTTTTTCCCCTCTTTTCAACAATATGTATAAACTTGAGGTATTTGTTCAGGAATTAATAATTAAGAAGAATATCAAGTAATTGCTTATTTTAAATTTTTTGTATTTAACAGTTATGTTTGCATATGAACAGTGTTTATTATGTTTGGGACATCATCCAGATATTTGGTATGAAGCTGCTTCTTATCTTGAACAGTCCAGTAAAATTTTAGCAGAGAAAGGGGTAAGTATCTGTAATTTATTTTGATTTGTTAAAGTTAAACAATAATAACACTTTTTTTTTCTGTAACTATCAATGCATTATCGATACTTTACGGTTATTTTGGAAACTGTGCAAGAGGGAGAATGTTTTTTTTGATGTGATTGATTTTGTTTAGTTATGGTGATTTCATGTGCGTGTATTTTAAACGCAGTTTTTTGTGTGTATTTTCCGTGATGAATCTGTCTGTATGTTATAGGATCAGAATGCTGGTAAGATGTTTGCTGATGAAGCAGCTGCTATTTATGAACGAGCTATATCAACGCTGATGAAAACCAATATGTTAATATACTTCTCATATGCTGATTTTGAAGAGGTTAGTTTCGTTAGACTAATTAATAATAATCCGATTTTGTTAATAATAATCCTATTTTGTTTCATTTTTTATACAAGCGTAATTTAAAATTTCGTTTTACTTGTTAAAAGTCCCAGAATCATTGTGGGAGTCCCGGTAACTCAGTGAGTAAGAAGACCTGTCTTGCTAATCTGGAGGTTTTGGATTTGTCCAACCTTGTGGGTTTTATCTGGATCCTACGGTTTCCTCCCACTGCTAAAGACGTCTACGCACATGCACATTAATGAAATAAAAATGAATCATGTGTTAGTCCTTATCATGGGGGGGGGGGGATGGCCTAGTAATGTAGAGTGCCGCACTTTGACCTTTAGCTGGCCGATCGGCTTGCGGCTGTGCTTTCGAGCACTGGTGTGAGTGTATGAGGCATGGAGATAGGGGTGCCTTCTCAACCTCGTGGGTTTCCTCCGGGCACTCCGGTTTCCTCCCACTGCTAAAGAACCCTACGCTCAAGCAAATTATTAAAATAAAATTTTTAAAAATTCATGTTAGTCCCGAAATGACCTAGTTTGTATTGAGTGGATGTTAACCCATTTCTCTCTCTCTCTCTCTCTCTCTCTCTCTCTCTCTCTCCCTTCCTTATGTTTTTGGAGAAACTTTATTTAGATCCATTTGTATGTTTTAATATTTGTTATTTCAGGGTCGAATGAAGTTTGAGAAAGTTCACAGTATTTATAAAAAGTTTATAGCGTTTGACGATGTTGATCCAACACTGGTAGGTTTAATACGTTTCTATGTTCATTAATCACTTTTCTTATCCTAATATTCTTTATCAATCTCGGCAGGAATAAATATATCAATTATTCATTTATCCTGTTGTTTTCTTGGTAAATATTGACCTGGTTATGAATCATGATAAAAATTGTATCGAAGCATCTGAATCGCAATGCATATCGTAGCGTAACTGCAGTCGCAATACGCAGCACTAGTTAGGACGAGGAGGGCTCATACTAGAAGACTCCACAGTTGCATTGTCATAAGTTTTAACTTGCACTATGCACCTCCCCCATAATCTGGAAAAACCTAGCAAGTCAAATTTTGGTGAAAATTGAGTTAGACCCATATTTGGACTACATTCAACAGTGTTACTAGGTTTTTTCCAGATTACCGCAAACCTATAGAGAATCAAACTCGGTTGCTGGCCATTAAAACATGCATAGAGACAGAATCGATATCTGTATGTAGAATACAGACAGAATGGAGAAACTACTGCAAATTATAGCACAGTGAACATGATTGGAAAAGTTTAGTTAATAGCTTTTCATTTTGACATTGTTTACATCTAAGTCTTTATCCACTATGGAGTAGAAAGTTTTACTGTTGTTGAAATGTAGGCCTACATCCACTAAATTTGGATGCTGTTAACATGTAGGCGTATATCCACTATATGAAATTTGGATGATGTTTTTATGTAGGCCTAATCCATTAATATGAAGTTTAGAATTGTTTACATATAGGCCTATACCCACAATATGAAGTTTTGATTCTGTTTACATGTAGGCCTATATTCACTGTAAAATGTTTAACATTGTTTACATATTAGCATATAGCCAGTGTATGAAATTTGGATATTGTTTGTATGCTTGTATGTAGATCTATATCCGTTATATTATGATGTTTGATGTTTACATGAAGGCCTATATCCACTATATGAAGTTCGATATTGTTTACATGTAGGTCTGATAATGTTCACATATAGGCCTATATCCACTATATGAAATTTAATATTGTTTATATGTAGGCCTATATCAACAATATGAAGTTTGATGTTTACATGTAGGCCTATATCCACTTTCTGAAGTTTGATTCTGTTTATATGTAGGCCTATATCCATTATATGAAGTTTGCTAGACGAGCTGAAGGTATAAAATCAGCGAGGACAGTATTTAAACAAGCACGAGAAGATTCTAGAAGTGGTTTACAAGTTTATGTCTCCGCGGCTCTCATGGAATATTATTGTAGTAAGGTAAGAAAAAATTAGGGCTATTTGTTGTAATATTAACAGGGAGCCATGGTAACGCTTGTTCACCATCTATAAGGAACATATTGTTCTTAGCAAAGGGGGGGGGGTGAGTGGATGACCGAATGGTTAGCGCATATGCGCTGTATCATAAGGTCTGTCCTTGAGTGACAATAATTTCGATTTCCTGCTTGTACGTGACAAGGAGTAGGGTTGGCTGTCCAAACTCGTGGGTTTTCCATGGGTTCTCCGGTTTCTTCCCACTGCTAATAAGCCTTACACACAAATGGATTATTGAAATTAAATGGAACCACATTAGTCCTGAAATGACCTAGTTTGTGTCGAGTGGAGTTAAAACTCCATTTCTCTCTCTCTTTAAGGCCTTAGCAAGTTTTTCCAACCTGGTTTTTGAATGAAGGAAGGCGACTTGTGCTAAACCAAAGGCCTGTGTATAACATTGCCAAGACGTTAAAATCCCTTTATAGTTAAAATCAAAATAAGAATAGGCCATGGCTGTTTTCATTAGCCCAGATGGGGCAGCAAAGTAAGACGTTAAGCCAACTTTCAGGAGAGCACTGATCTCAACGTTTCTTTGCCGATAGCACTCCTTGGAAAACATGAAAAAATACCAACACACCTGGCTAAATATCTATGAAAAATATTTGCAAAATGAAAACATGGCAAGTCATAGACGACATACAATTGTAGACTCAGACTAGTAGTCTTTGACACATAGAATGACTCAAACTAACTAAAGAAAAACACGGTTATGAACTTAATTTATTGCAGTGTTTCGAATTTCATCATTCAAATAGATGGTTTCTTTAGTGAAAAATTTTCTTAGTGTGCTGTTCAAAATTGGGAAGGTTTTGTGGCAGAGAATCACTGCATTAGTGATTCAATGGATTAACAACCCCACAAATGAGGTTCACTTTAATCCTTTTGTTACTGATCACTATGGTAACCATCATCCTGTATATACTTTGATTGTAGGCTATTCTGATAATCAAATTGAGCCCAGTCCTCAGGACCCTTCGTAAGTTTACCATTGTGTGCGATTGCACGTTGATTAGCCCCACATTAAATGGTTAATAAAGTTGTTTTTTTTAAATTGACAGTTTGTTTATTTGGAATAATTTTTAAATTTGAATAATTACAGGAAAAAACAGTAGCTTTAAAGATATTTGAACTGGGTTTAAAGAAGTTTGGTCATGTTCCAGAGTATTGTTTGTCGTACATTGATTTTATGTCCAATTTAAATGGTAAGTAAATTAGTGGTCTTAATCCATGTTGTCAAGTTAGTTATTGGTCTTAATGTTAGCTTTAAATGGTAAGTGAATCAGTGGTCACAATTTATTTGTAAATTTAACAATATTTTTTTATTTATAGAGGACAACAACACCAGAGTTTTATTTGAAAGAATTTTATCGTCACAACAATTACCACCAGAAAAATCAATGTAAGTTTTATTATATTTTAATGTTGCTGTCTGTTCTTTGTTCTGTTTAGTCCTTCAGATGGGAAGAAAAACCGAGGTCCTGTGTACACATTGCCTTACACACAAAAAATCCCTTTTGGTATTTGATAGAAGAGTAGGCCATAGTGCCGCTGTCAAGACAAAATGTCCCTGATAGCCCACTGTGTGGCATATGCCTGTCTTCATTAGTCTTGTTGGAGCAGGATAGTAGGAAGTTAAACTTTATTTCATTTGATATAAATTATTAATTAGACGGAGAGAGAGAGAAATGGGGTTTAATCTCCACTCAACACAAACTAGGTAATTTTGGGACTAACATATGTTTTATATCAATAATTTGCTTGCGCGTAGGGGTCTTTAGCAGTGGGAGGAAACTGGTATTAATTTGACAATAACTTATCTAGACCATAATCAACTCTCGATGGTATCAGATGTCTCTGATTTTAAATAGATTAATAGATTTCATTTCATTTGCCTTTTCTGAGCAATTTGTAAGTTGTTAAACCATATTTCATTTCGTTTTGTTTCCTCTGACAACTTTGTGTTTGAAAAGATAAAATTTTAATTCGTTTTTTCTTTCAGCGGAATATGGAGTAAATTTTTAGCTTTTGAATCTCAAGTTGGCGATCTAACAAGTATTATTAAAGTTGAAAAAAGAAGAACGCAAGCTATAGAAAAGGTAGATTACATAATAATAAAACTGCACTTTTACTCTCAGAGCAGTAGATTCGCATTAATAGAACCTGGGGTCTTGTGCTAAGAAGGAAAGATGGTTTTGTTCTAAGAACAGTAGATTATATAGAAAAAGACCCAGGGTCTTTTTCTTGTAACAGGAGATAAGATAGAAATAGGCATGGGATCTTGTTCTACGAACTAGACCTGGATTTTTTTCTCTCAATAACGGTATATTAGATATAAATACGACCTGGGTTCTTGTTCTATAAACAGTAGATTAGATAGAAATTGACCCAGGATCTTGTTCTCGGAACGCTAGATTAGATTGAAATAGAAACTGGTGTCTTGTTCTAGGAATGGGAGATTACATAGAAATAGACATGGGACCTTGTCCTTGAAAGGGTAGGTTATACAGAAATAGAACTGGAATCTTGTTCTAGGAACGGTAGATTATATAGAAATATACCTGAGGGCTTGAATTACATGGTATAGATTTGTTCTAGGAACAGTAGATTATATGCAAAAAGACCTGGGATCTTATTCTCAGGACAGAGGTTACATAGAGATAACTGAGAATTAAGAAAACTGCAAATAAAAGATGGGTCATGCAGAACCTTTTAAAGTGTTGCGACACAATTTCATTTCATTTTTAATTCATTTTAAATTCAAGATTATTTTTTTTTATGTGCTGTAGCCTGAAATTTGTCAGCCCAGTGTTTTTTTGCGTGCATTTGTTGCAAATTATTACAACCTTGAGGGAACAGTAATGAAAATGTATGTTTTGTTTTGTAGGTTCAGGAGTTTGAGGAGAAAGAAACAGCTTTATTAATAGATAGATATAAATATATGGATATGTTGCCCTGTTCTGAAAGTGAACTGAAATCTTTAGGTTATTGGGTGAGTAGTAGTAATTGATAGTGTATTTTGACTCGTAGTGTCGCTGTCGGGGCAAAATTTACCTTAATGTATGGCGTATGCCCATCTCATTACACCAGTTCGGAGCACAACAGTAGGATGTTAACCTCCATTTCAATTCATTTATTTCCTCCAGCTTGGTTATTTTGATGAAAGATAATGGCAATTTATGATGCATATTAGCTTGTAGAAGCATTATGTGAGATTTAGATCAACAGAGAGAGAGAGAGATAGAGAGAGAGAAATGGAGTTTAACGTCCACTCAACACAAACTAGGTCATTTTGGGACTAACATATGGTTTTAATTTTATTTCATTAATTTGCATGTGTATAGGGGTCTTTAGCAGTGGGAGGAATCCGGAGTGCCCGGAGGAAACCCACGAGGTTGAGAAGGCGCCCCTATCTCCATGCCACATACGCTCACACCAGGGATCGAAACCACAGCCGCAAGCCAGAGGTGACCAGCCAGCTAGATGTCGAAGCGCGGCAGTCTAGACCACTAGGCCATCCCAACTTCCCTTTAAATAAAGAGTTACCATTCTTGCTATAATAGTTCAAAAATTGATAATGTAAAATGAATATATGAGGGAAATTATTAGACTTTGAAGGTTTGACAAGAGATGTGCATTGATTGTAACCACTGTAGTCTCGCTTTTCCATTTTTAAATTAGATCATTAAATGGCCAAACAGTTCTAATCTATTTAAAATCAGAGACATCTGATACCATCGAGAGTTGATTATGGTCTGGATAAGTTAATTAATGTCTAATTAAGAAAACATTTAAGGCCTAAAAAAAGACCTGCAATAGGCAGATTTAGCTCTTGCAAAATGTTGTGTTTCAAGTTTGGCGTAAAAATAATTGGATTGTTTGTATCATTTGTAGGATTTGATTAAACATAATGCTGTACAAATACCCATGGGTGCTGTGAAACAAGTGATGATGAATGGAACAGAGGAGGAGCAAGTTCGACCCCAGTTTCCAAAACCTGATGTTGAACAGCTTCTACCTTTTAAACCTAAAAGCATTGTCCGTAAGTTAGATATGTTTTTATCTTTCTTTATCCTATTTCTCGATATGGGGTTGGGTGTCATGGACATTTGACTCCGTTTCTCTCTATTTTTCGATATTGTTTTGGTTCATTTGAGCTGCTGATGGTAATTAGAGGAAACAATTCTCAAATATTTCTGGAAATCTGGACATTCTTACTATAATAGTTAAAAAAATTGACAATGAAAAATAAATATATTGAGAATTTCCGTCAAGTTACTTTATTCTGATAGAAATTATAGGTTTTTGAAGATAGTCTTTGTTGTCAAGTACCACTGTTATGATAAATCTTGATTATGCATTTTATCATTCCATTTTATGTGGCGAGGAGCTCTTATTCATTAGATATTCCATTGTGGGGGGTTTGGGTTGTTGAAAAGGTGTCCCTTTGTTGTCAAGTACCATTGTTACGATAAATCTTGATTATGCATTTTATCATTCCATTTTATATGGCGAGAGCGCTTGAATTTATTAAATATTTCATTGTGGGGGTATGGGTTGTTGAAAAGGTGTAATGCATACACTTTAGATCATAAAGTCTGCGATTGAGTCAACTTCTGTGATTTTGATTCCCCAGTTGTACATAACAAGGAGTAGGCTTGCTGCCCATCCTCCTGGCTTTTCTCCAGGTCCTCCTGTTTCCTCGCACTGCTAATTAAGACCTTTATAAAATTGTACCATATGTTAGACCCGAAATGACTTTATTTGTGTTGAATGAACGTTAAACCCCAATTCTCTCTCGCATTCCAAAATAACATAGATTGTGTCCAAGGGGACATTAAATCCTATTTCTCTCTCTCTCTCTCTCTCTCTCTCTCTCTCTCTCTCTCTCTCTCTCTCTCTTTCCAACATGACCTAGAATCTGTTTAAGGGGATGATAGACTCCCATTACCTCCCTCTTTCACATAATTTGTAAATGTTGTGTTATTTTTACAGCTGCAGGAGCTCATATTGTACCAGGAGGTGTATTCCAGATGCCTTTACCAGCTTCAGAACTTTTACAAATGTTACCACCACCAAACTGTTTTAAAGTAAGCCTCAAATTTATTTTTGTGGGAGGGTTGGATGGTCGAATGGTTAGCGTGTGTGCGCTGTATCATAAGGTCTGTCATTGAATTCAAACTGGCGTGGTTTTGATTGTACTAGGGGGACTGCACCATACACAATTCTACACAAAGTCAAATATATGGACAAGACATCAGACTCAGAGACCACAAACAAAAACAATTCAAAAAGAGTGAATGGATCCGGGGGCTAGCCATAAGCGTCCACTCACTCCACTGTACTAACAAGGAGTAGGGTCGACTGTCAAACCTCGTGAATTTTCTCCAGTTTACTCCCACTGCAAAAGACTCCTACGCGCAAGATATGTTTTAATCAAAAAAGTATTCTCGAAAGTACGACTATCAGTAAGTTACCGCTAAATAAGCAGAAAATTATTAATATTATTGCTTTAAAATTAGTGTTTAATGGAATTCCTAATTAACTCGAATTTTATGTCATTGACACGTTCGTCATCTTGTGCCGGTGTTCGCTGCAGCCAAACTTTTGTCAACCTCTGGTTCAAGTCACTTTGCCGCGATAACTGCCGAACTGTGGTCAGCCGATTTGGACAAATCAAGCAGGGCCACTGGCCATATCAGCTTTTCGGCCCTCGTGATTGAATTATTTATATTATATGTTTTGTTTGAACTACTGTAAGGATTAATTGAGGTTAAAATACAGTAAAATAAAACGATTATTATTTGAGAATTTCTGAATGTTTCATATATATACTACATGTAGAGTTTTAATGTTTTAATTGTTGTATTTTACAGGGACCATTTGTTATCATGGATAAATTTATAGAACATATGAAACGAGTGAAATTACCAGAAGGTCAGTTTAACTTGACAAATAATAACTTTAAATATGGTTCGTTGCCAGTATCCTTGGATATCGGAAAACCTAAAATGGGTTTCCATTTAGCTAAAAGCTACGTGAAGTTGGTTGTAGTACTTTTATTTAGCTATAAAGTAGGGTGAAGTAGGGTGGTGTACTTTGTGTAATGCCGTGGGCCACTTCTCTCTGATTTCTGCACCAATTGGGGTAATGAAGAAGGGCAAATTTTACTCCAACAGTGGCGTTTCTGATTGCTTCTTTACTTTTCTTCACTTAGCTTGTAGCTTCTGTTACATGGTCACTTGTATCCAAACCCTTTGGTGCAAGACAGGAAGGCAGGTAAAAGAAATTCCTGTATACACATTGACGAGCACACAAAGAACCTGGGGGGGGGGATGGCCTAGTGGTCTAGAGTGCCGTGCTTTCGACCTCTAGCTGGCCGGTCACCTCTGGCTTGCGGCTGTGGTTTCGAGCCCAGGTGTGAGCGTATGTGGCATGGAGATTGGGGCGCCTTCTCAACCTCGTGGGTTTCCTCCAGGCATTCCGGTTTCCTCCCACTGCTAAAGATCCCTACGCGCAAGCGACTTATTGGAATAAAATTAAAACCATATGTTAGTCCCGAAATGACCTAGTTTGTGTTGAGTGGGCGTTAAACCCCATTTCTCTCTCTCTCTCACAAAGAACCTGTGACAGTAGGCCATAGTGCCGCTGTGGGGGGAAAAATTTCCCTAACTGCACACTGTTTGACGTATGTCCGTCTTCGTTAGTCCAGTTTAGGAGAACCGTAGGATGTTAAACTCCATTTCATTTCATTTCGTCTCCGTGTCTTCATTAGCCAATCAGAGAAGAATAAGATGTTAAACACAGTTTTATTTTATTATTATTACAGCACCAGTTGCAGTAGAGAATGGTATTGACGGTAATATCCACGTAGATCTTGGAACACATTATTCTATCGACATAGCAGCCGGAATCAGAAAACGTAAACTGACAGACGCAGATAGCGACGACGAGGGTGGAATGGAAATAACAGCACCAGCCAATGATATTTACAGAGCTCGACAACAGAAAAAAATCAAATGAGACGATTTTACATTGTGAATCATACACATTGATGCAATCATTCATGGTTTCTTACAAATGTAATGGAGAAAATACTGTTCTGAAAAGACACTTAACTTTACTAGCTACAGGAAGAAGGAATTTTAAACTTATTTTCATTTGTGATTTGAGTACAGATATTCAGGAATTTTTTCACTGTAAATTGATTTCCGATATTCCTTGAAACGGAAATTCAAGTTATTCAGGAGTTTTGCACAGAAAATTTAACTCAGATAGTCCTTAAAATGAAAGTTTAAGACATCTTCAGATATTCTGATAGTCCTTAAAATGAAAGTTTAAGACATCTTCAGATATTCTGATAGTCCTTGGAATGAGAGTTTTAAGATATTTACAGAACTTCAGATGTTGAGGAATTCTTCACAGAAAATTAAACGCAGATAGTCCTTGAAATGAAAGTATAAAGATTTATAGTTACTCTCAATCAGATTAAAATACAGATCTATATTTCATGGGGTTTTTTTATATTTTCGATCACACTACATGAAAAACTGACTGGTTGTAACGGGAGGTTGTGTCAGAGGTCATACGAGTGGCTTTTGACCCTATGATGTCAGGCATTCATTAATCAACCAGTGTTGACGTTTCTAGTGGTTTATCCACAGTTCCGTGCATCGCACACCAAGAAGTCACCATAACAGACAGTTTCATTGGCTAATCCCTCACCATTAACCAGAGAGTGGCTTGTATAACAACTCTCCAAGATCCTAGTGTAGTAAAGACAAATAAAACGAAATTTTGAACTATAAAAAACAAAACGAAATAGGATCTGTGTTTTAATCAGATTGACGTTAATTAATGCAATCTTAGTACATATAAGCATGGATTCAGCCCTGAGAAATTTGATGTTTCAGCGAAAAATGTAAATTATATGAAATAAATTTCAATTATAAGTTAGAATGCTGACTATTTTGCTTTAAGCTTAACTTGAAGCTTTGTTTCTAATTAATAATTTTTATTAAGCTATAGTTTGATGTATTCAAGGGGGAGTGGTTTTATGTGTGTTATTGCTCAAGTTAAAACAGATTTTAAACTAGTGTAGAGACGTAACTGGTTTTAACATCCTACCTCCCTGTACTCACGGGGGGTTGGGAGGCCTAGTGGTCTAGAGTGCCGCGCTTCGACCTCTAGCTGGCCGTTCACCTCTGGCTTGTGGCTGTGGTTTCGAGCCCTGGTGTGAGCGTATGTGGCATGGAGATAGGGGTGCCTTCTCAACTTCGTGGGTTTCCCCCGAAATGACCTAGTTTGTGTTAAGTGGACGTTAAACCCCATTTCTCTCTCTCTGTACTCACTAGGTTAATAAAGACTGGACTAATAATAGTAATAATATGACCATTTGTATAGTGTCAATTCCACACTTCAAAGTATGCTTTACGTGCTCTTTACACGCAATTTAAATATAACGTTTAAATAGATGGTTTTTTTTAACCCATCCGACCAACTAGACAGCTGTCTTTGTCAGGCCTTTCGTCCTTCACCACTTTCTCGGCCAATAAAGGAAGTGAACCTTTACTCTCCAGACTAGCGAGCTTCAAACATTGGATTTGCAAAATACCGTCAAAAGCTCTTGATGACAGACAATACAATGAATGAGTGGTTTTTATGGTGCAGAAAAATAGGTCGTTAAACTCTGTTTCGTATATTCATTCCTAAAAATTGCTAATAATAATATGAAGATATCCGACATTGTATATTTTGTTACTATTTCACTTGTTAAATCTTATTTTATCATCTTTCATCAATAAAAAAATTACTTAAGCCTGATGAGTGGGAGTGCTAGTACAGTGCTGTCGGGCACAATTCATGATGCTACAGACCTTATCAGTGGGTGTGCACTGTGCAGTACAGTGCTATCAGGCTCAATGGATTAAGCCTGATACTACAGGCCTCATCAGAGGGTGTGCAGTACAATGTGTTAAGCCTGATACCTCATATTTCTATGATCAGAGGTGTGCAGTACAGCACTATCAGACACAATTTGCAGTACAGCGCTATCAGACACAATGGGTGTGCAGTCGGACACATGCATCTGCATTTTGATCGGATTGCAATTTTAGAAAACATGATCTTGTGCACTTAAAATAGCATTATGCAAGAGCAAAATCTGCTTATTATGAGTCTTTCTTTAGGCCTGAAATGTTATCTGAAGAATTAGACATTAATTAACTTATTCAGACCATAATAAACTCTTGATGTCAAGGCTAGCCTTCGATGTTGGCGTTTAAATTGATAATTAAATCAATTAAATGGATAATCGAGACTATGCTGTTTATATTAATGATTTTAGTAATGATGACCGAGGCCATGTGAATATTTCTCTGGCCTCGTTCTCGGCTAATAGTGGATCAATTTGACTGAAATTTTCAGCAAATTACCTTTACACTATATAGTTTTTAACTATTATAGTGAGAACTGCCAACTTATTATCTTATCTCCCATAATGTATCTTTAAAGAGGTTTCAGTTTTTCAAAAATAAATATAGATATTTTGTCCGGTTATTCATATTATCTAAATGTTGTTATATTAAACTTTATTTGAAAAGTGACTTAATTGTGTAAAAATTGTATTATCATTCATTGTAAATAAACATTGTGGACTGGATCTTGTGGCTTTCTGTTGTTTATTTGCTCGATGTGGCCCTGAAATGGCCTAGTTTGTGTCAAGTGGACGCTAAACCCCATTTCTCTCAGTCTTATTATCTTGATGATGGGGGGGGGGGGATAGCTGAATGGTTAGCATATGCGTGTTGTATTATAAGGTCTGTGAGTCAACTGCCGTTGTTTTAATTCCCTGTATGTGACAAGGAATAGTTTCCCCTGTCAAAAAACCTTGTGGGTTTTCTCCAGGTCCTCTGGTTTCCTCCCACTGGTAAGGACCCCCACACACAAGCGAATTATTGAAATAAAATTGAACCGTGTGTTAGTCCCGAAATGACCTAGTTTGTGTCAAGTGGACATTAAACCCCGTTTCTCTCTATCTCTCTGGGTGGATAAGGCTAGCTCTTTAACCCAGATATCAGGGTGCAGAGATTACTGATGACTCTAAACTGAAGATGCACCTTTTTAAGATACAAGCCAACAGTGAGACAGGTTCCCCCCCACCCCAACACACACAACCTGGATCCAAAATAATTACCAGGGTAGATGGAATTCATTAAAGTGCATTATGTAATATTTATATAAAGAGCTGGAAATACTTGCTATAAAATTATTTTATTCAAATTACTTTATTCTAAGTTATGAGGGTTTGAAGTTTTGACAAGATCTAGTGTAGATTATTCATTATTCACGGATCCAGAGGGGGGCACACCTGGCGCACGCCCTCTCGTTTTTTGAGGTGGTGAACAATTTTTAGCTCCATACATTCTCGCGGGAAAGGAGAACAAAAATAGTTTAGGTTGGAAATCGTAATTTACAGTACTTGTATGAAATTAGTCCTTGTGGGCATTTTTTCCACTCAAAAATAACGGGCTGGGCTTCACACTCCTAAGTGGGTGCAGCACGCCCCCCCCCCCCTTTCTGAAAATCCTGGATCTGCCCCTGTTATTGTAGCAACGGTACTCAACAATCAAGACTACTGATGTCACATGTAGACATTTTAGCTCAAAAGCAACAGACTTGGTATTTGCAATGATATTTTCTGTCAAGGAATCTGAGAGGCCCCCAGCTGGGTCAGTACCCAATCGAAATTATTAACGAATATGCAGGACATTATGTGAAAGGCTTGATGATATGAATGGAGTTAGATGAACGCATGTGAAGGGCTTGATAATATGTATACAGCTTAAGAGAGATCCAGCCTTCTTGTGAAGCTGAATTAAATGATACAGAGAAGTAACAATAGATGTCTTGGGGGACACGCATGACAAAAACACACAACTCCACTACATATGAAAACAATCGCTGGTTCTATTTACATTAAAAGTTTTCAGCAAATCCCTATTGTTTTGGGTTTTTTTTGACTGCATTCACTGACTCTTCCATTTTAAATTTGTAGGTCCATTTCTAGTTATTTTGTCGCAAATTTAATTTCATCAAAAGCTTTTCGAGCTTTCCTTAGTTCTTCATTCATCAATAAAAGTTCTCTAACTCGGGAATATTTCTTGGGATCTTTTCGAATCAGAAAAATAATATCTTCTACTTGTATACGCCCTGGTCTTCCTGTGTCCATTGCTTTCTTCGTCTAAAAAAATAAATAAAAAACAATCTTGTGAATCCAGCAAAAGAGAGAGAGAAATGGGGATGAACGTCCATTCAACACAAACTAGGTCATTTCGGGACTAAAATAAGTTTCAATTTCATTTCAATAATTTGCTTGCGCATAGATAGAGAGAAATGGGGCTTAACGTCCACTCGACACAAACTAGGTCATTTTGGGACTAACATATGGTTTTAATTTTATTTCAATAATTCGCTTGCGCGTAGGGGTCTTTAGCAGTGGGAGGAAACCCACGAGGTTGAGATGGCGCCCCTATTTCCATGCCACATACGCTCACACCAAGAATCGAAACCACAGCCGTAAGCCAGAGGTGACCGGCCAGCTAGAGGTCGAAGCGTGGCACTCTAGACCACTAGGCCATCCCAACCCCCCACTTGCGCATAGAGGTATTTAGCAGTGCGGGGCAACCTGAGAAAACCCACGAGGTTGGACAGACGACCCTACTCCTTGGAGAATGAAACCATGCCAGTTGTCTCAATTACAGACCTTGTGATACAGCGCACACATGCTAACCATTTGGCCATCCAAACCCCACTGCCAGCACACACTTGGTCATTTTGGAACTAACACTTGATACATGGTTTTAGCAGTGGCAGGAAACTGAGAGACTCAATGAAAACATGCAAAGTCAAGCAGCTTGAGACTATGGCAGACCTTATGATCTAATAAGGTGCTTGTGTTGGACCACACAACTTCTAGTGACCTAATGTCTGACACAAAATTTTGAAACAGCATCTCTGGTTAATCGCCCATTCTATTTCGATTTAAGAGAAGCTTAAACATACATTACGCAATAGCTAAATGCCTATTTGTAATCCAAACTTACAACAATAACGACTCCGTTTACAATTAAATAATTTGACTGAAATTTTCTTTTTTTTATCATCTTTTTTAGGGTTTCACACTGCGTAGCTTGTGTGAAACACTATTGTTTTTGTTAAAATTATTATTCTTATTAGGGTTTCACACTGCGTAGCTTGTGTGAAACACTATTGTTTTTGTTAAAATTATTATTCTTATTAGGCTTTCAGACTTTCGTCTGAAAGCCTATTGAGATTACTAAAATTATTATTATTATTATTATTATTATTATTATTATTTACCGCGAGGGCCTAGATCTCCATGATCGAAAACAGATATCGATCTGGAATTAGCTTTTCTATCGGGAAACCATGTGGTGGCTACTTGATAAAATATTTTTGAAATTTCTGCGCATACCGGAAGTGACCGAACTTTGTACTTTCTCTAAAAATTGAAAATCGGCCATAGTTTCGTCAATTCTTTATCCATTTTCAAACAAATTACATTTTTGGAATCCCTGAATCTTTTCTGAGACAATGGCTATCTCACATTTTTCAATTTCGAACATTCGTCTATGACTTTTATCGTTCGAAAATTGAAAACATGTTGTTTACGAGACAATTTTTGTTATTTTTCAAAATTTTCAAATTTGACCTACATTTTTGGATACCTGAAGTCCATCCGATTCCAGTAATATAAGTTTCATTCAGAGTTATCGCCCTTTATTTTCCGATTTTTTTCGAATTTTCTTCCCATTTTGCGAGCTCGGGTTTCGTTTTATGGTAGAATTGACGTTTATGAAACTTCTGGAACATGAAGTTATAGTCCAATACCAACTGATAAAGCAATTTCGACACGGATCTTCAAACCGGAAGTGGTCGAAATAATGTTCAATATTTTGAAAAAAATGCAAAAAATGGATATTTTGGGGGAAAACGCTATTTCTCTGTCCGATATCAATGGATTAAACGAATGAAGGTACCGTTTGATGGCACCATTGTTGGACTATCATATGATACCCCATTCATACGGATACTATGAACAGACAGCAAAATATGGCACGCTGAAAATCAAGTATTTTCTGATTTGGAGCGTTTTTGGACGCCTGTATCTCGAAAACTTAACCTGCAATATTTTTTAAATTTTTTCTATCGAGAGTCCTTTGGGAGGTATTTGACATGAAGCCATCCAATAGGACTTTGAAATGTCTGGAATAGGATAAAAAAGGGACTGAAAATCGAAAAAAGTCGAAAAATCGTGAAATTTTGGAAAATGCTCTACTATTTTTTCATTTTAAGAGATTTTTAAAAAAAGGTTGTATATTCAGATAGCTGACCTAATTACGATTCTAACGATGTATAATATGTATGTAATTATTAAAATTTAATTTTCTATATTTTAATTTTTTTGCATTTTTGGCACTTTTGAACATAGGATTTCTCAGGGGCATTTTATCTGATCAGATAATGTAATATATCATTACAGAGCCCTGTGGCTATTTTAGTGCCCAAACCGGCTATTAGAACTATTCCGACAATAATAACCATACCGGAAGTATTCAAAAAATGAAAAAAAAGAGTAAAAACATTGTCGCACTTGCGAAAAACTTGATTTCTCCCTTAGGTAATAGCGGACCAAAAGAACTAAAGTGTCGCTGGATAGCCCTTTAAATGGACCATCATATGGTATCTAAATAATACGATTTCGATGGTAAGGAAATAAATTATTGTATGCCAAAAATCTAGTATTTTCCAATTTTTTAACATTCTGAGACGCCCTTTTCTCGAAAACGACGCCTACGATTTTTCTTAAACGTTTCTTACTCAAAGTCCTGTCAGTTGTCTATATAGGGAATCCAAAATGAAAAGCATTGAAATAATATAAGTGGTCGAAAAATGGCCTCAAACTTTGAAAAAAATTGAAAAATCGTTAAATTTTTTGAAACGCTCTTTAATTTATCTTTTTTTCCAAAACTACTCAATGGATGTTTCTGACACTTCTGGTACGTACAGTTAAGTATCCAAAGGACTTCATAAAGCTATCACAACAACGATCGTAAAACCGGAAGTAGTCGAAAAAATGTCCGATATTTCGAAAAAAATTAATTCTTTTACGAAAACCTTTTTTATTTATGAATATTTTTTGATGATATTTTACACAGGGTTAAAATATCATCGTACTTGAGCAGAAATGAGAAAAAAAATTGTCTCGGTAATTTGCGTTAGCCACCATCGGCTAATTTAGTTTTTCGTACCCAGAAAAATTATTTATTGTTCGATTTGTATAAAACAAAGTTCATATGCACCATGGTCCCAATTGTAATTTTTTTTGTTACGGTGAAATTTTTCTGTCGGCAACGGAAGTGACGTAATATTAACAAAAACTACAATTTTGACAGTTCGGTAGCACTTTTTGAAAGCAAATATTATTTTTTTTCAAAACTGATATGACTAAAAGGATGCACCCTGCAAAGGTGCACAAAAACCTTAGCTCATATTTTTTAATTTCAACTTCATTTTCGGGCAATTTCGAATAAAATGTAAAATAAAGTGTAAAATTCAGTTATTTACAATTCATTCAGCGTCTTCATATTTTGAAATATTTATTTGTAATTTTCATAAACTCGTAGCAATAATCCAGACGAAGAGAATGTATGCGAAAATTAGTTTGTAATATGAGCAGTTGCCGAGAAATATGCAATTTTGCATGCATCACTTTTCACGTTATTTTGCCTATAAAAGAGTTAATTATTATTCGATTTGCAATATTTTTTTTCCATTTGATGCCTAATGCCAATTTGGACTAGGTCAAGCCAATTTTACATTTTCACTGTGACCGGAAATGACGTCATTTGGGTAAAAACTGTATTTTTAACCTAAAAAATAAATATTTTATTCAAATGAGTCTGCCTTATAATATTTTTAAAATTATGATATTTGATTCCCATCAACGAATAAAATGAAGCCATACGACCATACAGATACCACAAAATGGTTTCTAACTTGTACGGTTACAGAGAAATAGGCGATCTTCTATAAGTCACTTTTCAAGGTTTTTGGGCTGTAAAACTGTCAATTATTATTCGATTTTTACAATTTATTTACCATTTCATGCCTTATGCTATTTATGACTTCTATGAACCAAGTTAAAATTTTCAATATCACCGGAAGTAATGTAATTTTTGCAAAAAACGTATTTTTAGCCTTTAAAACAAACATTTTTTTGAAGGGATTTATATTTATTATTCGTTTAACTTTATAACGTCTGACTCTAATGGGCAGTAAGACTGAATCAATACCATCATATTGATATCAAGAAAAATCTTCTAGCATGTTCCCTTGTCGAATAATAACCAATTTTCCGAGGGTCACTTTTCACTTTTTTACCTTCTTAATTTCAGTTTATGGGTTATAGGTTAATTATTTATTGTCCGATATTTATAAAAAAAAGTTTGTATTTTGTATGTTGCGAATTTTCGACTTATTTTTCATCTATAAAAATTTCTTTCGGCACCGGAAGTGACATACTTTTGCCATAATTTACAATTTTGACCGGTCTTTTAGCCAGCAAATATTACTTTTAGATATGATAGAGGGTGTCACTGAAGCAAAACAACTAAAGTATAGTTTGGTAGCTCAATGGATCGGCTATGGTATAATAAACTTCCTGTATGATTCCTGAAAGCCGGTTCAGTGCTGCTTGCAGGTCTAGTTATTATTATTATTATTATTTACCGCGAGGGCCTAGATCTCCATGACCGAAAACAGATATCGATCTGGAATTAGCTTTTCTATCGGGAAACCATGTGGTGGCTACTTGATAAAATATTTTTGAAATTTCTGCGCATACCGGAAGTGACCGAACTTTGTACTTTCCCTAAAAATTGAAAATCGGCCATAGTTTCGTCAATTCTTTATCCATTTTCAAACAAATTACATTTTTGGAATCCCTGAATCTTTTCTGAGACAATGGCTATCTCACATTTTTCAATTTCGAACATTCGTCTATGACTTTTATCGTTCGAAAATTGAAAACATGTTGTTTGCGAGACAATTTTTGTTATTTTTCAAAATTTTCAAATTTGACCTACATTTTTGGATACCTGAAGTCCATCCGATTCCAGTAATATAAGTTTCATTCAGAGTTATCGCCCTTTATTTTTCGATTTTTTTCGAATTTTCTTCCCATTTTGCGAGCTCGGGTTTCTTTTTATGGTAGAATTGACGTTTCTGAAACTTCTGGAACATGAAGTTATAGTCCAATACCAACTGATAAAGCAATTTCGACAAGAATCCTTAAACCGGAAGTGGTCGAAATAATGTGCAATATTTTGAAAAAAATGCAAAAAATGGATATTTTTGGGGAAAACGCTATTTCTCCGTCCGATATCAATGGATTAAACGAATGAAGGTATCGTTTGATGGCACGATTGCTGGACTATCATATGATACCCCATTCATATGGATACTATGAACAGACAGCAAAATATGGCACGCTGAAAATCAAGTATTTTCTGATTTGGAGCGTTTTTGGACGCCTGTATCTCGAAAACTTAACCTGCAATTTTTTTTTAATTTTTTCTATCGAGAGTCCTTGTGGAGGTATTTTGCCTAAAGCCATCCAATAAGACTTTGAAATGTCTGGAATAGGATAAAAAAGGGACTGAAAATCGAAAAAAGTCGAAAAATCGTGAAATTTTGGAAAATGCTCTACTATTTTTTTATTTTAAGAGATTTTTAAAAAGACGTTGTATATTCAGATAGCTGACCTAATTACGATTCTAACGATGTATAATATGTATGTAATTATTAAAATTTAATTTTCGATATTTCAAATTTTTTGCATTTTTGGCACTTTTGAACATAGGATTTCTCAGGGGCATTTTATCTGATCAGATAATGTAATATATCATTACAGAGCCCTGTGGCTATTTTAGTGCCCAAACCGGCCATTAAAACTATTTCGACAATAATAACCATACCGGAAGTATTCAAAAAATGAAAAAAAAAGAGTAAAAACATTGTCGCACTTGCGAAAAACTTGATTTCTCTCTTAGGTAATAGCGGACCAAAAGAACTAAAGTGTCGCTGGATAGCCCTATTAATGGACCATCATATGGTATCTAAATAATACGATTTCGATGGTAAGGAAATAAACTATTGTATGCCAAAAATGTAGTATTTTCCAATTTTTTAACATTCTGAGACGCCTTTTTCTCGAAAACGACGCCTACGATTTTTCTTAAACTTTTCTTACTCAAAGTCCTATCGGTTGTCTATATAGGGAATCCAAAATGAAAAGCATTGAAATAATATAAGTGGTCGAAAAATGGCCTCAAACTTTGAAAAAAATTGAAAAATCGTTAAATTTTTGGAAACGCTCTTTAATTTATCTTTTTTTCCAAAACTACTCAATGGATGTTTCTGACATTTCTGGTACAGAAAGTTAAGTATCCAAAGAACTTCGTAAAGCTATCACAACAACGATCGTTAAATCGGAAGTAGTCGAAAAAATGTCCGATATTTTGAAAAAAAATATTTTTTTTACGAAAACCTTTTTTATTTATGAATATTTTTTGATGATCTTTCACACAGGGTTAAAATATCATCGTACTTGAGCAGAAATAAGAAAAAAAATTGTCTCGGTAATTTGCGTTAGCCGCCATCGGCTAATTTAGTTTTTCGTACCCAGAAAAATTATTTATTGTTCGATTTGTATAAAACAAAGTTCATATGCACCGTGGTCCCAATTGTAATTTTTTTTGTTACGGTGAAGTTTTTCTGTCGGCAACGGAAGTGACGTAATATTAACAAAAACTACAATTTTGACAGTTCGGTACCACATTTTGAAAGCAAATATTATTTTTTTTCAAAACTGATATAACTAAAAGGATGCACCCTGCAAAGGTGCACAAAATCCTTAGCTCATATTTTTTAATTTCAATTTCATTTTCGGGCAATTTCGAATAAAATGTAAAATAAAGTGTAAAATTCAGTTATTTACAATTCATTCAGCGTCTTCATATTTTGAAATATTTATTTGTAATTTTCATAAACTCGTAGCAATAATCCAGACGAAGAGAATGTATGCGAAAATTAGTTTGTAATATGAGCAGTTGCCGAGAAATATGCAATTGAGCATGCATCACTTTTCACGTTATTTTGCCTATAAAAGAGTGAATTATTATTCGATTTGCAATATTTTTTTTCCATTTGATGCCTAATGCCAATTTGGACTAGGTCAAGTCAATTTTACATTTTCACTGTGACCGGAAATGACGTCTTTTGGGCAAAAACTGTATTTCTAACCTAAAAAACGAATATTTTATTGAAATGAGTCTGCCTTATAATGTTTTTAAAATTATGATATTTGATTCCCATCAACGAATAGAATGAAGCCATACGACCATACAGATACCACAAAATGGTTTCTAACTTGTACGGTTACAGAGAAATAGGCGATCTTCTATAAGTCACTTTTCAAGGTTTTTGGTCTATAAAAGTGTCAATTATTATTCGATTTTTATAATTTTTTTAACATTTGATGCCTTATGCCATTTATGACTTCTATGAACCAAGTTAACATTTTCAATATCACCGGAAGTAATGTAATTTTTGCAAAAAACGTATTTTTAGCCTTCAAAACAAACATTTTTTTGAAGTGATTTATATTCTTTATTCGTTTAACTTTATAACGTCTGACTCTAATGGGCAGTAAGATTGAATCAATACCATCATATTGATATCAAGAAAAGGCTTCTAGCATGTTCCCTTGTCGAATAATAACCAATTTTCCCAGGGTCACTTTTAAGTTTTTTACCTTCTTAATTTCAGTTTATGGGTTATAGGTTAATTATTTATTGCCCGATATGTATAAAACAAAGTTTGTATTTTGTATGTTGCGAATTTTCGACTTATTTTTCACCTATAAAAATTTCTTTCGGCACCGGAAGTGACGTAATTTTGCCATAATTTACAATTTTGACCGGTCTTTTCGCCAGCAAATTTTACTTATACATATGATAGAGGGTGTCACTGAAGCAGAACAACTAAAGTATAGTTCGGTAGCTCAATGGATCGGCTATGGTATAATAAACTTCCTGTATGATTCCTGAAAGCCGGTTCAGTGCTGCTTGCAGGTCTAGTTATTATTATTATTATTATTCAGATTCCAATTTGAATAGATCTCAGCAACTACGTGTCGCATCGTTACGATTTCTTCGGTTTTACTGGGAAAGTGGGTGTGACTTAGAGGATAAAGCTATTTTGAACGTTCTGCGACAATGCGAAATGTCCGAAATCACCGAAGTTATCGTTTTTGAAAATATTGCAGTAATTTTAACAATAATCATTGGATTTTAACTTTCGATACATTTTGGCATAGCCTGAGACAGGGCACATAGCTACGCTACTTTCGATTTTTGATTTTCGGCAAATCTTCGAAGATATTAGGCGCCAAATTTCGAAAATTTAAAATTTTACAAAAAACTTTTTTATTTATGAATATTTTTTAGTCGTATTGTGCACAGAATTAAAGAGTCATCTGACTAGTGCAAAAATGTTAAAAATTTTTGTCTCAGTAATTTTCCTTGGCCGCCATTGGCTAATTCAGTTTTTCAGTCCTAGATTAATTTTTTATTGTTCGATTTGTATAAAACAAAGTTCATATGCTTCGTTGTCTCAATTGTCATTTTTTTTGTTACCAATAATGTTATCTGTCGGCACCGGAAGTGGCATAATTTTACCAAAAACTACAATTTTGACAGTTATTTTCTTATATCGAAAACAAATATTATTTTTTTGAAAAATTATATGACTCAAAGAGTGTGTCTTTTCATGGCGCAAAAAATGTAGGAAGCAGTTTTTTTAATTTCGATTTCATTTTCGAGCAAATTCGATTAAAAGGCTAAAAATGGTGTAAAATTGGCCTATTTACAACCTATTCAGGCTTTTCAGATTTTAAGATATTTCTTCGTAACTTTTATAAACTTGTAGCTATAATCCATACAAAGAAAATGTATGTTAAAATTAGTTTGTAATATAAGCAGTTACCAAGAAATGGGCAGTTCTGTACAAGTCACTGTTTTCGTTATTTTGCCTGTAAAATAGTCAATTATGATTGGATTTTTATAAAAGTGACATCATTAGATTCAAAAAGCATGTAGCGTCATATCAAGTTGATTACAATTTAAAATTGACACCGGAAGTGACATCATTTGGTCAAAAACTGCATTTTAAACTTTTTAAATCAATGTTTTATTCAACCAAGAATAACTTAATATGTATTAATAATTTTAACTTTTGGTTTAAATTCACATATAGACAAAACTCATATGGTCATATAGATATCATAAAATTGTTTCTAACTTGTTCGGTTGCCGAGAAATAGACGGTTTTCTACAGGTCACTTTTGAAGGTTTCGGGGCCATAAAAGTGTCAATTATTATTCGATTTTCATAAACGTTACACCATGTTATACCTAATGCCATTTGTGATTTCATACAAGTAATTTAAGATTTTCATTATCACCGGAAGTAACGTCATTTTGGCAAAAACTGTATTTTTAGCCTTCAAAACAGATATTTTATTCAAATGAGTCTGTTTTGAAATCTTTTTCAAATTATGGTATTTGATGTCAATCAACAAATAGAATGAAGCCATACGATCATACAGATACCACAAAATGGTTTCTAACTTGTACGGTTGCCGAGAAATAGCCGATTTTCTATAAGTCACTTTTCAAGTTTTTTGGTCTTTAAAAGTGGCAATTATTATTCGATTTACATAAAATTTTCACTATATGATATCGTATGCCATTTCTGATTTCATAAAACTAATTGAACATTTTCATAACAACGGGAGTAATTTAATTTTGTCAAGATCATTTACAAGTAACAAATGTATAAAATGAATTGATATTGCTGGATTTGGTTGATTCTGCGTCCATTTTATTTGTGTGCAATGTTAATTTGGAAACCTGTTTAGTGGTTTCGTTGGTACCAGAAGTGACATATGTTCAAGGGTAACTTGGCACCGGAAGTGACATGTTTAAGGGTAACGTGGCACCAGTGAAACCCGTCATTCCTGCATGCAGGTCTAGTTCTTATTATTATTATTATTCAGATTCCAATTTGAATAGATCTCAGCAACTACGTGTCGCATCGTTACGATTTCTTCGGTTTTACTGGGAAAGTGGGTGTGACTTAGAGGATAAAGCTATTTTGAACGTTCTGTGACAATGCGAAATGTCCGAAATCACCAAATTATCGTTTTTTAAAATATTGCAGTAATTTTAACAATAATCATTGAATTTTACTTTTCGATACATTTTGGCATAGCCGGAGACATGGCACATAGCTACGCTACTTTCGAGTTTTGATTTTCGGTAAATCTTCAAAGATATTAGGCGCCAAATTTTGAAAATTTAAAATTTTACAAAAAACTTTTTTATTTGTGAATATTTTTTAGTCGTATTGTGCACAGAATTAAAGAGTCATCTGACTAGTGCAAATATTTTAAAAAATTTTGTCTCAGTAATTTGCCTTGGCCGCCATTGGCTAATTCAGTTTTTCAGTCCTAGATTAATTTTTTATTGTTCGATTTGTATAAAACAAAGTTCATATGCTTCGTTG
The DNA here is from genome assembly GCA_036850965.1 of Patella caerulea. NCBI lineage: Eukaryota > Metazoa > Mollusca > Gastropoda > Patellidae > Patella > Patella caerulea. The sequence continues at coordinate 33,359,952 of JAZGQO010000015.1, forward strand.
TATCAATTGTCATTTTTTTTATTACCAAAAGTTTTATATGTGAGCACCGGAAGTGGCATAATTTTACCAAAAACTACAATTTTGACAGTTATTTTCTTTCTTCGAAAACAAATATTATTTTTCGGAAAAATTATTTGACTCAAAGAGTGTGCCCTTTCAAGGCGCAAAAAATGTAGGAAGCAGTTTTTTTAATTTCGATTTCATTTTCGAGCAAATTCGATTAAGAGGCTAAAAATGGTGTAAAATTGGCCTATTTACAACCTATTCAGGCTTTTCAGATTTTAAAATATTTCTTCGTAACTTTTATAAACTTGTAGCTATAATCCATACGAAGAAAATGTATGTTAAAATTCGTTTGTACTATAAGCAGTTACCAAGAAATGGGCAGTTCTGTACAAGTCACTGTTTTCGTTATTTTGCCTGTAAAATAGTCAATTATGATTGGATTTTTATAAAAGTGACATCATTTGATTCAAAAAGAACGTAGCGTCATATCAAGTTGATTACAATTTAAAATTGATACCGGAAGTGACATCGTTTGGTCAAAAAATGCATTTTAAACTTTTTAAATCAATGTTTTATTCAACCAAGAATAACTTAATATGTATTAATAATTTTAACTTTTGGTTTAAATTCACATATAAATACAACTCATATGGTCATATAGATATCATAAAATGGTTTCTAACTTGTTCGGTTGCCGAGAAATAGACGGTTTTCTACAGGTCACTTTTGAAGGTTTCGGGGCCATAAAAGGGTCAATTATTATTCGATTTTCATAAACGTCACACCATGTTATACCTAATGCCATTTGGGATTTCATACAAGTAATTTAAGATTTTCATTATCACCGGAAGTAACGTCATTTTGGCAAAAACTGTATTTTTAGCCTCCAAAACAGATATTTTATTCAAATGAGTCTGTTTTGAAATCTTTTTCAAATTATGGTATTTGATGCCAATCAACAAATAGAATGAACCCATACGATCATACAGATACCACAAAATGGTTTCTAACTTGTACGGTTGCAGAGAAATAGCCGATTTTCTACAAGTCACTTTTCAAGTTTTTTGGTCTTTAAAAGTGGCAATTATTATTCGATTTACATAAAATTTTCACTATATGATATCGTATGCCATTTCTGATTTCATCAGACTAATTGAACATTTGCATTAACACCAAGAGTAATTCAATTTTGTCAAGATCATTTACAAGTAACAAATGTATAAAATGAATTGATATTGCTGGATTTTGTTGATTCTGCGTCCATTTTATTTGTGTGTAATGTTAATTTGGAAACCTGTTTAGTGGTTTCGCTGGTACCGGAAGTGACATATGTTCAAGGGTAACTTGGCACCGGAAGTGACATGTTTAAGGGTAACGTGGCACCCGTGAAACCCGTCATTCCTGCATGCAGGTCTAGTTATTAGGGTTTCACACTGCGTAGCTTGTGTGAAACACTATTGTTTTTGTTAAAATTATTATTCTAATTATTATTATTATTATTATTATTATTATTCAGATTCCAATTTGAATAGATCTCAGCAACTACGTGTCGCATCGTTACGATTTCTTCGGTTTTACTGGGAAAGTGGGTGTGACTTAGAGGATAAAGCTATTTTGAACGTTCTGCGACAATGCGAAATGTCCGAAATCACCGAAGTTATCGTTTTTGAAAATATTGCAGTAATTTTAACAATAATCATTGGATTTTAACTTTCGATACATTTTGGCATAGCCGGAGACAGGGCACATAGCTACGCTACTTTCGATTTTTGATTTTCGGCAAATCTTCAAAGATATTAGGCGCCAAATTTCGAAAATTTAAAATTTTTCAAAAAACTTTTTTATTTATAAATATTTTTTAGTCGTGTTGTGCACAGAATTAAAGAGTCGTCTGACTAGCGCAAAAATGTTAAAAAAATTTGTCGCAGTAATTTTCCTTGGCCGCCATTGGCTAATTCACTTTTTCAGTCCTAGATTGATTTTTTATTGTTCGATTTGTATAAAACAAAGTTAATATGCTTCGTTGTCTCAATTGTCATTTTTTTTATTACCAAAAGTGTTATCTGTCGGCACCGGAAGTGGCATAATTTTACCAAAAACTACAATTTTGACGGTTAGTTTCCTTCTTCTTAAACAAATATTATTTTTTGGAAAAATTATATGACTCAAAGAGTGTGTCCTTTCAAGGCGCAAAAAATGGCGGAAGCAGTTTTTTTAATTTCTATTTCATTTTCTAGCAAATTGGATTAAGAGGTGAAAAAAGGCGTAAAAATTGACCTATTTACAACCCATTCAAGCTTTTCAGATTTTAAAATATTTTTACTTAACTTTTATAAACTTGTAGCTATAATCCATACGAAGAAAATGTATGTTAAAATTAGTTTGTAATATAAGCAGTTGCCAAGAAATGGGCAGTTGTGCATAAGTCACTATTTTCGTTATTTTGCCTGTAAAATAGTCAATTATTATTGGATTTTTATAAAAGTGACATCATTTGATTCAAAAAGCATGGAGCGTCATATCAAGTTGAATTCAATTTAAAATTGACACCGGAAGTGACGTCATTTGGCCAAAAACTGCATTTTAATCTTTTTAAATCAATGTTTTATTCAAACAAGAATTATTTAATATGTATTAGTAATTTTAACTTTTGGTTTAAATTCACATATAAACACAACTCATATGTTCATATAGATATCATAAAATTGTCTCTAACTTGTTCGGTTGCCGAGAAATAGGCGGTTTTCTACAGGTCACTTTTGAAGGTTTTGGGGCCATAAAAGTGTCAATTATTATTCGATTTTCATAAACTTTACACCATGTTATACCTAATGCCATTTAGGATTTTATACAAGTAATTTAAGATTTACATTTTCACCGGAAGTAACGTCATTTTGGCAAAAACTGTATTTTTAGCCTCCAAAACAGATATTTTATACAAATGAGTCTGTTTTGAAATCTTTTTCAAATTATGATATTTGATACCAATCAACAAATAGAATGAACCCATACGATCATACAGATACCACAAAATGGTTCCTAACTTGAACGGTTGCAGAGAAATAGCCGATTTTCTACAAGTGACTTTTCAAGTTTTTTGGTCTTGAAAAGTGGCAATTATTATTCAATTTACAAAAAAAATTTCACTATATTATCATATCTATGCCATTTCTGATTTCATAAAATTAATTTAACATTTTCATTAACACCGGAAGAAATGTAATTTTGTCAATATCATTTACAAGTAACAAATGTATAAAATGAATTAATATTGCTGGATTTGGTTGATTCTGCGTCAATTTTATTTGATGTGAACAATGTTTATTTGGAAACCTGTTTAGTAGTTTCGTTGGTACTGGAAATGACATGTTCAGGGTAGCTTGGCACCGGAAGTGACATGTTCAAGGGTAACGTGGCACCAGTGAAACCCGTCATTCCTGCATGCAGGTCTAGTTATTATTATTATTATTATTATTCAGATTCCAATTTGAATAGATCTCAGCAACTACGTGTCGCATCGTTACGATTTCTTCGGTTTTACTGGGAAAGTGGGTGTGACTTAGAGGATAAAGCTATTTTGAACGTTCTGCGACAATGCGAAATGTCCGAAATCACCGAAGTTATCGTTTTTGAAAATATTGCGGTAATTTTAACAATAATCATTGGATTTTAACTTTCGATACATTTTGGCATAGCCGGAGACAGGGCACATAGCTACGCTACTTTCGATTTTTGATTTTCGGCAAATCTTCGAAGATATTAGGCGCCAAATTTCGAAAATTTAAAATTTTACAAAAAACTTTTTTATTTATAAATATTTTTTAGTCGTGTTGTGCACAGAATTAAAGAGTCGTCTGACTAGCGCAAAAATGTTAAAAGAATTTGTCGCAGTAATTTTCCTTGGCCGCCATTGGCTAATTCACTTTTTCAGTCCTAGATTAAATTTGTATTGTTCAATTTGTATAAAACAAAGTTCATATGCTTCGTTGTCTCAATTGTCATTTTTTTTATTACCAAAAGTGTTATCTGTCGGCACCAGAAGTGGCATAATTTTACCAAAAACTACAATTTTGACGGTTACTTTCCTTCTTCTTAAACAAATATTATTTTTTGGAAAAATTATATGACTCAAAGAGTGTGTCCTTTCAAGGCGCAAAAAATGGCGGAAGCAGTTTTTTTAATTTCTATTTCATTTTCTAGCAAATTGGATTAAGAGGTGAAAAAAGGCGTAAAATTGACCTATTTACAACCCATTCAGGCTTTTCAGATTTTAAAATATTTTTACTTAACTTTTATAAAACTGTAACTATAATCCATATGAAGAGAATGTATGTTAAAATTAGTTTCTAAAATAAGCAGTTGCCGAGAAATGGGCAGTTTTGCATAAGTCACTGTTTTCGTAATTTTGCCTGTAAAATAGTCAATTATTAATGGATATTCACAAAAGTGACATCATTTGATTCAAAAAGCAAGTCTGCGTCATATCATGTTGATTACTATTTAAAATTGACACCGGAAGTGACGTCATTTAGTCAAAAACTCAATTTTTAACTTTTAAAATCGATATTTTTTTCAACCAAGAATTATGTCACATATAATAATAAAATTAATTTTTGGTTTAAATTCACATATTAACAAAACTCATACGGTCAAAAAGATATCATAAAATTGTTTCTAACATGTTCGGTTGCCGAGATATAGGCGATTTTCCAAAAGTCACTTTTGAAGGTTTTTGGCCTATAAAAGTGTCAATTATTATTCGATTTTCATAAAATTTTCACCCTTTGAAGCCTAATGTCATAGACGATGTTAAAAAACTAATTTAAAGTTTTCATTATCACCGGAAGTAACGTCATTTTGGCAAAAACTGTATTTTAAGCCTTCAAAGCCGATATTTTATTCAAATGAGTCTGATTTGTAATGTTTATACAATTATGATATTTGATTCCAATCAACAAATAGATTAAACCCATACGGTCATATAAATACCAAAAAAAGGTTTCTAACTTGTACGGTTGCCGAGAAATAGACGATTTTCTACACGTCACTTTTCAAGGTTTTTGGTCTATAAAAGTGGCAATTATTATTCGATTTACATAAAATTTTCACCATGTGATGCCTTATGCCATTTCTGATTTCATAAAACTAATGGAACATTTACATTATCACCGGAAGTACTGTAATTGTGTCATGATCAATTACATGTAACAAATGTATAAAATGAAATGATATTGCTGGATTTGTTTGATTCTGTTTCCATTTTATTTGATGTGTGCAATTCTTATGTGGAAACCTGTATATTGGTTTCATTGGTACCGGAAGTGACATATGTTCAAGAGTAACGTGGCACCGAAATTGACACAAGTTCAAGTTCAAAGGTAACATGGCACCAGTGAAACCCGTCATTCCTGCATGCAGGTCTAGTTTGAATTATTATTGCAAGTGTGGCCAACTCTTTATTAAGCTCTTTACTAATGTACAGTATATTTCACAAGAAAATAAAACCCTTCCACTCACCATTTCTGTGATATATTCTATAACTAGATCTTGTAATAAATCCACTGATTCTGTATATGGATTCTGATCATCACCGAAACCATACATCATACAACGTACTGAAATAATTTAATACACAAATCTTATTCATATGAGATATTCCAATATAAAATTAGTCTGTCATGGTTAATTAAACATATTTTTGATATTCTATATCACTTAAAACTAATTGAGTTAGATATTTTTTTTTTTTTTTCTAAAATAATATATATAGAGAGAAATGGGGTTTAACATCCACTCAATACAGATTAGTTCATTTCAGGACTAATATCATGGTTCTGTTTTATTTCAATAATTCGCTTGCATATATTTCTAGACACAGATTGCTGTCAATGGAGTTTCCGAGCATTTAGTTTGGTGTGGCTCCCCCAAACTGATTTAAGTTCGATGGTTTCCATTTTTACTCCAATTTCAAATCAGTTAATAATAAGCCAGCTCTCTCAATTGAATGCAAATTTCTAGCGTCTGGTTATTCCAGTCTACATACGCTGTTTGATTTGGTGCAATGTGCCTAGCCTCGTTCCCTGAGTCTCTTGCTAGAATTGGGACTGAAATGCATTATAGGTACACAATTCAGATACCAATGGTAAAATGTTTATTTTTTCTTAAAAGTTGGATATCAGAAGCCCATCTTTTTCCAGTAAGATCACAGCATCAACGTTGATTTAAATTGACAAATAATTTGTGTTATCGAGTTAAAGACTTAGCTACTTTAATCCGCTGCACTCTCGACCTTTAAAAGTTTTTTTCTTACATTCTTTAGAAAATATTTTCTTTCTTTTATCAAGCGGTGTGTCTTCTTCTTCATCTTCAAACTGAAATCAAATTAAAAAGTGAAGTTCACAATGCAATACATCTGATAGAATTCATAGTTAAACACATTCTCGATTCTGGAATTCATGTTACTCATAGAGAATACTAATTAAATAAAATGGGGTTTAACATCCTACTTTTCTGCACCTACTGGGCATGCCTCCAAACCATCTAGTTAAAGCCCCAATAACACTCTTGTTGTAACTGAAAAATATGTCACAATCTTCATTCTGGTCAACAAATCGTATTATATTAGAATATTCCAATTAAATGATGATATAAATTTCATCTTAACACACCTAATTTAAAAAATTGGAAAAATTCAACCAAAGGATTTGAAAACGTAAACCTTTTCAAATGTGACTTGGAGTTTAAAATATTTTCGAACCCTCTGGACAAGTAAAATAGGTTGTAATGGATAATTTACATGACAGGTAGGACATTTAAACATCTAGTACTTAGAATAAGGGTATCATTTATTTTCTGGAGCTACCAAGCCAGCAAGAATGTTATTGTCCCTTTAATTTGTAACTTTTCCCACTGGGTACTACGAGCTCACAATTTTGCTATCGCCTAATCATAATAACAAATGTCCCGGTTTCGTCAATGGATAATCTGGTAATCCTAGCTAAGGAATAGGATGGCAGAGAGTCAGGTAGCACAACATTTCGGTCTACTGTCATTGTCATTTCGGACTCACTCAACACAGACGATCTTTCAGACTCAGTTGACTTGAACGACGGTTTGGACTTACTTGCGACTTTTCATTGCCAGTCCCATGCATGGTGGTCTGGCTGAAGTAGGCCCTACCCAACAATAAGCTATCACTCAGTTTCTCTTTTGAGTAATATTATATGTAAACTTGTAACTTAAAGGGATAATAACACTCTCTTGGTGGCTTGGAAGCTTGAGAAAATAAATAATAGCCTTATTTTAAGTACTATGTATAAGCGTCCTAGCTGTTGTGTAAATTATCTATTACAACCTATTTTACTTGTCCCGAAGGTTCGAAAATATTTTAAAATCGATGTAACATTTGAAAAGGTTTACGTTAGACTTTTCAAATCAATTGAATTAGTTGAATTTTTCCAATTTTTTAAATTAGGTGTGCTAAGATGAAATTTATATCATCAATTAATTGGAATATTGTCAAATAATGCAAATTGTTGACCAGAATGAAGATTGGGACATATTATTCAGTTTCAACAAAAGTGGTATTGGGGCTTTAACGTTACACTGTAGCCTAGGCTATACTATATTACATAATATTTTACATTACCGGTATTATTTGCCAAAACTTTATTATTATTAGCCTTCGTGCGAATCAATTCTTTTGAGGTCTTCCTTAGTCGATTTGTTAAACGAAATATTGTTTTTTTATACCTATTGATCCTACTTACTAAATTCCTATTTTTCCTATTTAATTTGGTCAAAGTCACATCGGCAGATGTCTGTGTCTCTCTATTAATTAAATGTGGCTCGCTGGTATCTGCCGCTGGTGTCTGGTCTACTATCCCGGGGAAAAAGGGGCTGTCGAGATAATCGTTATATAATTTTAAAGATTTATTAGAAGTTTTTATATGTCTACCCAGCTTTATAGCTTTTGTCTTCAGTCTGACCAGCCTACTTCGAATAACGTTGTTGTCAAACGTCACGCTGTCGTCATGTAAAGCAGTAATTATAGACTGGTGCTCTGTATAGGTCGGAAATTTTTTAATGATACCTAGTACTAGCCTATTTGTAATTCTTGCAAAGGGAAGTTTAGTTATTGTTCCGAGATCATAGTGAACGCCCAAACCAATGCTGGATAGTAATTCATCGTTGGACGCCATGCCTGCTAATTGAATCGATTGACAAAAAATTAAAAAGAGTCTGTCGGTCAATTCCTGAACAAAATAAAAAGATTTGTTTCCCCTTAACCCTAAAAGCCAATAGTCTCGATTAGTAAATCGGGTCTTTCGAGACTACACTTCGATTCGATAAATTACCGGTAGCAAATTTAAAATACGAAACAATTTGTTGAATTTCCTAACTTGGTATAACGCGTGTGGTCAAATACAACTACGATTTCACGAACCTTACAAAATTAAAAGGAAAATACCGGTTGTACTCTTATCTTCTACAAAACGAGTTATTTGGAGATGTGAAATTGCCGAAACTAAACGACAGCACTCTGTAAATTAATAGCGAATTGAAAAATAAAAACGACAATAATTTTTAGAATTTTTAACGTAGTTAGCGATCCAATAATATTGAAAGACAAACGCGTGATGAAAATATTTTTAACATGTCTTTATATACCATTTGATGTTGTGACAATACCACGTGCATGGCCGTATAAGGTGAATATTTGGTCCGTGCACGTGCTCCCATTGTGCCCGTGACTGTGTCGTCATCATTCAGAAATTCGTCTTTGCAGAGTGAACACCTCTCAAGGTAAGACAATATTTCATAGAGGCTAAATTGGACCGCTCGGGGCACCCTACCATCTGTTTTTTATTATTGTTTGCAAATAAACAATATCTTTTACTTTTAGATTACGCTAATTGAAATGAGGAAATTACTTACCTCGGCGCCTTGTTCTTTTTCACTTTCTGCCATGGCTAATCTGTGGGAAAACACCGACAAATTGTTTTTGTTTAGTAGTAAATTGAAAAAATTATAAAAAGTAAATAAATATTGGGAGGATAACTCTAAAATGACTTCCTTGGAACTTGCATCACTTCCGGGGTTATACAACGTGAGAATTTTCAGGTTCAGATAACCTTGGACGGTTATTATTTTACGTAAAGTTGACCAAGATGCCAGAAGAAAAGAAAGACGGAGAAAAGAAATTAAAGCCGTGTTGTGCTTGTCCAGAAACGAGGAAGCCGAGAGATCAGTGGTGAGCGTTTTAAACACATCACATTCACACATTCTCCCCGCCGCATCACAAAAAGACTGAATTAGTATCATTCAAATACGTAAAATAGCAGACGAATTTTCTCGGTCACGTTTATGTCTTGATTTCTATAACTATAACTATGATCATGAATGAATTACAAAATACAAGAAGTGTGAATTATAAAGTTATTATTCATTTTTGTTAAAGCATAAATTGATTCAGAATCAGAATAAGTTGGTATGTTATGTAGCCGTAGGTTTTCAGAACAAGGACAAGTTCAAGTTGGAGTGTGGGTGGATGGGGGTCGACCAAATAAACAGCCAGTTCTTTGCTCCTTTTTTTCTCTGTATATAACCGGTAATCATTGTCCGTCTTGCTGAGTTATCCTATTAATTTCCAGTACAGTAGTAGTAGGCTGGCAAATTTAAGTCCAGGCCTACATATAGGCCTATACAGATGTGTATTTATATCTGTGATGTCATGATGAATCAAAATTTAAATATAGGCCTTAATTTAGACGTGAGAGAAAACCGGAGGACCTGGAGAAAACCCATGTGATTGGACAAGCAACCCTTTTCCTTGTCAGATATAATCGAGGAATCAAATACCAGTTAACACACACAATGACAGACCTTATGATACAGCGTGCGCTATGCTAACCATTCAGCCATCGAACGCCCTTTGCTGATCGATAGATGAAGTAAGACAGATGATGAAATTCTGTATTCACAGTCCTACTTATAATATTACATCAGCATTTTAAAAAAGAAAAAAGTCTTTTTATCATTATTGAATTATTTGAGCAATGCAATGAGATGTATGTTTTGTTTCAGTATTTTTGAAAAAGGTGAATCCGAATGTCAAGGATTAATAGAAGCACATAAAGAATGTATGAGAAAACTTGGTTTTAAAGTTTGATATTTTTGACTCCTATATGTGTGTGTACCTGGAAGAATGAATGGTAGGTCCTGACTAACTAAATTATCTATTTGAGTATTTCATACATTTTCTGTACTAGGGAATACACATGTATTACACAGTAGGCTGGTGTATATTTAAACATTGTGTATTATAAAATATGGATTATATGTATATTTACTCTTGCATGATTGGGGAATATACATGTATTACACAGTAGGCTGGAGTATATTGGTATTTATGTAATAGACCATCTTAAACATTGTGTATTATAATGTGTGGGATATATGTCTATTTACTGTGAGTTATTGTGTTTTACACAGTAGACTATATTGGTATATATTTATATTTAACTTTGGGAATAAACAGAATGCTAGGGAGGAGAATTTTGCTCAGACTGCGGCAAGTTAAATCCTGATATTCTTCTTGACCTATGTGGGGATCCGTCCTGGCCAGGCGTCACATTTTGGTCATGAGGCCAGTGTCCTTTACTGCTTGAACTAATGGGGCCCTGTATTAATGTAAAATGCATAGTTTATCTAAAGCTAAATCTTATTAAGCAATAAGACATGGATAAGATATAGATAAAAAGGAATTACCAGTAAGTATTATGGATTAGTTTAAAATGTTCATCACAAGGTGATCACAGTTAAGAACAGAGACCAATGTCAAAAGTTTTAATTTTTTCTTTTTCAGATGAAAAAAACGTAGATTGTTAAGAAGAAATCCAGATGCTAATTCTACACATCTTTAAATAAAATGCGTCTAGTTAAAGCTATATTTAATAATATAGATGGCTTTTGGGTTATTATTGACTTAGTTTATTAAAGATACATTATGGGAGATTAGATAAAGAGCTGGCAGTTCTCACTATAATAGTTAAAACCAGATAATGTAAAGGAAATTAGCTGAAAATTTCAAATTGATCCACTCTGATCCGAGAATTTAACGATTGAATTTTTGGCTTAACTCTGATCATCATTACTAAAACATAGTCTTGATTATCCATTTCATGATTTAATTATGAATGAGAGTTGAGCAGAAAATTGGATCCTAATCCAGTAAATATCTCCGGCTGGCTGTGACATCAAGAGTTGATTATGGTTTGGATAAGTTAATTATTATGAATGGGAGTTGAGCAGAAAATTGGATCCTAATCCAGTAAATATCTCCGGCTAGCTGTGACATCAAGAGTTGATTATGGTTTAGATAAGTTAATTAATGTCTAATAAATGATTTAGATAACATTTCAGGCCTAAAGAAAAACCAGCGATAGGCAGATTTAGCTCTTGCATAATGTATGTTTAACTGCAATGTTTTAGTCAGAGTACTCTCACCCTTATCCTCATTCGGCCTAACAGTTGGACATTAAACTCCCTTTCATTTCATTTCATTTTGAAATAAACTTACTGGATAATTTCTACAGTGTAGAAGTTTATTAACTGCTGCATTTCAATAAAGGGTACTCACTAGACAGAGAAAATAATTCTACAAATGTAGAAGATATTCTAATCGTATCAATATTATTAACAGCTGGTGTATTTTCTGTTTTTGTTTTATTAGTGTCTCTGTGGAGTGGAGATATAATTTCTCTTGTAATATTTGGCCCAATCGGATTAATATACAGATCTATATTTCGTTTCGTTGTTTTATACTTTTGATGGCCTACACTACATGAAAATCTGACCAGTTGTTTTGAGAGGTCACGTCAGAGGTCATACGAGATGCTTTTGACCCTGTGACATCAGACATTTGATTAACCAACCAATATTGATGTACCGTTATCTAGTGAATTACCCATAGTTCTGAGGACCTCACGCCAAAATCTCGCTGTAACAGACCGTTTCATTGATTTATCATATCATCCAGAACATGTCAATGATAACAACTCTTCCAGATCCTAGTGTAGAGAAGTAAAACAAAAGTTTGAACTGTGAAAAACAAAATGAACATGATCTGTGTTATAATCTGATTGTACTAGAGTGAACTTGACAGGTGTTTATATCTTTTATTTTTACACGAGATTTCATCTGGTGTTCTGGTAGTAGTGTATGATGTATATTTATTATGTTTTTATAGAAATAATAATTTTTTAATAAAACATGGAAATTGGTACATAATTCATTTGTTCTCTATTTTTTGTCGCCCGTCAATCCTAGATTCCAAGGAGGTGAGGGTGTATGGGTGGCCGAATGGTTAGCATGATACAGCATGCGTCAACTGGCATGGTTTTCGGTTGGGGGGTTGTATGTGACAAGGAGTAGGGTCGCCTGTCCAACCTCGTGGGGTTTTATCCTGTGAGTGTGAATGCAACAGTGCACCTCAATGCACCTGGTTTAATGTACAAACTTTAGATCATAAGGTCTGTCATTGAGACACAGGGTAATCTGTCCAACCTAGAGACCCCAAAACGCAAGCGAATTATTGAAATAAACTTGGACCATAGACTTTAAACCCCACTTCTCTCTCACGACCAATACATGAAGAGAGAGAGAGTGAAATGGGGTTTAACATCCACTCGACACAAACTAGGTCATTTCGGGACTAACATGTGGCTCAACCCTATTTCACTAATTTGTGTGCTTAGGGGCCGTGTAGCTGTGGGAAATGGGATTTAACCTCCTCCTATTCTGCTCCTAAATGGGCTAATGAAAACGCGCATAGGGCCTACTCTTATATCAAATTCCAACCGTCACAAGGAATCTTTTATGGGCACACCAATGTATACGAGGGACATTGTTTTTTTGTCTCATCCAAATGACTAGACAAGGGGAGGGGAAACTACATCCGAAAATCACAATGAATATTTTTGGCCAATGCAGGGATCGAACATATGACATCGAGCTAGCATCTTACCCATTCAGCCCACCCCCAACATGAAGAGACAAGACTATCGAGTATCACAGATATTTTATATAAATATGGTATTATATACATGTAAAGATATGGAGAACATAATAATATTTAGCTCAAATTATCATACACATTCCTATCATTACAATCTCTATATTTAAAATCGTTTCCAAAACACAAAATGGTATAAAGATTTATATCTAAAATAGATGAAACACTAAAAATGATAATGATATCACCACAAATGCTCTGTTAATGGAGTGTTTTGTTATTTAATAAAAAAGGTCTTAAAAAGTATAACCCCAGTCATACTTGTATAAAAAAAGCTCAGTTTTCTAACAGTTTAAAATATAATTTGTTAATTTCTCACGAGTTGTAAGATGGACAAATTAATATTTTGTTTTTAAAATTCAACAGTCGATACGGGATCAAGATTAATGCTGTATTATATAGACGTTTTTTTTTTCTGAACATTTATTTCAAATTAAATTTATCCCAAGATGGGGAGGTTGTTTTATTTAAAATTTAATTTGTAAAATTTTCTGAATATTTCATATTTAGTTTCGAGCACTGCGGTTTTCTCTTTTTTTAATATAACAAAGCTCTTCGGACCATATCTTTTCTTTCTGGTGACAATGCTGGAGGGAATTCAATATCGAAATCTATAATAAGATCTCCTTTTTCTGATGGTTCTGTAGACACAGGCATACCTTCACCGGGTACTACTTTCTTATACCCTGGTCTGAAAATAATAAACATAGAATATTAAAATAACGATGCTCCATGTGAATTTTTTCGCTGAATTATCAAATTTCTACATCCACGCTGATATGTTTTAAGATTGATTATTTAAAATAGCACTATACAAGAGCAAAATCTGCTTATTACAGGTCATTCTTTAAGCCTGAAATGTTATCTAAATAATCAACTAGACATTAATGAACATATCCTGACCATAATAAACTCTTGATGTAAAGGCTAGCCTTCGATGTTGGCGGATTAAAATCATATATGCCACTTAATGGCTGTTGATAATTAAATCAATCAAGTGGATAATAGAGACTATGCTGTTTATATCAATGATTTGAGTAATGGTGACCGAGGCTATGTGAATTTTCAAACGCGTTTTTCTCGGCTAATAGTGGACCAATTTGACTGAAATTTTCAGCAAATTACCTTTACACTATCTAGTTTTAAACTATTATAGTGAGAACTGCCATCTCTTTATCTTATCTCCCATAATGTAACTTTAACATTTTATGCAGAAAAAAATCAAAATGCCAACTCTAGATAATTTTTTTCGCTTGTATTCAATCGCATTCTAAACAAGTCTATTAATTCTGTTTGTATACTACAAAGTGGCGTGTGGGAGCAGGGGGTAAAACATAAGGTCTGTCATTGATTCAAGTGCTGGATTGTCCAACCTCGTATGAGGGTGGGAGTAGACGGCTGAATTGTTAGCATGTGCATTATAAGGTCCGTCATTGAGTCAAGTGGCCTGGTTTTGATTCACAGGTTGTACGTGACAAGGAGTAGGGTCGTCTGTCCATCTCATGGGTTTTCTACAGTTTCTTTCCACTGCTAAAGACCCCTATGTGCAAGCAAATTGTTGAAATATATTTTAACCATGTGTTAGTCCCGGGTCCAATCTTTTCTTCATAAACCCCCCAAATTCAGTAACATAGGTTATAAATAAGGAAATTAAATTTTTACATACTTGATGATGTCATTTATTGGTATATGTAAGACTCGATCATCCAGTGTGTTAATTTCTACTGTACATCCTGTTAAAGCTTTACCAAGTGGAACTTTTGCTGTGTGGATTAAATTTATACCTTCCCGTCTGAATCGAGGATGGGGCTTGTCTTTCACAACAAAAACAATATCAGCTGAAATATAAAATAAACATGGGTTACAAACATAACACGGTCGTACCGTTGATAACCTTCTAAATAAAGGAAAAAAGAGAACCGAAAGGGACGTATAATATTGGTTACTAATATATTACAATTGATAACATTCTAAATAACAGAAAAAGAGAACCGTAAGGGATAATGTATTATGTTGGTTACTAATATATTGCTGATGATAACATTGTAACCAACGGGAAAAGGGGAACCGAAAGGGACATATTTTCTTGGTTAATAATAATATGTTACCGTTTATTATAGTCTAAACAACAGAAATGAAATGGAGGCTAATGTCCTACTTTTCTGCTCCGAACTGGGCTAATGAAGACGGGTATATGACATACAGTGTGCCATGAGGGAAATTTGACCCGGACAGTGGCAATACGGCCTACTCTTATTTCGAATTCCAACTGTCAAGGGATCTTTTTAACATGCACTCTAATGTGTACATAGGACCTCAGTTTTTCGTCCCATCAGCACAACTAAACAGCTGTCCTTGTCAGGCCCTCCATCCTGCATCACTGACAAGGGGGAAACCACTTCGGAAAATCTGGATGAACTTTCTTAGCCAATGCAGGGATCGAACAAGAAGAAAGAGAACAAAGAGGAACGTACAACATGGGTCACTAATACAATATAATAATAATTTTAGTAACATCCTACTCGGAATCCCCTAATGAACTTTCTCGGTCAATACAGGGATCGAACACGCGACCGCCACAGTATTACCCACTTAGCCACCGTGGCTACCTCAAGACTATTGAAGAACTTACCTGGTACATTATTAGGTCCCTGATCCCCTTCTTTAGGGAAAGTAATTCTCGTTCCTGGTTTCCATCCTTTTTTAACAATGATTGTTAAAATTTTATCACGAATGCTTGATGTATGTCCATCTTCATTCATAACCTAGAAAAGTTTTTAAAATATTAAAAACACATACATGAAAAGCAGAGAGAGAGAGAGAGACAGAAAGATAGAGAGAGAGAGAGGGGGTTTAATCTCCACTCACACAAACTAGGTCATTTTGGGACAAACATATTGATTAATTTTATTTCAATAATTCGCTTGCAAGTAGGGGTCTTTACCAGTGGGCTGAATCCGGAGGACCCCACCCCTTGTCAAATACAAACGGGGAATTAAAACCACACCAGTTGATGCAAATGTCAGACATTATGATACAGGGGGGGTACGTGAGAATTAATGACATGAAACCACACTCAATTAGAGACCTTAAAGCCCCAATAACACTCTTGTTGTAACTGAATAATATGTCCCAATCTTCATTTTGGTCAACAAATTGTATTATTTTACAATATTCCAATTAATCGATGATATAAATTTCATTGTAACACATCTAATTTAAAAAATTGGAAAAATTCAACTTATTGATTTGAAAAGTCTAACGTAAACCTTTTCAAATGTGACTTGGATTTTAAAATATTTTCGAACCCTCTGGAAAAGTAAAATAGGTTGTAATGGATAATTTATACAACAGGTAAGATACTAAAACATCTAGTACTTAGAATAAGGGTATTATTTATTTTCTGGAGATACCAAGCCAGCAAGAGTGTTATTGTCCCTTTAAGATACAGCACACACATGCTAACCATTCGGCCATCCACTCCCCATAGTTTTTTCAAGCACACACATTAGACCAACTCACCCTACGAGAAATTTTCATTTTTTTGGTGCAACCATGAAAGACTTCCTCTAAAGCTAACTGTAAATCTCTCTGTATGGCTGGATCTTGTTTCTTGTGACCTCGACCATTTAATCCACCGAATCCCATACTCAGATCTCCATCCACACCATCATAGAACTCTACAAATATAAAAACACAAATACAAGTCAAATGAATAGAAATGAAACGGTGTTGAACGTCCTACTGTTCTGCTCTGAACTAAAGTCAAATGAAATGGTACTTAATGTCATGTCAACACAATTCTTCAGGCATTGATTAAAATATGTTTTGAAGATTTGTTCTTTGGTTACCTGTGTAATACACTGGAGGTGAAATTTGAAGAGACAGCAGCATTTCTATCATGGTTTCTTTTTCACGTACACGCCAATGTGCACACTTTATTTGTCAACCCAACAGAAATAAATGTAATCAAGACAAATTAAAAACTAAATATAAATCGTAAGGCATAAAATGTCTGAGCCTTATAAAACCAGAGAGAGAGAGAGAGAGAGAGATATTAATGTTTTTAGAATTGGACAGCACTTGGCCAATACTTACTTGTAGTAACTGACACCATTGTTAAAATAAATTGTTTACTATTTCCTATATCACCAATATATCAACACGTTTCACTCAACAGATTATATAAATATATCATAAACATCCCCCTAAAGAATGAATGAAATGGCGTTAAAATCCTCCCGAACTCTGTATAATTCACACAAACATAAGCTCCTCAAAATTCAGAAACAATTTCACCGATACTTAACTCTGATTAAATCAAAATATTCCAAACAAAAATTGCTCAAGATAAAAAAAAATTTCTTTTAGTTCAGAAATAACTCAAATATTCCAAAGATCTCAAATATTCCTTTAGTTCAGAAACAACCCAGACTGTCTCCTATAGAAAACAGAAACTCCTCTAACTATTTAGAAGCATGGAGGGTGTGAAACATCTTATTATATATTCTGATATCAGAATAAATAAATAAAATGGATAACATGTGTTTTTTAATTACAACCAATCTCACCACATGGTATTTATAATTAATGTGTCCAGTAATAAATTATTCATGTAAAGTAACAAGTCATGATTCTCTTTTCTTGACGTTTGATAACCTTAGAAACGATCCACTATCTTTTTAAATCTTAGATAAATCAATAGAAGTCATACAGAGAGAGAGAGAGAAATGGGGTTTAACGTCCACTCAACACAAACTAGGTCATTTCGGGACTAACATATGGTTTAATTTTATTTCAATAATTCGCTTGTGCGTAGGGGTCTTTATCAGTGGGATGAAACCGGAGTGCCAGGAGGAAACCCACAAGGTTATTATATTTTTCTTCTCTATCTAGATTAATTAAATGTAATGGGGTTTAATGTTCTACTCTGACTGGGATAGGGTAGACAGACAAACGCCATGGGAAATTTAGCCTGCACCACTGACAAAGATTAAGGAACCACACTGGAACATACCAATATGTACACAGGACCTTCGTTTTTCATGCCATTCGAGGTACTAGACACTGTTCTTTAAACCACAGAATATATTTTAAACATTGGCCACACAGTGCTGGTGAGCAAAATACAATAACAAGAATGAGTGTACTATCACTATACACCAGAAACCAAAACTGGTGACAAAACTACCATTTTTGTAAAAAATATCTATGCACAAATCTGCCAATCCATGCCCAATTGTCCAAGGGAACAAGCATGCCATATGATCATGTCCATCGTATTTCAATTGACAGAGCTTTACACCAGAAAAAGAAAATGAGTAGTGCTTGACCCCTAGTTCCCAGTCTAAAATTTATTTCAAAAGCTGATAAGTAAGGTATCTTGAACAGAATTAAATATGTCAGGTCCTGAGTTCACACAGCAATCTCAGACTTAAGTTAAGAATTTATTCAAAATCATTCGCCTTATTTGAACTAAAATATTAATAAGAAACTATGTGCAATGTTTTGTGTTTTGGGATCAAAGATATTTTTCATAAACAGTGAACAAAAGTTGTGCAAATTCTTAACGTAAGTCTGAGAATGCTTTGTGAACTCTGGACAAGGGATTTACTCAATATATCTGACCTCCCAAGTACCAAAAAACCTGTATTAAAACACAACTGTAGAAATCAATAGACAGACATGGTACATAATTAAATTTTAATTTGTTCTTGTTCAATATTTGTCTACACTACCATAGTTTAATTGGTTTAGTTACATTAAACATGACAGAACCAACACAGTTATACTGGGACAGCAATTACTGGTTTATTTTACACAAGAACGACGTTTCGATAAATCTCCTCTTATCTTTATCTAGTTCTGTAAAAATTCCAATCGCTAAATGCCACTAAAGGATTACATTAAATATGATTTACTTGAAACAAAAACTGAATAAAGAGAGATTGGGTTGTATTATACATGGTTCCGATGAAACAAATGCTGATTAACGAAAGATTAAACATTTTTATCAGGCAAGTTTTTTGTTTTATTTTCCAACAAACTGTATTTATTTAGACTATATTTAGACCAGGGATAGAATTTCATCTTAAATCATCAAAGCAAAGCTTTTTGATTTCAAATTCCTGTTTTTGCTCACCTTGGAATGGATTATCTCCGCCGAAGAAATCTTTGAAGACTTTTTCAGCATTGCCATGGAAGGTGTAACCTTGAGTCCACGCTCCAGCTTCACCACTGCCTTCTGGTACTCCATTTTTTAATCCCTCCTCACCAAACTGATCATAAACCGCCCGTTTACGTGCTGTCAAATAAATTGATAAATACACATAATTAGCAATACACAAACAGTCTTGAATGAACAGTTGAAATTTATCAATATAAATTAAAACACACAGCCTATTTCATTTCTTTTACTTATATTCACTACACTAGGATCTTGAAGAGTTGTTATAAAAACAGGCGTGATGGATACTGTAAGAGGTTAGCCAATGAAACGGTCTGTTACAGCGACTTCTTGCAATTGTTAACACTGATTGATCAATGTCAGACGTCATAGAGTCAAAATGCACTTGAAGATCCCAGGCACGACCTTCCAGTACAACTGTAGTGTGGGCCATCGAAAGTATAAAAAACGAAACAAAATATAGATTGGTATTTTAACCAAATTGGAATTTTTTTTTCTTGTAAGATATTTGTAAGATTTTAATTGCCAAATTTTCTTATTCATACAAATTATAGTTGGTTAACCACACTGATTGAAGTAACTTCTAAAAGAACTTTGTCTATATGAAGGTCAGAGGTAGGTCTATGCAATAAAAATGGCAAAAAATCAATCAAGATTCATCTCACATTTAGAATTGAAGACGGAAATTTTCCTCCTCGGACTGCAGAAATATGAACAGAGAAAGAAAAGGGGGTTGAACGTTTATTTGACACTAACTAGCTCATTTTGGGACTAACATATGATACAATAATATTTCAATCATTTGTTAGAAGCGGGAGGAAATCGGAGGACCAGGAGAAAGCCCATGAGGTAGGAAGGCTACCCTGTTCCTTGTCACATTCAAATGGGGTATCAAAACCTTGCCACTTGATTCAATGACAGACTTTATGATGCAATGCTCACACATTTACAAACCATTCGGCCAAACCTCCCAAAATAAGAACAATGTAATCGAAATGACAGAATAATGAGTAATACCCCATGCCATTCCTCTGTCTCAAATATTGGTGTTAATTTATAAAACTTACGATCAGATAAAATATCGTAGGCTTCTGCAACTTGTTTAAATCTATCAGCTGATATTTGGTCTCCCTTATTTTTCTCAGGGTGGAATTTTAAAGACAATTTACGATAACTGAAATAAAATAATTTTTATATAAAAAGTTAATCAGCAACAAGAAATATGTAAGCTTACTTAGAGTACCAGATTTGATAATTCATTAATTTTAAGCAATATTTTAACATAAAACATTCCCTAGTGATACTATATTATTCTACATGAAACAGTAACACTCTAGCTTCGGCAGTTATCATTATTTGTATTTAAAGGAGAGCCGACAAAATTTCATTATTCAACAAACTGAAATAAATGCTCCCACAATTAAGTTCTTTCACTTTCATAAGAAGAGTCATTTGGAAATTAAGGAGACTGATCTGATTTTAAGGAGACATTAGTTGTGTGCCTAGAAAAAATGGTTCTGAAGATCAATAAATAACTGCATGTAATGGGGGTCGCATTCCTGTTATCATAAAATGAGAATAAACCGCCCATGACTTTGTAAAGGAGGGTGATTTTTCAATTTTATTGGGAGGAAGAAAAACCTCCCCTTGTGACTTGTCTGCCTACCCAAATTTTGTTTTGCCTTATGGCCGAATTACGTAAATTTAGGCGTTACCAGGACCCTATATTTAGAATGGCTTCTGAAAAGAAGGGTACGTTGTTTTCATCAGCATGTTGTGCCACACACACCGACTCTAGAAAGGTCAGCAAGTTCTTGTTTTCTCACTAAAATTAAAATCTTCCTTTGCATTGCCGTTACTCAATTTTAATTTACTGATTGTGCAGGTTTGGGCCTGACAGTTGACAGTTTAGCAGTAAAAAGTTGCCCAATAAAATCAACTCGGGTTAGAAATATTTTCAGTAGGGCGGCTCCTTAAAGTACAGGGCGAGTTTAAGGAGATCTGCGTTCAAAGCTGAACTAAACAAAATCTGTCTATTTTCAATTTCAGTCACTCCGGCAATACGATGTGAATGCCAGTCAAGTCGTCCACAAGCAAAGTTGTCCACACGAAAAACCTGGTTATGTCGTCCACATCCGTTGGTGGAGTCGTCCACAAGACTTAGTTTAATTTTGAAGATATAGTAATACGTTGGTGGAGTCGTCCACAAGACATAGTTTACATTCGGGATATGGATATTCTTTCTATAATCCGGTAAAATATTCAAAACAAGCTTGTTGATTATTCATAAAAGGTGCATTAAAATAAGCCACGTGGTCATTGAAGACAGTCTAGGCATGGTTTCAGAATTGCACATCTTCCACGCTCTGTCCGTGTGAATTTCGGGTACCGGTAGATATTAAAATAATAACTGGATGATACATTGATGGATTCACTGACCAGTTGTTAGGTAAATTTAAATCGTCAATGGATATAATTCCCTGATGGTACATCGAATACGCGGAGAGAGAAACAGTGGATGTTTTCCCCCGACAGAATCTCCATTGGAGAATTCCAATGATACGTGACATATCGGTTGGCATTATGCCAATAAAGCAGTTCTAAATCGATTTTTTATTTTATACACTATTGACAGTCAATCTGAACGACAGACTCACCCTACCTATTACCATTTAATTCGTTTGTTAACAAACAATGCAAGAATACTTTATAAAAAAAAAACATCGGTGAACAACAAAACAATGATCACACGATCATACAAACAATACGATTAACATTAACTTTATTATAAAAACATCGGTGATTCGATCTGAAATCAAATAACAAAATAGTCAACGAGTAGGCCCCTACTAGCTATTTCTTCCATATGATTAAATTGTGTACGAGTCTTATAAATACATTTATTCGTGCATGCATGCTGTCATCCAATAGTAACTGTAAATATTCCCGCAGTTAGACGCCTCTGACCAATCAAAAAATTGTTGTTTGATCACTTAGACCCTTCAATCTAGAAATCAAGCTCCTCTTGCGATTTTCTATAATTTAACTATAAGTGTGTGTTTTAATGGTTTCCAAATAAAAAAGAATTTACATAGATGTAAATAGAAATAAATATGACAGAGGACAGCCGATCACGCCCCCTCGAATTTCTTTCACACATTCGACTAATTTACGCTAACTTCATTACAAAAAAATCGTCAATACTAATCAAACAATCAACAATGATCATACAATCATACATTGCCATTTATTCATCTGATATATGGGGTTCTCAAATTGTCCACAGCAAAAATTCTGATCTAAAGACATGGAATAAATTAGACATAAATAAAATTACCATAAAAATTTGTAAGTCCATTTTAGCGCAACCAACAAAGGCATCAAATATTGGCTGCTTAGCCGAAGCTCAAATATTCCCGCTACAAGTTGATGTATATCGTAGAATGCTGTCATATTTTAAGTTGTGGACGACTCCATCAACGGGTGTGGACGACTCCACTAACTGTTGTGGACGACTTCACTGTGTACGACTTTGCTTGTGAACGACTTGACTGGTACCCTACGATGATGTGACGTCCACGCCAAACAAATACTGATATTGGTTCAAAATCAACAAAGAAAAAATTTAGCATACCTTTTCTTGATATCTGCATCAGTAGCACTTCTTGTTAAACTCAAAATATTGTAGTAGTCCACCCCCATGGCTGATGTTCAATTCAATTTTGGATAAAACGTCAACACGCTTTCACAAAAGTTGTTTATAATCAAGAAAAATGGCGGCGTTGCGTAGTAACCGAATGAAAAACAATCAAATATAGTTTCGTATTATTTCAATTGCATTCATTTTCGTTGAAAAAGAAGTCAAACTAGACAATAATGATATTCAAGATTAATGTAGTTGTTGGAAATAGAACCGAGTACTATTGTTTTTTGACAAATACAGATAATTAAAATATTTTATGCATACGAAACCACCACTAATTAGCCTCTTGAGCTAAATCCCTGACAACATCCAAACAATATGGATTCCGTACATTGTCTTTGAAACAAAATTTACAGAAAAAAGTCGAATATCTCTTTTAAAATTTCATGCCTGCTGTTTTAATTAATTTTGCAAAGCTTAAAAAATGGAAGGGGACGTGTCTGGTGTGCGAATTACTCCACCAATCTTGGAGTTTTACGATACGAAGCCAGATAATGTTTTCCAGCTAACCGTAAATGTAAAAAATATCAGCAAAATCAGTCGAAATATTAGATATTATGGACCAAAGAGTCAAGTAAGTTGATATTGAAATATTGCGTATTATTCTACATTATAAATATACTATTTAAGTAGCCCTTACTGGATTACAAATTCATTGTTATGAGAAAAATGTCAGAATTATTATGAAGGGAATAGGCATTAGCCTGTAGATAGTATTAGACATTAAATTTGATCAAACTGGGTTCATAAAAGATAGGCGATAGGCTAGAATTATATTTATTGATTTTTTTTCCAACCTAGATTTCTGCAACCCAAATTCTAGGCCCCCCCCCCCCCAAAAAAAAACCTGGATCATATGACTGCACTGTCAGTCAAAACACTTTAAAGTTTAATTTCATTTCTATTTGAGTAATTTTTATGGTTTACATTAAACCGATAGGCCCTATACAAGTTTACCTCTATAAGGCTACTGATGTAACTTTGTATTTGATTTTATTTCCAGAAATTCAGCATTAAAGTAAAGAATCCTGATCAACCAGTAGCACCAGGGTTAAGTGTTCAGGCTGTTATAGAATATCAACCAACTGATAAAAATGAAGTTAAAGATAGATTAGTTGTTACTGTCGATGGGGATGTTATTGAAGTACCAATCAGGGCGTAAGTTTCTCGTCATATATATTTATTTATTGTTTTACCGGTATGAAGAGAAATGTGATCAAATATCCACACTTAAAAGAGCTATATAATCCTATTCTTTGGCATTGAAAAATGGACTCCACTAGGTCGTAACTCACTTTTCTGTGACCGTAGGTGGAAGTGTGATATAAAATTGATTTATTTTCAACCATTTCTGTTAATTCTAATCCATTTTATACAGATAGTAGGCCTGCTCTCATGTGGGATATATTTAGTCTTGCTTATCAAGTCGCTTTTTTACAAATGGCACTCAAAAGCACTTGCACGCAATTCGTGTGCTAATTTTAAAATTTTCATTTTGTCTTATATATTAGATATCAAAATTTTTGAATGTTGATAATTAGCCCTGTATGACTATGGGCAATGACAGTTGGAATTCACTGTTGTGTATAAATTATTTAATGATTTTCTAATTCTATCTCTTTTGATTCAGGTTTCCATCGCAGCCTGTATTAGAGTTAGAAAAAAGCGTTAATTTTGGTCACATTGTGGCAACAAGTCGTGTAATTGGTAGAGAAATAGCGTTAATAAATCATGGATCATTATCAGGACAGTTTAAATTAGAATATAACGGGAAAAAACATTTATCGGCGCATCCTGCTAGCGGTTCTGTTCCACCACATAGTGTACAAATAATTAAGGTAAGTTGTGCTCAAAATATATTTTTTTTCCTCCAGATTTGGCTTACAACCCAACCCCTATAAATACCGGTACAATACAGAATATTCTCTCCTGTCCAACCGTGTGCGTTTGCTCCGGGTTTCCTCCCACTTCTAAAGACCCATATGCACAACAAAAATTTGAACGACTTAGTGATTAAATTTAACAATAGCTTGCAATAAATACCAAATCCCTTGGGAACTTGGGTGGCCAAATGGTTAATGCGTGCATGTTTCTTCATAAGGTCTGTCATTGAGTCAACTGGAGTGGTTTTGAATCCCCAGTTGTACATGACAAGGAGTAGGGTCGCTTGTCCAACCGTATAGGTTTTCTCCAGGTCCTCCGGTTTCCCGCAACTGCTAAAGTACCATAAGTGCAAGTGAATTATTGAAATAAAATTAAACCATATGTTAGTCCTGAAATGACCTTGTTTGTGTCAAGTGGACATTAAACCCCATTTCACTCTTTCTCATTCTCGCTCTCTCACCCTCTCAAAATCCATCAATTTACATTCAGTTACTTTAACAGTTTTCATTATATCTTTTTTTTGTTGGGATATAATTATAATTTTAAGAACAACTTTCATGCATATTCAAAGCCATTCCCAGCTTGAATCTACCAGGACTTTATTAACTTTAGACCTATAGTCTCAGAACAATTCCTTACAATTTTATTACAGATTGAATGTGTTACAAAAGAACCAGGAAAATTAGATGAATCTTTTTCGTAAGTTATTTGTTTTATAGATAAATCTCAGATATAAATTATTCACTTTACGATTATGACTATAAACTGGCATTTTGGCCCAGGGTGAGCAACGTTGCTAGCTGACCTGAAGGTCCCTACATTGGCCAAGAAAGTTCATTAGAATTTTCTGGCATGCTTCCCCCTTCTCAGTGTCGAGCCCTGGTGTGAGCGTATGTGGCATGGAGATAGGGGCGTCTTCTCAACCTCGTGGGTTTCCTCCGGGCACTCCAGTTTCCTCCCACTGCTAAAGACCCCTACGCGCAAGTCGAATTATTGAAATAAAATTAAACCATATGTTAGTCCCGAAATGACCTAGTTTGTGTTGAGTGGACTTTAAACCCCATTTCTCTCTCTCTCTCTCATTAGCCCAGTAGGAGCAAAACAGTAGGATGTTAAACCCCATTTAATTTCTGTTAACAAAAGTTACGTAATAAAATCGTATACTATATATTATTTACTGTCTTCATTAGCCCAGTTGGAGCAGAAAAGTAGGACGTTAAACTCCATTTCATTTGATACACCTATTCTAAAATCCTTACATTGGCTCCCAATTTCAGCTCCCATCAACTTTCTGTGCCTCACATACCAGTGTCAATGAAATCTTGCACCCAGCTATTTATCAGAACTACTAACAGTATATCAACCAAATCGGTCTTTGAGATCTTACTACCAGAACATGCTTGTCGTTCCACACTCAAAACTGAAACATTTTGGAGACAGAAGCTTTAGTGTAGTGGCTCTTAAATTGTGGAATGATTTGCCATTTCAAATCACATCTAAAGACTCACTTATTTTGAGAATGTTATGAGAATTAGACTTTCTGTTCACTGTGTATATAACCATTGTCTCATTGCGCTTTGAGCATGCTTTTGGATGGATTTGGCGCTCTACAAATGTACATCATTATTATTATTATTATTATTATTATTATTTCACCAATTGATTTTGTCTTTTACTAGAGTAACATTAGAAGGTCAAGAAGAAAGTATATTACGAGTGACCGGGAATATCGTAAAACGATCATTACAATTATTATCTATACACGATGAACAAACGATAGAATGCGTTAAATTTGGATCAACATACTATGGTACAGATAAAACAGAATACGCTATATTACATAACAATGGACCAGAAACTATCAACTTTGTCGCCATCATGGATGAAGAAGCAGAAGCTCAGGAATTGGTAAATATCTTTTGTTATTCCAGAACTTGTGGGATTAAAGTGTTAAACTCTCACAACCTTATTTTATCCCCAAAATGGTTTAGGAATCGAGAAGGGTTATTGTAGTCACCAAAAAAATAATAGCATTTTATCTTACATAAGTGCTGGGCGATTTACCAGTTTTTCGGCATATTGTAATGAAATCATCGGTGATTTTATCATATAGGATTTATTTGAAAATATCGAAAACCGGTATAATTATCTCATATATGATAATTATCATGTCCCAATAATGATGATAATTTGACATCTAGTGATTGTTTCCAGCCCAAGTAATCAAAGTTTGACTTCTTAAGACACAAGTATAAATTATAACGATAATATTATCGTTTATCATGGTATTTGATAAATTATTATCATAATATTTTGTTTTGCATTATGACCCAACCCTATCTTACATAATATCATGTTAAAGTTCCAATTTCATATTTTCTAAGAAAGTCAAAACATAATTATTTCTATGTCTTTTGCTCAAAAGGTTGTCAACACACTATTATACGATCATGGGCAAAATTTTAGAGGTGTTAAAATGGGTGACACAAGCTAATTGAGGATATAGTAACTGAATTACCTCCCTTGTTTTCCCATTCCTCACCATGGACGGCCATCTTCAAACGTTTGAATTTGAAGTTAAAAATGATATTTTTGCCAATTTCTCAACTGGCAATAGTGAATTATAGGATTAATAGGATTATTCTTTAACAAGGTAGGACTGTTTATAGGTACAATCTATTTTAGGGCTTTATTTTAATAAATTTTAAAAATATAACTTAAAAATATGCTATTGGAACTTTAATTAGGGGGGATTGTGTGGTTTAACGTCTATCACTGAGTCAAGTGGTCTGGTTTCGTTTCTGAGCATGTATATGACAAGGAGTAGAGTCGCTTGCCTAACCTTGTGGATATACCACGGGTCCTTGGTTTTCTCCCACTGCTAAAGACCCGTACAAGCAAGCAAATTATCGAAATAACAATATTTTTACGTAATATCCCTTTGAAGATAACTTTAATTCATTTTTGCCTAATTATTGAAAATTGATTTATGTCAGAAAGTATTTTCCCGAATGTGTTTTTGGGGAAATCAATCCAGATATTTTCACCATGAACTGGCAGTGCACCAGTAATGTTGTAGTCTCGATCACCTAGATTCTCCTAGTCTTCAATGTACAGAGGATCTGGGACCGTTGCCCATTGCCCATGCGTAACAGAGAGTTTTGTTTTTGATGTGCTTGATTATCCAGTATCTTTGGCCAAGTCAAGTAAGAGTTGCACCTCTTCCTGCAATAAATGCACTGATCGAAGACCCGACCTCAATGCTAGCAAGCCAGCATCTTACCCACTTAGCCACTGTTCTCCCTAAATGTGAGTTCCCTCAGAATCATTCCCACGCTCCCCCTGACTGTAAATGACAATAATCATTAAATTTGTTTTTGTTTTCAGGGAGTTGACCTCAGTCAAACAACAGCTGCTGCCTTGGCTGAAGAATCAAGTAGTGGATTGAGTAAAGGCAGTACCAATATTTTAACATCACTAATAACAGCCATACCAAATCAAGGTGTTTTACGGCCATACGAAAAAATACCGATATTCTTTAGATTCAGTCCCAGATGGTACAGCTCAAAACAAGGGTGGAAATGTCAAGTGACGCCTCCACCAAGAAAAGATTTTGCTTTGTTCATGCGTCTACAAATTATTGGTTCGAACAGTGGAATATCCAATCAGAAAGATGATGTTGCCAATAGCAACAAAGATGGTGGGTGATCTGCCTTATTCTTTTAGATTTTAATCCATCTGCTCCATTTAGTTTCATACAAACCAGGATTTTATGATTTCTCTATTTTATCGTGAATATCACAAGACTCTGTTTTAGTTGAATATACCAACGTGTAACTTTCACAGTTGATAATAATTTGTCTACTCTGTTTTTGTATTTCAACTTTCAATGGTTCTTTTATGTGTACATCAGTCCAATCAAATAACTAGACATGTTTCCCCTCTCTCTCTCTCTCTCTCTCTCTCTCTCTCTAAATAAAGTTATTTGTCTTCTTTTAGGTTGTTTTGCAGAGGTAGCTCTAACAGGAACAGCTTTGCCAGTGTTATTAGATATTTCACCAGCCCCTGTTTTTGATTTTGGGGAATGTCTGGTAGGAGAGCATGCAGATGTTTTATTTACTTTGAAAAATGATTCCACCATTTTGCCAGCAACTTTCCAGTTTAAAAGAATTGCTCATTTCTCGACTCATCCGCCAAACGGCAAGATTTCACCTGGTCAGACACAAGATGTCATATTCTCATTTTCTCCACGTCAAGTTGGTGAGTTTCGGTTTCACTTTTTAACCCTTAACCCGTCAGGGTCGCATATTTGCACCACGACGTCATATCCAAAAGTGGTCACGGTGGCATATTTGCGACCATAGCAAGAATCTTTTTTTATAAGCCGCATTTGAGTATTTAGTTTTGTATTTAATTGATCTCGCCACGCATGCGTCTCAGACAGGAACTTGTCTTGTCAATAACATTTAGAAAAACATGTCTTCGTTCTACATTTTTTGACAAAAAACGTAATTTAACGATGTCGGGAATAATAAAGACCCTCAAAGTCATTGAAATGCCTATATATGATTCTGACTCAGATTATATCGATTACTCCGATTCTGAAGACGATATTTCTGATGAAAATGATCTAAAATGGTATGCAAATTATAAATCAACTTATCCTCTTCAACTTTTTTATAGGTGTCAAGACTCTATCATTTATAATTATTCGGCAGTAGTCGATTGTAATAGGCATACAAAATATTTCATGTTAGTTATTTTTTAGCCTGACCACTTGACGTCATAACGTCAAAATGACGTTGACCGGTTAAGGGTTAATTAGATTTTTTTATTTCTGGAATTTTGAAAACCAAAGAACATGTCCATGGCACGACACTGCACAAAAGATATCGTAGCTAACGAGAAGTCGAAAACATTGCAATCTGATTAAAATACAGATCTATATTTTATGAAGATCAGACATGTTGTACTGTAAGGCTGTGTCAGAGGTCGTACGAGCAGCTTTTGACACTATGCTGTCATACGTTGATTAATCCATTGGTATACCCACAGTTCCCTGCATGGTCTGCTGAGATGTTGGCGTAACAGATGGCTTCATTGGCTAATCCTGCACTTTAACCAAACTGCCGTTAAAAAAACCCCAACTCGTCCAAATCGTAGTGTAGTAAGGACAAGTAAAACAAAGTTTTGAACTTTAAAAAACGAAACGAAATAGGATCTGTGTTATAAACAGATTGTGAAAACTGGTGAATATGACTGAAATAAGAAACCTGCTTGCGATCTCATCAATTTCAAAATTATATTATTAATTGAGATATTGTTTTCAGGAACCTTTACGCCCCAGCAGTTACTTGATGTTCTGGGTCATGTTGCTGATAATCGTAACCCGACCTTAACCCATCTAAAGGTCATACATACCATGGGTATACAGTTTAAAGGGACCAGTGATCCCGTGGTAATCAAACCAAGTCCACGATTTAATCCAGGTATTTCTTCCATTCTTGTGTAAACATTTTATTACATCCCAATTCAACCTTATTCAATTCATATCTTTTCTTTTTGACTTTTTACACTGCCTGGTGCATGTCCAGGACAGAGCCTATACATTTAAAAGAGTAAATTCCATTCAGAAATGGCCTCAGAAGAAAATCAACTTCGAACTTGCAAAATCAACTATACCCCCCTTGAGGTTCTGCTGTTAGTCACTCATGAATGTTATTATTCTAACATTTAGTAACAAGAAAGTTATAGATTAATGTTGTAATTTAGTCTGCTTGACCCCAGTTCTGCTGAACAGTGGCCCTGACAAGGACAGCTGTCTAGTCATTTGGATGGTACAAAAAACGGAGCTCCCGTTTACAGTTTGGCGTGGACGTAAAAGATCCTTTGGCTGTTGTAATTCGATATAAGAGTAGGCTGTAGCGCTGCTGCCCGGGCAAAATTTCTCTCATGTCACACTGTATGGCAGATGTTGGTCTTCATCAGCCCAGGTTAGGAGCAGAACAGTAGGACGTTAAACACCATTTCATTTCTCACTGTTTCAGGTATAACACCTATGATAAGTAATGAAGTAGGTTTGTACGTTGATGAAACAACGTTCGTAAAACTGGAAACAAACAAACCTCGTAATGCTCTTATTGGTGCCAATAAAACAAGACTACATGCATTGAAATCAGCAACAACGTCCAGAGATGATGAAGATAATGATGATGATAGTCAAGTAAGAATTGCGTATCCCAACGATCGTGCACAGAGCATCAGACCCACAGATAAACGGGAACGATACAAGTAAGTTAAGATTTGGTTATTCAAATCACCTGGAGACAAGGGAGACAACTTTTCAATCTGATTGAATCAAAGCTGTGAGATTATCTGCCTTTGGGAAACACAGTGGCTAAGGGGATGCTCGATGATTCACAGTTCTGGAATTCAATTCCAAAACTGGTGTCAATTGAGTGAGAAGAAGAATATGCATGTGTTGACTGTATAAAAAATATCTCAACCAATCATGACAGCTGAAACATATTTTTTACCAAGGAATATGTCACGATTCTACTCGCTCCACCTCAGCTGTCGGGACTGACAGAACTGTGACAGGACTGAATTCCGCGTCCCTTGATTGTAATTCTGTCGATTCGGGACATTCTGGACTGTGAATCGAGCATTCCCAAAGTGATTAAGGAGCCGTCTCGCTTGCTTGAACTAGGTCACTGGTTTCATCCCAGTGTTGGCCAAGAAAGTTCGGCCAGATTTTCCGGCATGGTTTCCGCTTGTCAGTGAGGCAGGACGACGGATCTGACAAGGATACCTGTCTAGTTGTTCGGATGGGATGTAAACCAAGATCCCATGTACACATTGACGTGCATGTTAAAGATCCCTTGGCAGTTGTACTTTAAAAATCTGCTCATTTTGAATACATTTTAGTGTTGATGAAGCCATGGAAAATTTGATATTTCCCGAAGAATGTGAGTTACAAAAATAAACTTTGATGCGTTTTTTGGTTTTGTTTATCCAGGACAATTTTTACAAAGGCTGAGCGTCATCACTATATTGATCCGGACTACGCCTACACGGATGAAGAGGAAGAACAGATTCGTCAGCATACAGATAAATATCGGGATTTTATCAGAAACTTGAGAGAAAATAGACTCAATAAACAAAAACACAGGTTAGCGGTGAAGGAATTAATTTATCAATAATCAGTTTTTAGTGATTCGATTAAAAGTCATAAATGGATTTATTAGTTATTAGTCATTTGATTATAAGTCATAAAGGGAAAGGGATTTTTTAGTCATCAGTCATTTGATTCTTAAGGGGATTTATTAGTTATCAGTTGTTCGATTATAAGTCATAAAGGGATTTATTAGTTATTAGTCATTTGATTAAAAGTCATAAAAGGATTTATTAGTCATTTGATTAAAAGTCATAAAAGGATTTATTAGTCATTTGATTAAAAGTCATAAAGGGATTTATTAGTTATCAGTCATTTGATTAAAAGTCATTAAGGGATTTATTAGTTATCAGTCATTTGATTAAAAGTCATTAAGGGATTTATTAGTTATCAGTCATTTGATTAAAAGTCATTAAGGGATTAATTAGTTATCAGTCATTTGATTAAAAGTCATTAAGGAATTTATTAGTTTTTAGTCATTTGATTAAATGTCATAATGTCATTTGATTATATGTCATTATGGGATTTACTAATATTCAGTCATTTGATTAAAAGTCATAAATTTATGGCAGGAGATCCTCAGTAAACTTACATTATTTGTCTGTACAGTGATATCTTTATTTTCTTTCAGTGAATTTACCAAGACCAATAACTCTGTTGATATAGGATTAAAATCAGCTGGTGGATTACGTCCCTTTACCATAAAGACCGATCATATCAAACCAGATCCACAAAGTAAGCTTATATCTTGCATCTCTTCAAAGATACATTTATAATTTAATTGCCTAAAACAACTATCATTTTAACTTTCAATCATTCTGCATAATGTTGACATAAGCTTCGTTGGTCTAAGCAAAACGTTTTTCGGTGTCCAGTACAATGTGCCATCCCATTAGTTATCAGTGCCAGTTATACATGTATTCTTATTTTCCTGTAATATTTTTAGTTCCTGCACCACCAAATGCTAACTGGAAGTTATTAAGTGCTAAAGAGCTGAGTGAGATAGAGAAGATAGCCATGACCAGAAATGTAAGTTATTTTGTAATGAGTAAAAGTTGAAGCTTGTTTTGTTACTGCACCAGGGGAATTTGGCGGCAAACTGAAGCTTTTCCCTGAAACCAGATGATTCAATAATTAGTCGAAAATATTTAAACTTTTCTCAAGCCTGTCACCAGTTAATTGCAACATTATCTACCATAACCAGGCTGATTTCAAAAAGGGGGATTCGATATGTGTTTTTATAATATCAATTCATAGAATGTACAGTCTAAAAATACTTGTATGTTAAATTCCGATTCATATTGTTTTAGGTATCTGAAGGTTTAAATGCAGTCCCTACCACACTACAAGAGAAAAAAGATTGTTCAAAATGGCTGACACCCCAACAATTACATCAGTTAGTAATAGGTTAGTTGAATTTAGATAAAATCAACTCATTATTTTGTTCCGTATCTGGGTGCCCCGCACATAAAAGACCCCTTGGTTATTGGAACTCGATATAAGTTTGTGTCCAGTGGACGTTAAACCCCATTTTCTGAAAGTGACGTCGTTCTGGACAAAAATATTACGTTTTCAAGCCATTGAATACAACCCTAGGTTATTAAATGGCTGTATTCAATGATATTTTTGTTGTATTTGTATGTAGTTATAAAATGACAATGTTTATTTACAGGACCTTCAACAATAGATTTTAGTAAAGTTTGTCTGAGATCTGTCAGTCAGAAAGATATTATCATTATCAATAACTTGGACCAGTTTGTTCATATAGTAGCAGAGGTAAGTTATCACCTTGGTAATTGTGTGTGACAGGGGGGTGGGGGGGTCTGTAGATCATGAGATCTATCATTTAGTCAACTGACATGGTTTTGATTCCCCCGTTGGTCTACTAAAGACCCCTAATTGCAAGCAGATTATAGCAATTTGTGCAGCCAATATATACACAGGACCTTGGTTTTTCGTTCCATCCGAATAACTAAACAGCCGTCCTTGTCCTGCACTGTTGACAAGAGAAAACTGTTTTGAAAAATCTTGATGAACTTTCTTGGCATAGCCACTGTGACTCCTCAAGTAGGATGTTAAACCCTATTTCATATCATTTATTGTATTTGTAGATTGATTGTAAAGAGTTACGACAGAGTAGTCCCTTATCACAAGTTATACCACCCATGTCTAAAGCTGTTATACCTGTTATATTCGAGTCAAGTATGCAGGGAACGTTTCAGAGGTAAGTTGTATAAATAATATAAATATATTAACCAAAACCCTCACGCATGGTCCAACCTCTATAGGTCCTCCGGTTTCCTCCAACTGCCAAAACCCTTATGCATGATCCAACCTCGTGGGTTTTCTGTCCTGACAAAGATCTCAATGCGCAAACATCCGGGCACTCCGGTTTCCTCCCACTGCTATAAGACCCCTACGTGCACGCGAATTATTGAAATAAAATTAAACCATATGTTAGTCCTGAATAATTGGTTATGTGATATCACGCTTGGTGGAATTGAGCATACATCCCACAAAGAAAGAAAGAAACAAACACAACCCTTGACTACTGTCTCGGCAGAATCTTTCATATAAAGGTTGTTTGTTTTTTGTTACAGATCGGTTTTATACACAGTGAATGGATTCCATCAAGATCATGTGACAGTATTAGCCGAGGTTGTACCAGTCTCAATAGAGTTATCTACCAATCATCTCGTTCTTAAACCAACCATTGGTTCTCCAGCAGATGCAGGTAAGGGGACATTACTCTCAATGTTTCTTCATGCCTCTTATTTCATGCCTTTCACATAAAAAAGATATGTATGAAACACTAAGATCACATTGAAGTTTTATGCTATCATGGTGAAATCCTCATCACCCTAATTCAGTTTTTACAACACGATATGTTCAAAACATAAATTGTATCATGAAAAAGTTGTATTGGTGGTGATACTACTATTTTATACATATATATCCACCACAATATTATATTTTATACAGGTATCCATGATCAAATATACTTGTATCCATGGCGATATTATATTATATACAGGTTTCCATGGAAATATTATATTATATATTTTACAGGTATACGTGGCGTTATTACGTTATATAACAGATATAATCATAACGCTGATTTCCGATGGTCACCTAAAATCGGTGAAAAAGGCACAGCATTCTCTATTAGACCAGCTTCAGGTAGGATAGGTTTTAAATTGATTTGGCTTTCATTCTAATTAATACATTGTAGCTTCATGAAGGAAAGGAGCAGATAAATAGTCTAACAGAACACGTGTGCTTTAGATCAGAAGGTCTGTCATTGAGTCAAGTGGTGTGGTTTCAATCCCAAACTTGTACTTTACACAGCAGCGGATCCAGAGGGGTGGGGTGGATGGACTAATTACATAAGAAATTTGTTAAACATGGTCGTGTGCTTTATCCTTTATCGTCAGATGTTGGGATGGGATGGACATTCAACGTACAACATAATGATATAGGGGGTGGTTCGTTCTCTCCAAAGGTACTTTCTCAGGTACCGAGCAAACACCCTCCTCCAAAATTTCCTGGATCCGCCCGTTACAGGGATTAGAGTGGTCTGCCTTACCTCATGCACATTATTGAAATCAAATTTATCCTCTGTTAGTCCTGAAATGACCTAGTTTGTGTCAATTAGACATTAATTCCATATCTCTGTCCAAGGTAGGAAAGGTGTTTTAAATGACCGTATATTGGTCATCTTGTATAACTATCCATGAAAATAAAAGAAATTGAAAAAAATGCCCAAAAGTCACATTAAAAGATTTTATTTATTTTGTATTTTTGTTTTTCTAATCAATTGCAACATAAATTGAGGGTAGTTACTTAACATTTCAAATTTTTCAAAATAAGAACCACGCTGCAGCATATATATCATAATAAAAACGTTGTGTAATGATTTGTCTGAAATTGTCTGTGACAGTATGTCCAGGGGCCTGTTTTTGATTTGGATCTTTTTTAAAAAGATATTCACCATTTATGATTACAGGAAGCGTAAAAGCTTTCAAGTCTTTAGACTGTGAAGTGGTATGGCATCCGTCCTATCTGGCGCCATTAGATGGAGAATTTTCACTGGATGTTATCGGAGGGACCAGTGTTGAGCTACAGTGTTACGCTGAGGTTAGTGTCTTGTGTATTCAATTTTATCTCAGACTTGGAGGTTGGATGGCTGAATGGTTAACATGTGCCCGCTGTATTCTAAAGGTCTGTCATTGAGCGTGATTTTGAATTCCCGGTTGTACGTAACAAAAAGTAGGGTTTGCCTGTCCAACCTTGTGGGTTTTGTCCAGATCTGGTTCCCTACACGCAAGCGTATTATTGAAATAGATTAAACCATGTTAGTCCTGAAATGACCTCGTTTGTGTTGAATGGACGTTAAACCCCATTTCTCTCTCTCTTTTTTATCTTGGGCTGAATCGGGACTCCTCAGGATTCTCCTTGTCAATAGAGCAGGTAGGCAAAAGTGGCTTTTTGTTTGGATGGGATGAAAAACTGTTAGCACGTTAAGAATTCCCTGACAGTTGGGAATCAAAATAAAAGTAGACCATAGCACAGCTCTCCATGAAAAATGACAATTTCAAATCAAAATATTCAGTTTTGTTGGACCAGGAATTAGTCGCTAACCGCAACTCATCTTGTTCTAGCGGTGATATTCTTCAAAGAATCCAAAGCTCTGTCAATTTAAGCCCATTGACATAAACATTCTTCTTTGAATAATTCTACACTGATTAGGTGAATTAGATGTTTTAATTTTATTCAACAACATGGTCCATAGTAGTTTTGTACTTGAAATTTTTTTATCATCCATTTTTGTTGTCGTTGTTTTACATTTGTTTACATTTCTTTTCAGTTGGGTCATTCCAATGTACGTTTTGTTGATCGTCGTATTACATTTGGTCAGGTTCCAGTCAATTTAACAACAGTTAGAACAGCTCTCTTACATAATACAGGACCAAATCATGCTTATTT
Source organism: Patella caerulea (assembly GCA_036850965.1). Classification (NCBI taxonomy): domain Eukaryota; kingdom Metazoa; phylum Mollusca; class Gastropoda; family Patellidae; genus Patella; species Patella caerulea. The sequence continues at coordinate 33,396,967 of JAZGQO010000015.1, forward strand.
CCAGGTATATACAATTCTACTTTCATTTTATACAGATTTAAACCATGATTACTTCTAGGTATACAATTCTACTTTAATTTTACCCCTTTTCAATACTATGTCTATCTGTACCACGTTCATTGTATTGCAGAGTTAATGTAAATGACTAGAAAAAGGTATAAATAAAAGAATGGCACCAATAGGCCACCATACGTTGGTCTTCCTCGCATTGACCTGTTTATTTCTATTTACCAGGTTTTAGATCCAAATCCATTCCCAGGATTAACAGTATCACCTGTACATGGTGTAATACCAGTAGGTGGCACCACAGAGATAAAAGTAGCGTTAACACCAGACGCGGTATTAAAGTTCGATACGAGGATACAGATCTCTATCAAGGGAGGTAAATGTATTGAACTACGAATGGGAGGTACCGTGGAATCTCCAGCTGTTGATATTGATCTGGTACGTTTTATATTTTACATTTTAAGATTAGGGCCCTGGGTCCTTATTACATGTGTCTTGAGATAGAGGTCCTTGGGACTTATGAATGATATATGTCATGTCGTTAAGGTAATGGGTCCTTATGAATGAGTATGTGCCTTGTGGTAAAGGTCCCGTAGTGAATATTTGCTTGGCCGCTGCAATCACTGATAAGCATGACATCGATGAGGCTTAATGAGTATTAACTTTTTTACTCCGACAAATTAAATTCTCAAACATTTTTTGAGGTAAAAGAAAAATAAAGACGCTTGAAGTATTTGTAGTTAAAAAATATTTCCTATTTAGTGTAAATTGGTATTAAAATGAGTCAAATGCATCATTTTGCCCGAAGCAGTTAGGTGTTAAGTAAACATTGCACTTAATTCTCTGTGAAACAGATTGGGGTCCTTATACATGATTATTTTTCACACGGTAGGGTTTTTTTGGGCCTTATTCATAATTATGCTCCCTAAGGTCTGGGTATTTGATTGTATCTCGTGATTTAGAGGCCCATGGGCCAAATTTACGATTTTATGTCCTTATAAGTTATAGGGGGGGGGGTGCGAATGGTTAGCACGTAGGCATTGTATCATTAGGTCTGCCATTGCCTGTCAAACCTTCTGGGTTTTATCTAGGTCCTCCGTTTTCTATCCACTGCTACAGACCCGTACGCGCAAGCGAATTATTGAAATGAAATTGGACCATATGTTAGTCCCGAAATATATGGGAACTGGGGCCTTATTAATGATTTTATTCCATGGCGTATGCCCGTCTTCATTAGCGCAGTAGTAGCACATTAGGAAGTTAAAACTCATTTTATTTCTCTTTACCATATTCATGTATATGTACTTGTGTACGGTAGTATTATCAATTGAAGTTTTTTTAAAATTCATTGTATTTGTTTTGCATGTGTTATTACATTTTATTTTTTTTTTCAGCCATCTTTCCATCTTGGTGGAGTTTATTGTGGATCAGGGACTCAAGTTCCTTTCAAGCTGATAAATAAGGTAGATAACTCTTGCATACACGCCACACCATAAAAGCTAAAGGCGTTTTTATCGACCACTGATTAGCCAAAGTGATTTGCATTCAATCACATTTTCATCTTTAACGTCCATCTAATTCAAATTGGTTACCCTAATCAACGAATTTATCGACATCGATTTCCGAAGCGATTACATGAAATCGCCAAATCAGTTCAGGGTGCGATTTGACGATTTGATCGGGTGGTCACGTGTTTTTTTCAACTGTGTCCAGCCACAATAATTGTTTACAGCTAATCGGAGCATTTAACGAACTCGCCAAAGTACTTTGAAATCGACTATATTGTCACATCACATCTCTACTAAATTCAAATCAATTTGGCAAGTCGATAAAAAAGCCTTTAATCTGCCTATTGCAGGTCTTTTTTTTTGCTTTATTAAGTGATATATAAATCATGACTCATGCTGACATTCTATAATTGTTCTTTGGGTTGTATTTCTAATTGTTTTCAAATATGAGTGAAGTCTGTGTCACCACAGGCCCGGGTTGTACAGCGCAGTGGACGCTTACGGCTAGCCCCCGGATCCATTCACTCTTTTTGAATTGTTTTTGTTTGTGGTCTCTGAGTAGGATGTCTTTGCTATACATTTGTCTTTGTGTAGAATTGTGTTTGGTGCTGTCCCCCTGCACTTACTATTAGACATTTATTCACATGACAAACGTATAATCAACTCGGGGGGTGTTGGGGTGGTATAGAGTGCTGCGCTTCGACCTCTAGCGGGGGGGGGGGTCACGGTGGCAAAGTGGATAAGGCGCTGGTTCGCTAGCCTGGAGGCTGGGTGTTTGATCCCTGCATTGGCCGAGAAAGTTCATCTTGATTTTCCGGCGTGATTTCCCCTTGTCAGTGACGCAGAAGGAGGGACTGACAAGGACAGCTGCCTAGTCATTTGGATGGGACGAAAAACTGAGGTCCCATGTACAAATTGGAGTGCACGTAAAACATCCCTTGGCAGTTGTAATTCGATAATAGAGTAGGCTGTAGCGCCGCTGCCCGGGCAAAATTTCCCTCATAGCACACTGTATGGCGTATGCCCAGGTTAGGTGCAAAAGCTTGGGACGTTAAACCCCATTTCATTTCATTTCGACCTCTAGCTGGCCGGTCACCTCTGACTTGCGGCTGTGGTTTGAGCCCTGGTGTGAGCGTATGTTTCATGGAGATAGGGGCGCCTTCTCAACCTCGTGGGTTTCCTCCCACTTCTAAAGACCCCTACGCGCAAGCGAATTATTGAAATAAAATTAAAGCATATGTTAGTCCGAAATGACCTAGTTTGTGTTGAGTGGACGTTAAACCCCATTTCTCTCTCTCTATAATCAACTCAGATGCACATGGATAATATGGATAATCAAGACTATATATTTCAATATATACATTTTTCATTATCATTTTTCGAACTATTATAGCAAGAACATCTAGCTCTTTATCGAAATCTTGCATAAGGCATCTTTAACAATTTATAATTACAGACAGTAACGAAAGCCAAAGTCGAATTTGATTTGACGAGATATAAAGATTTTACTCTCAATTTTCCTGGATCACAATCACAAGGTAAATATTTTAATCAGATTTTATCATTCAGTCTCAGTATATGTAACCTCAGGTTTTCTTCTGGGTGTTCTCCCTTAGCAAGCGAATTATTATTGAAATAAAGATTACCATGTGTTAGTCCCAAAATAACCTAGTATATGTGCAGTGGATGTTAAACCTCTTTTCTCTCTGTGGCGTTTGGGAGAATTGCTAAGGTGGTGATTAGGTGGAATGATAAATCCCAAATGAGAAATATGGTCATTTTTCTAACCTTCTAACCTTGTGAGTTTTCTCTGTGTCCTCTGGTTTCCTTCCGACAGTTAAAGCACATCTTTCCGAACGGACAAATATTTTTTCCGTGTTTATAGCCCAAATTCTAGATCCTCACGTGACATTTCCGATGATGACGTAGTATAATGTATTCAACCATTCTTCATTAAGACAGCGAGCTGGACAGACGTGTTCTTGTTTCATTAAAACGGTAATAGATTTTATTTTACTTAAAAATACCTTGGTGGTATATTTATTTTGGCTTAGGTAGCCAATAGCCTAGGTGGCTTATTGATTTGGCTTAGGTAGCCAATTGCCTTGGTGGCATATGATATTGATTTTGGCTTAGGTAGCCAATAGCCTTGGTGGCTTGGAATATTTAACTTTTTACACAAGTCCTGGTGGAAGTAGGAAAGCCTTGGTGGCGTTGAACTATTTGTGGCAAAATTAGTAATTTTCAGTGAAGAAATTTATTAAGAGAAATTGAATACACAACAGACTAAAGTACTAAGCGTCTTATTTGTGTGCAAATCGTTTTCATGCTTGATTGTGGATAAATAGGTCAGCGCACGTGTTTGTATTGAATTGCAGTTTCGTCAGCCATGGTTGAAGGGTTTAAACAAGTGAGTTGTGACAATGAGGCGTGATCACTTAGTCCGATTCTGTCGCATTTGTTTTGTTTAGATGATGGGTGTAATGATGTGTATGTTTCTAGATGGGATTTTCTTACCACTGACCCGTGGGACACTGATGCCTTTAGTGGATTTCTTATTCACGTGGGTCAGGGGTGAGGGAGTTCTGTCTCCTTGTGTGATTTGATCTGGTTTAGTTCTTGTATTTTGATATGTTTTATAGAATGAAATTTATTATTTTGATATGTTTTATAGAATGAAATTTATTATCACTCCAGGGAAAGTATTTACAGTATCTGTGTTCATTTGTACCAGAATGGGAGAGAAGGTGTACCTGCGATCTTGCTTTGATTTCACTCCGAACTAAGCCAGAGTGGATTACAGGGGACAGTGCTCCCTCATCGCCTGACTTACACCTGACAGCTGAACAAGTGTTACTTAACAAATTTACTTCAGTTATTTGATTTTTCTGAATTTATTTGAGATGGAATAAAGAAAAATTTTGTATTATGTATTGATATTTTGTTTTGAGTATTGGGAATAGGTGATGATATGCTGGCGTAATGTGTTTGAATGGGGGTCGTGAGATAGAATATTTTATTGCATTATTGCTCCCCAATACTTAATACGTCTGGAAGCTGGAGGAACTGACATGCTGAGGATTGGTGTAGATCCTCACGTGACATTTCCGATGATGACGTAGTATAATGTATTCAACCATTCTTCATTAAGACAGCCAGAGCGGTAGTCAGTAGTACTGGTGGACATGAGATATGCACACTATGTCCCTCTTTTTGGTAAATTTTTCCCACCCAATCCCACCCACGGTCTTTCACTTGTGTTGATCCTCTTGCTTTCAGATTTATCGCATTATTGCTCCCCAATACTTAATACGTCTGGAAGCTGGAGGAACTGACATGCTGAGGATTGGTGTAACCCTTCAGAATAGTTTTAGATAAACCTAACCCGAACCCTAACCCAAGGGAAAATATTTGTCCGTTTGGAAAGATTCAGTATTGTGCCCCCTTAAAGACTGCAACCCACAAACAAATTTTGAAATGAAAGTATCTCGGTTCATGATCTGTTCCTGATGAGTACAACCTCTCTCTCTCTCTCTCTCTCTCTTTCTCTGTGTACAATATTAAAATAATGATTTCTATATTTTGTAGATGATTATAACTATCAGATGATGAATCCGGGTCTGTACAGTGTTGGACTTCGACCTGAAGAGGTTATAACAGGAGAACTAACGTTCATGCCAAGAGAGGTAGGAATATACAAGTTTTAAAAAGATAAGGTTGTGATCAGACTGTAAAATAAGTCACCTTGGTCATTACTAAATGTCTAGTTCAATTCCTAGTTGTATGTGACAAGGAATGAGGTCATCTGTCCAACACTGCGGTAAAGACCCCTTTATTGAAATAAAATTGAACCCTATGTTAGTCCCGAAAAGACCCAGTTTGCGATCTGTGGTCGTTAAACCCAATTCTCTCTCTCTATGTGTAACCATGAAAGGCAGACAATGTCTGACAGCTGAATAAAAAATATAAAATTATAGTTAACCTCTTTTGAACAGTTAATTATTCATTCTATTGAAAGAATATTTCTGTTTTCAGGTTGCCGCCTATGACTTCATAATGCCAGTGGTTGTAAATCATATCGGAGCTCCTTCCCCTGCTCCCACCCCCTTCCCACCTACTCCAGCACCCTCCCAGAAGAACAGCCTGGATCACATCATCAATCCTCGACCTAAACCTGCAACAGTTGTCACGCCTAGAAAGCATGTGGTTGCCACGGCATTACGTCAGCCATTACAGTTATCAACCAATCGTATTGAGTTCAATCTACCGTCGAGTTTTAACGAAGTTACGATGAATACAGGTTTTGGAGGATCCAAGGTTTGTTGGTTTATTATTTGTTACTTTTAAGGAGCTAAAATTCTTTAAGGGGAGACGGGGGTCGAAAAGTCTAAAAATATTCAAAATTTTGAGTTTTGACATTTGATTATTTTCGGCAGGTTAAATATTTTTATTATCATATTATGAAAAAATTAAATTGACAAAATAAAAAATAAGTACCTAATTTCATGTTTTAAAAATGCCTAGGACAATTAAAATCAATTTTTTTGTAAAGAGAATCGCAAAATATGCCACTGTCTTCGGCTTTTGTGGCGTTGACGGCATTGTTATGGTAGCCATGTTTGATATATCGATGGAAAGAGGAAGTTCCGCTTCGTTTGATAGTCGTGAAATATTCTATTTATAACTGTTACATATTTGGCAATTGCCGATTCTTTCCGTTAAAAAATATCACGGAAACTGCCTTTTATGGATTTTTGAATACATAATAAGGGTCAATTGGTTGTGAACTCTTCCGGCGCATGCGCAGTACATTATAATCGTTACGTAGCCTAGTTACGGAGATGCGCGATCATACACGACTCGCCATTTAGTTACTATTACTTATAAATGACAATCGCGACTACCAGGACGTTCTTTTACTTTCTTTTATATATCCTAGTGAAAGTTTACGCATGTTTTACGGGGTTTTCCATTACATATTTACGGACATTATCGCTGGCAGGAACATTTCTATGAAAAAATAAAGATTTAAAAAAAAAAAACAACCTATCTTCAAATGATTTTAGTAGTAAAACAAAAAAAAAAAAACAAAAAACAAAACAAAAAACCCCCAAAGCAATATATTACTATTATTGCATTACTATCAACACTGCTAATTTAAATAAGACAAAAATTTTATAGATATTATGCATGACTGCCTGCAAAAGTTTTGCAAAAAATTTTTGAAAAATATAGACCCAATTTTATTTTATTTCTTATACTGGTAGTAATTCTTTTTTGAGTTATGTGGATCTAACTAAATCACACCATAATATAGTCATAAAACAAGTTGCCTACTATTTTATTGATTTTAACTTAACGAAAGCAGAAATATGTAATATTATTGATGTAATGTAAAAAAATATTGGCCTCAAACATTTTTTTTGTAAAGGGGTACCTTTCCATAAATTTTTCTCAATAACATTTTTCATGCATGATAATATAACTCAATATCAATGGAATTTGCTGTGTATACTTCTTTCATTAGCCCTAATAATCACACCAAATTTCATAAGATTATCTTTATTTTTAAAAAAGTTAGAACTTTATCATCAATTTTCTCAGAAGCAATTTCTTCGCCGATCAGTCGCACGAAAAAAAAATCGTTCTCTAAATCTATTAAAACTACAAGCTTGAAATTTAGAGGGAATGTTCCATATGTATTTATCTAGTGGAATAAGAAGTATTTTAGATGTACTATAATAAAAAAAAAAATTATGAGATATTGGAATTAGGACACCGTCAAGGCAAAAATGTCATCTTTAGTTTTTTAACAAAAAAATAAACGTTCGTTCGATTTTTCTTTTAGAAACTCCTTATTCCACTAGCTTAGTTATAAACAAACAGGAAAAAAATCAATTTGGCAAATAAAAATTAAAATTGGCTTCAAACGATTTTTTAAAATCAGGGTACCATCCCATGATTTTTTCTCATCAAAATTTTCATGATATTATTAATCAATCTCAATGAAATTTGCTGTGTGTACTTCTAGCAACAGCCCTGATAATCCCTCCAAATTTCATTAGATTATCTTTATTTTTAAAAAAGTTATGGCCAAAACATGGTTTTCGACCAGCCTCTCCCCTTAATTTAGACTCCAGAGACCTGATTCACGAAATTTTAACTAAGGATAAAATCCAAATTTTAGTAGATACTTCAGTTTTGATTGGCTAAGCACTAAAATCAATCTGATATTATCCAATCAAATAACTAAAATTTGGATTTTATCTTAGTTAAAATTTTGTGAATAAGGCCCCAGGGGGCTTATTCACGAAAATGTAGATAAGAACATTTTAAAATGCTGACTTTTGATTAGATAGACATTAAAATCCTAGAATAAATTTTGAGTCTTAGCCAATGAAAAGGCTACATTCTTAAAATATTTTGATTTAAATTCGTTATAAATAAAACCCTAGGTTTAATGAATCTAGACCCCCTTTTTTTAGGTCCAAATACAGTGTTTATTCACAATATAAATCAACATATAAATTCCAAGACAACTGAAAGGGTGTTTTAACTAACATCAAAATACTCATTTTATTCTCCTTTCCTTTCCTTACTGCTTTACTAGATTTGCTTGTTAATTAACAATGGGAATCAGATCAGAATTTTACCAATAATAATTAGCTTGTTTTTGCATATGTGTTTTGAATTTTCAAACTTTGCGTGCTAGTGAGTATTCTTCTGACTCAATATTCACGAGGTTCTATGGTTGATTCAATGTCATCTGAAAAAGTTCTTCAGGTCAATTGATCACATTATATTAGATTCAGTGGTTTTCTATTCTCAAATCCATTAGACAATTACAATACATGTTCTCGCTTCGATGTACAGAATACATGTGTACGCTTTACCATGACAACTAAATCTACAGCTGCGCACACACAGTCATCTCATTACTATTCATATATTCAAAGGTCATGAATATTCATGTTATCCGACTGGTCTAACGAATGCGCTTCGGATCATAAGGCCCTTTCTCTACTCACAACTTCTATCATAGATTTTTTTAAAGAAATAGATTTTAATTCTGCTTATCTCTTTTCTCTTTATTTATTATATTTTGTTTTTGTTTGCAGTTAAATGAAAAGGTAGTTGTTTGGAGATTGTTCATGTTGTTGTTTATATTAATTATTGTTCCTATAATATTAATATCAGTTTGCTGTTTATTGTTTATATAATAACAAATTGTTCTTTATTGTTCCTGTAATATTAATATCGAGTTGTTCTTTTTTGTTGCACTAATAATATTGAATTGTTTTTCTGACATATGTAATGGTTGCACAGGCCCTCTACTTAAGAGGTATGGTTGCACAGTGCCTATACGGTGCATTTGCACAGGGTCCTCAACTTAAGAGGTGCTGTTGTGCAGAGCCCCAAACTGAAGGGGTGTGGTTGTGCAGCGTCCTCAACTTGTGTCAGATAATATTTTTGTGAGTGTATGCAGCTGATGATGTTGATTGTTGACTGACAAGTGCATGAATGCATATATTTAATTGTTTATACACTTCTCTTTATATATATACAAATTGTAATTAAACATACTGAGACCTTTTTTAATAGGTAAATAAGCATGCCATGACCTCTTTTAATTGACTATGCTCATGCTGTTACTTAATTGACCATGCCATAACCTCTTTTAATTTGAAATAGCATGCAATGACCTCTTTTAATTGAACATGCTGCGACCTCTTAACTGAGCATGCCACAACCTCTTTTAAATGAGCATACCATGATTTCTTTTAATGGAACATGCCACAACCTCTTCAGATGTACATGCCATTATCACTTTAAGTGAACATACCATGATCTCGGAATTATTAATCTTACATTAAATTTTTACCAGCCAACTTCAAACACGTAATTTTTTCAGGCATTTTGGTTTCGCTCTCACTCCCCCTCCCTAATTCATTGATTTTCAATTTAGAATATCACATGTTAGAATTTTGAAACAAAACTCATATCAGTACTCTGGGTGATTTTTTTTTCAGAGTTTTGTATTAGTCAATAACAGTGACAAGGTGTTAAAATGGGCGTTGGATTTATCTCAGCCGTCGAAAGCGCTGGAGGAAGGCATCTTGAAGTTCCTTCATCCTACAGGATTGCCGTTTATGAAGAACGGAAGTGGTTGTGGTATTGAAGGAGAATTAGATCCAGGAAAAACTCAATCTATAGTTATTTTATTCTGTCCCAGTAAGTATATGTTAAAGGGACCGAGAATTTAGAAATTGACACAAATGGGTAGCAACGCATAAAATACTGTAATATGAATGTATATAAACTGACTTAAATTCAATGGTTTCCGTTTTTGCTCTTAATTTGAAGAAAGTTATGATCGGCAAAATAAGCCAGTAGTCTCAATCGAATGCAAATTTCCAGCGTCTTGTTATTCCAGTCTACATATTATTTATTGCGCTGTTTGATTTGGTGCAATGTGTCAAGCCTCATTCCTCGAATCTCTTGTTACAACTGGGGCTGAAACGCATTATGGTACACGTTTCGTGTACCAATGGTAAAATATTTATTTTGTCTTAAATATTGGATTTCAGAGGTCCATCTTTTTCCGGTAAGATCACAGCATCAATGTCGATTTAAACTGACAAATAATTCTTTTTTTTTTCAATGTTGAAGATTTTGGGTGATATTGAGTTAGAGACTTAGCTACTTTACTTTAATTAGATATTTAAAAATATCTACCATCTCCTTGGACATCATAATTTGACCCAGCAGTTATACAGCTACCTTATCAGAAGATTTGTCAATGAATCAATTGATGTGGTTTTGATTCACTGCCTGTCAAACCTCGTGGGGTTTTTCTGGGTCCTCAGGTTTCCTCCCACTGCTAAAGACCCTTACCTGCAAGCGAATTATTGAAATAAAATTAAAACCATATGTTAGTCCCAAAATAACCTAGTTTGTGTCAAGTGGATGTAAACTCCATGTTTTCCTCTCATTTCATTTCGTAACTGAACCGCGCTCATTTCATTTCTTTTATATTTCAGATGCTCCTGGTCAATATGATGCTGTCGTACCGATTATAGTTAATGAAGAATGGACGAAGCCCTATCAATATTTACAAGTTACGGGAGAACTGAAGGCACCTAAGATCTGGTTTGATCCTCCTTCCCTGTGCTTGACCCCCGTTCCGTTACTAACAGAAATATCAGGAGAATTCAATCTTCTAGCTTCACAATATAAAAAGTAAGATTCTGTTTGGTTGTTTTTACATGCTTCTTTGGCTCCTTCAGGAGAAAATACGCCTCCTAAAAGATCTACCGCCCCCGCAAAAAAATTGACAATATTAGATATCACCACAGTGGCCGAAAAATGTGTTTCCAGCAGTGTTATTTTTCCAAATTAACTGAGGGCAGATTCCAGACATGGGTGCTGCTCACCATTATACCGTCACCACAGATGTAGTGCCCCACCTATCATCCCTTTCTGGATCCGTGCCTTCGCGACCACATTTGATTGGGCCTAATCGGTCTTTTGGAGTGCCACCACCAAATGAACTTATTAGAGATATTAAGATTAGTGTTCATCGTGATGTCTAGTTTTGATTTACTCATGAAGTAACTAATTCTAGTTTAGAGGACAAGAAGTTTCTCATTTTGGTGTGTATGACATCAAAATGAGAAATAGCGCCGTTGAAATTGACACACAGGATCACCTGCTAGCGACTTTGATTGCAGCTCCAAGTGCGGCATTATATTGGCGCCCCAGCACTCTGCTGCTGCTCCCCCACTTTTAAAGTCCTACATATGGCCTTTGCAGCTCCCCAAGATCTGTTAATAAAGCCAGTTGTTTAAAAATAATTTCAGAGTGACTCCATTAGATGTTGAATTACCACAAGTTGAATGTGAAGATGGCAGCAAAATATCACCGTTAAAAATATCTTTTAGTCAGGGACACGGTAAGTACCAGAGAGCAAAATATCACCGTTAAAAATATCTTTTAGTCAAGGAAACGGTAAGTACCATGGTAAAATATCACCATTAAAGAATTCTTTTGGTCAAACTGAGTAAGCGGGAATGCCACCATCCATTCAAAATTTCTTTCATAGCATACTGCATAGTGTAGGTATGTTTTCATTAGTCCTTAGCATACTCAATACTAAATAATGCAGGCCCTTCCTCACCCTAACCCTAACCCTAACCCAACCCAACCCTAACCCTAACCCTAACCCTAGTCCTTGATAGCATACTGCATGATATATACCCAACTTCATTAGTCCTTCATAGCATTCCAACCTTGTGGGTTTTCTCCGGGTCCTCCGGTTTCCTCCCACAGCTAAAGACCCCTACACGCAAACAAATTATCAAAATAAAATTGAACCATGTGTTAGTCTTGAAATGACCTAGTTTATGTTAGAGTCAACATTAAACCCCATTTCTCTCTCTCCTTCATAGAATACTGCATGATGTATGCCCTTCTTCATCAGTCCTTGATAGCATACTGCATGATGTATATCTGTCTTATTAGTCTTTCATAGCATGATTTTTGACTTCATTAGTCCTTCATAGCATACTGCATAATGGCTGCCATCTTCATTAGTTCACTTATGGCATGGTGTATGCCTGTCTTCATTAGTCTTTGGGGTGGCCTAGTGGTCTAGAGTGCCGCACTTCGACCTCTGGCTTGCGGCTGTGGTTCGAGCCCTGGTGTGAGCGTATATGTGGCACCTTCTCAAATGCGTGGGTTTCCTCCCACTGCTAAAGACCCCTACGCGCAAGCGAATAATTGAAATAAAATCAAACCATGTTAGTCCCGAAATGACCTAGTTTGTGTTGAGTGGACGTTAAACCCCATTTCTCTCTCTCTCTCATTAGTCATGCCACCATCACTAGTTCAGTCTATGCCAAAGATTAGTACGTTAAACCCTATTTCAGTTCCTATTATTATTTTTATATTATTTTGATCAGATGTCCAGCCATGTTGCGGTGACAGCGGTCAGATGGATCCTTGTAGTTTACGATGTAAAGTTACATTTATTAGTACAAAACCTATCTCATTCTTGCAACCAATCATCTTCAAAGATACAGAAGGTCAAAGGTAAGATATCAAATACCGGTAATTATTTTGGGGGGTATGGTGCTAGTTCATTAACGTGGATGTCACTGGGTTCGATCCCAGAGAATCCCCAGTTATACTTGGCAAGGAGTAGGTCGCCTGATCAATCTCGTGGGTTTCCTCAGGGCACTCCGGTTTCCTCCCACTGCTAAAGACCCCTACGCGCAAGCAAATTATTGATATAAAATTAAACCTTATGTTAGTCACGAAATGACCTAGTTTGTGTCGAGTTGACGCTAAACCCCATTTCTCTCTCTCTCTCTCGATCCCAGAATTTGCAAGAAAGTAGCTCAGGATTTTCCTGTTTGGTTTTTCCCTTGTCAGTGGTGCAGGAGGGTGTAACTTGTAATGGGAACATATTTTGAAGGAACATATGAAATGGAAACATATTAAATTATAGTATAATGGGAACATATGACATTATAGTTTAATGAAAAAATATGAAATTATATTTTGAGAATCATGTTCCATTCACATGAAATAGGTATTTTAGATGGAAATTATGAAATTATATTTTAATGGGGAACAAATGAAATTATGATTTTAATAGGACCATTGGAAGTTGTAATAGGACCATAGAAGCTGTAATGTGAAATTATTTTTTCAGTTTCAAGATATTTATCACAGCTACAGCTGATAATTGTATTTTATCGTGTTACCCGTTTCTGGCACTACATCGAACAGATCATCAAATCGTCTGTGAACAGGTATGGCTTCTTTTATTGGCATTTAGTAACTAAACATATTAACACCGGTTACCATTTTATGAATACGCAATTACTGAGTTTGATACTTAACTAAGTGATATTTCGACAAGAATACTCTTATCTTTATCAATTTCTTGTTAAAGACGAGAGTATCCTCGTCAAAACGTCACTTAGTATTGTGTATCCATAAAATTGTACCTTGTGTTAACAAGTATGGCATTATACTTATAAATGGTCTGAAGGGGTGGGGGTGAATGGTTTAAAACATTGTACTTCAGATCATAAGGCCTGTCATTGAGTCAAGTGGTGTGTTTCTGATAATGAATGGAGATAGAGCTTTTGATAAGATATTATTAGTATAGCTGCTTTCAAATTTAATCTCCTTCGGTCCAAAAAGACAATTGGCTATCTGTCGAAACAGGTTTAGAGAAATGAAAAATGAATATTTTATTTTTGAAGGATATACAGAAAACGTATATAAAGACTCAGGTAACAAATTATAGTAAAAAACATTTTCACAAATCATCAGCACCTTAGATGATTCAAGAACACTTTAGATAATTCACTAGTACTTTAGATGATTCACCAGCACTTTAGATAATTCACCAGCACTTTAAATGATTCACTTAAGATAATTCACCAGCACTTTAAATGATTCACTTAAGATAATTCACCAGCACTTTACATGATTCACCAGCACTTTTATTGATTCACCAGCACCCTACATGATTAATCAGCACTCTAGCTGATTAATCAGCACCCTAGATTATTCATCAGCACTCTAAATGATTCACCAGCACTTTATATGATTCATTGACACTTTAAATGATTCATCAGCACTCTGCATGATTCACTGGCACTCTACTTGATTCATCAGCACTCTAGATGATTTACCAACTCTTTAGATAATTCACCAGTAAGGCTGGGAATCGATAGGAAATTTCAATATCGATTATCGGCAAGAATTTGTCAGCGATTATCGATAATAATTGATTATCTTTCTTCCGGAAAAACCGAACTTTACCGACCTGTTATTTGTGTTGATCGAGTTACAGTAGTTAGTGTTATTATCCTTGTCTAATACTGTGCCGATGTGCGTAAAAAAATCAATTAATGTAAAATAATTAGTTGCTAAATGTAGGATTAAGTTGAGTATTATTCTAAGTTTTGTTCTTGATTCATTTGAACCTTTTTTTTTTATTCCAATATCTCCGATAAATACAAAGACAATACATGGTTTCTCTTTGCAAATTAATGGCGACCACACAGTGTTACTAATAATAGAATAAAATATAATAGAAGGCGTCTATTGATTGGACAATAAAAAAATAATTACCGGCTATCAAAGTAGAATTTTTATGATTGGTTAATTTTGACGAAAACCAAAGTAGAATTCCTCCAAGAAATTACGAGAGATATAGATATTTTCCCGGGAAGTCAAAAACTTGTTTTGTATGGGCTGTATCTGACATGATTTAGTAATAAAAGCTGAGTTGATCGCTAAATAACTTCTACCGATTATCGATTATATCGATATTTTTGCACAGCCTTATTCACCAGCACTTTAGATAATTCAGCAACACTTGAGTTACCAGCATGTCAGATAATTCACCAGCACTGTACATGATTCTTCATAACTGTAGATGTTTTAAAAGCACTTTAGATGATTTATTGGAACTTTAAACTGACGTGATACACCACTATCAAATCAAATTTTATGTATCACAGTTTTGGATTGGTAACTTTTAGCGTAATCTTTTACATTGGAAACTGTTGATGAACTTAACTTGAAAAAGATAAAAACTTGTTGTAGTTCTTCAAGAGACGACATGATTTGTGGGAGCCGCGTTGACTTAATGCGTAAGGCGCTATCTCACTAACCACGACTCTTTGTGGTGTACTGGTATACACAGTTTCATTAGCCTTGTTTTGATGCAGATTATTAGGTCGTTAATCCCTGTTTGATTTCTACAAGATTTCTTTCATTGTTTATTGTAGGCAGTAGCAGGTGATGTAGCTTCAGGTGAGATAGATGAAGCTGCTGCAGATGCCCAAGCTGTCGTAGAGGAGTGTGAGGCTGAATTAGCTTATTTTGAAGAGAGTTTAGTTGAAGCCATACCAGCAGTTGAAGCAGCAATGTCAGGTCTTAATGCAATAAATTACTGTGATATTGTATTAATTAGATCATTTGCAGTAAGTCAAGTTAAATGATCAAACTTTATATTCAGCACACGAACCATCTGATTAAAATACAGATCTATATTTTGTTCCGTTTTTTATATTTTCGATGGCCTACACTACATCAAGATTCTGACAAGTTGTAGTGGGAATTCATGTCAGGAGGGGGTTGGGATGGTCTAGTGGTCTAGAGTGTCGCGCTTTGAACTCTAGCTGGCCGGTCACCTCTGGCTTGCGGCTGTGGTTTTGATCCCTGGTGTGAGCGTATGTGGCATGGAGATAGGGGCGCCTTCTTAACCTCGTGGGTTTCCTCCGGGCACTCCGGTTTCCTCCCACTGCTAAAGACCCCTACGCGCAAGCGAATTAATGAAATAAAATTAAAAACATATGTTAGTCCCGAAATGACCTAGTTTGTATTGAGTGGACGTTAAACTCCATTTCTCTCTCTGTCTCTCATGTCAGGGGTCAAACAAGCAGCTTTTGACCCTATGACGTCAGACATCCATTAATCAATCAGCGTTGACATTTCTAGTGGTTTCATCGGCTACTCCGTCACATCATCCTGATAACAATTAGTCCTGATTCTAGTGTAGTGAAGACAGGTAAAACAAAATTTTAAACTTTAAGAAAACGAAATAAGATCTGTGTTTTTTAGTTAGATTGAACAGAGAAATATCTAGTTTAAGTAGGAGTTGTGGCATTTCATCTTTAAAGTTCCAATAGCATATTTTTAAGTTATATTTTTAAAATATATTAAAATAAAGCCCTAAAATAGATTGTACCTGTAAACAGTCCTACCTTGTTAAAGAATAATCCTATAATTCACTATTGCCAGTTGAGAAATTGGCAAAAATATCTTTTTCAACTTCAAATTCAATGGAGAGGAATGGGAAAACAAGGGAGGTAATTGTGTTACTATTCCCTCAATCAGCCTGTGTCAGCCATTTTAATGCCTGTGAAATTTTGCCTATGATCGTATAATAGTGAGTTGACAACCTTTTGAGCAAAAGACATAGAAATAATTATGCTTTGACTTTCTTAGAAAATATGAAATTGGAACTTTAAGGTCTATCTTTGAGTCAAGTGGTCTGTTTCCGATTCCCTACATGTATGTAACAAGGAGAAGGGTTGGCTGTAAACCTTGTGTGTTTTCTCAGGCTGCTATTTCCCTTATAGCACACTGTATGACATATGCCAATCTTCAGTAGCCCAGTCTGTACCATACTCCGCGCAGTGGTGTGTTTGATTAGAGGTAATCCTACTACACACTGCTATTATGAGTGGATATTGTTGTTTTAAATTTTGATTGGTCACTAGTCCGTTTACCAACCAATCACTAGCTGCCCTACAAAAGCTTTACATTTAAAACGACTGCCAATATTGGACCAAATATGTTTACATAACGTTACATCATGGCTCACGATTTTATTATGCCTAATTAACCCGTGCATAGCAGAATACTGCAGTAAAACTAATTGCGTGACAAACGAGGCTATCAAGTCGAATGCAATGTAAACAATACTGTTTGGAAACGAACATACTTTCACCGTTTTTAATACCTTAAATCACTGTCCAAAGTTTTAGGGAAGACCCAGATTAAACGAAGGACTGTCATGTTGCTGTACTTAACTGATAGCTTTCATTGAACGGAAAGAATAGACACACTCCCGCATAAGTTCAAGAAACAGACGCTATTCCAGTAATGGCCAGAGAGGGATTTCTCAGGCCATTGCTTCAGGTATATAGGAGTCAGCACAGGACAGTTGGATTTGTAATCCCCATTTCGTTTCTCATTTTGTATTTTATGATTATTTTAGAATCCACCTGCTCCAGTAAAATTGGTCCTTGAATCAATATGTGTTATTTTGGATATAAAACCAGAGCGCAGACCAGTCCCAAATCAGCCCAAAAAAATGGTTAAAGATTACTGGATTCCATCAAAGAAATTACTAGCCGACCGTTTCTTGGATCGAATGAAGAATTTTGATAAGGACAATATTCCGTCAGGTGTTATGAAAAGAGTACGAGAAAAGTGAGTATACAATATTCTGCAAAATAGTTTTAAGAATTCATCGTTTTCATTGGTTCAAAGCTAAAATTTAATATAACCCTGCTCACAGATTTTCTCATAAAATGGTGGTTAGGGTGGTCAAATGTCTAAACGTGTGCATGCGCAAGTGCAGATCGAGGAATTTTTGCAGGAGGGGTTTGCCAGGTTTTTCGGTTATGGAAATCTGCCATCATCGTCTCTAAATTACATAGGCATACATACAAATTGAGCTTTTTAAACAGAGAAATCATTTTTATACTGATGTAGGATCACTTTGTCATGTAATTTTATTGATGCAAGGCATTATTTTTTTTTTATGTAGCTGAGCAGGGGGGGGGGGAGGGGGTTGGACCCCCCAAACCCTCCCCTCTGGATCTGCCCCTGATGCATGTTTGATCATAAGATCTGTCATTGAATCAAGCGGTGGGGTTTTGATTCCCCGGTTGCATGTGTGATCACCTGTCCAACCTCGTGGGTTTTTTCTGGGTCCTCGTGTTTCCCTAAAGACCCTAGGGGGTTGGGATGGCCTAGTGGTCTAGATTGCCGTGCTTCGACCTCTAGCTGGCCGGTCACCTCTGGCTTGCGGCAGTGGTTTCGAGCCCCGGTGTGAGTGTATGTGGCGTGGAGATAGGGGCGCCTTCTCAACCTCGTGGGTTTCCTCCGGGCACTCAGGTTTTGTTCCCCTGCTAAAGACCCCAACGCGCAAGCGAATTATTGAAATAAAATTAAACCATATGTTAGTCCCGAAATGACCTAGTTTATGTTGAGTGGAAGTTAAACCCCATTTCTCTCTCTCCTCTAAAGACCCCTTCTTATAGGTGAATTATTGAAATAAAATTGAACCATGTTAGTCCCTAAACGAAAGGTTTGTGTCAAGTGGATGTTAAACCCCATTTCCCTCTCTCTCTCTCTCTCTCTCTCTCTCTCTCTCTCTCTCTCTCTCTCTCTCTCTCTGTGTCTCTGTCTCTCTCTCTCTCTCTCTCTTTCTCTCTTTCTAAACATGACTGACACACAATGAAACTGACAGCCTGGAGAATACACCAATTCATATATTTATAGTACTTACATGTAAAAACAGTTAAGATTCTATTTATGAATTATGATATAAGGCAGAAATTTTCATATTCTTTGAAATAAGTCTTAACAATCTGAAATAAATAAAAAAAATTAATGAAATCCCTTCTATAGATAAAGTCGATGGATTTGAATATGTTGAAGTTTTATTTTTTTACTTGTTTGTAGGTATTTATCAAACCCAGAATTTGAACCTAATTGTATTAGGAAAGTTTCGGCAGCTTGTGAAGGTTTATGTCGATGGGTTCAAGCTATCAATGTTTATGACAAAGTAGCGAAGATTATTGGCCCAAAGAAAGCCAAACTAGCAGAAGCAGAGAGTGCGCTGGCCACACAGATGGAGAAAATAAATGCAAATCGTAGTCAAGTACATGTTGTAAGTAAAATATTTTGGTTTCAATTTTTTTTTTTTACAAATTTTCAATTCATAATGTTTTTGTAAATACAAAATGGAATTGAACTAACAAAGGGCCCCTATCACAGATATTAGAGATTATTGGCAAGCATAAATTCCTGGTCTGTATCTCGTATTTCTATCAATTTTGCATGTGATGTCATCGATGTGTGTGTATTTCTCATGCATGGCACAACATACAGAAACGACAGCGCATATCAAACAGCTTTCATACAGAAAAGGTTTGTCTAACATCGGCATCTGTTTTGCTACTTTTAGATAGATAGAAGTACGGTTTAACTCCCAATTGACATAAGCTACTTTTAGAAGCTGACTTGTTGTGCCATAGCGTTTTTATGAATCGATGTGAACCCTAGAACACGAAGATGTATATTTAATGTGATTTTAACCATGATAAAGACTTGAATTTAATCATTATTTTTGATGAGATTTTCGCAGAATATTCATAATTTTCCTGCTGATTGATGTACATGCTTAATATGTAAAAGGGGTATATACCTTCTGAAATGATGCATTAGTGAAACCAAAAATTGCTGTTGAGTCAAACTCAAAGATTTTTAATAAGATTTGACACTAAATGTTTTGAATATTATAGATATCATATTATGTTTCGTTTTCAGGGTTCTGTACCTAAAGGACGTAGAATTCAGGGATCAATTACTAGTGATAGTGTGGGTGAGGCCGTTATTGTGCCTTGTCATACTCCACCCCGTTCACACAGTCGTCAGAGTACGAGCGCAACCAGCTCCAACTTCCAGATATCAACATCAAGTTATGAATCTTCGATTGATTGTACAGGTAGGATAAAAAAACATAATGGAGTCTTGTTCATGACAGCCCCATGGGAACCTGGGTCCTTATTCACGAAATCTTAACTTAAGATAAAATCCAAATTTTAGTAGATACTCCAATTTTGATTGGCTAAGCACTAAAATCAATCTAATATTATCCTATCGAATAACTAAAATTTGGATTTTATCTTAGTTAAAATTTTGTGAATAAGGACCCAAGCCTCCTCACCCCCAGATAATTTAGAAATATTTCATCATTAGTTTAAAAATTGTATAATGGGGTTTGTCATCATTTAGTTTGTAACAGAGTCGTCCAGTCCAAATTTCCGAGGGGGGGGGATGGCCTAGTGGTCTAGAGTGCCGCGCTTTGACCTCTAGCTGGCGGGTCACCTCTGGCTTGCAGCTGTGGTTTAGATCCCTGGTGTGAACGTATGTGGCATGGAGATAGAGGCGCCTTCTCAACCTCGTGGGTTTCCTCCGGGCACTCCCGGTTTCCTCCCACTGCTAAAGACCCCTACGGGTCTAGTTTGTGTCGAGTGGACGTTAATCCCATTTCCCCATCCCCCAAATTTCCGACATAACACATTGTATGACACATGATCTTAATTAGCACAGTATGACGTTAAACCTCATTTATTCCTTTCTCTCGTATAATGAACCAAAAATGTGGGGGACTGAATGACTGAATGGTTAGTGCTGTATCATAAGGCCTGCCATTGAGTCCACATGGGTTTTCTTCAGGTATTCAGGTTTCCTCCCACTGCTAAAGACCCCTACGCTCAAGCAAATTATTGAAATAAAAGTAAACCATATGTTAGTCCCGAAATGACATAGTATGTGTCGAGTGGATGTGAAACCCAATTTCTTTGTCTCTCTCAATGAACCAAAAATGTATTTTTCAGATGGAACAGAAGGAACGACGCCATTAAATAGAGATGGCGCCATGAACAAACAACAGATGAGTGTAGAACCAAATGGACGACCGATACAAGAAATACCGTCCAGATCAGTCGGATCGGCCATGTTCCCGGATGAAGACACAGAAGAAGGTAGGCATCATTTATAGACAGTTCTTGGATTTTATTAAAATAGCATTATGCAAGAGCAAAATCTGCTTATTACAGGTCTTTCTTTAGGCCTGAGATGTTATCTAAATAATCAATTAGACATAAATTAACATATCCAGACCATAATAAACTCTTAAAGTCAAGCCTAGTCTTCGATGTTGGCGGATTGAATTCCTATATGCTGCTTAATGGCCGTTGATAATTAAATAAATCAAGTGGATAATCGAGACCATGCTGTTTATATTAATGATTTGAGTAATGATGACCGAGGCTATGTCATGTGAATATTCCAAACGCTTTTTTCTCGGCTAATAGTGGACCAATTTGAATGAAATTTTCAGCCAATTACGTTTACACAATCTAGTTTTTAACTATTATAGTGAGAACTGCCATCTCTTTTTATCTTGTCTCCCATAATGTAACTTTAATGGGTGCAGGAGAACCAGACTACAGAATTGTGGGTCTCAGACTAGAATCATCAATGCTGATTTGTTAATCAAATGTCTGGGGTCATTGGGTCAAAAACCAAGGAAAGAATACAAAAATGAAACGAAATGTAGATCTGTATTTTTATCAGATTGGGTGGGGGGGGGTAGCATACAAAAGGAGATGGGTACATAAAATTAATATAAAAAGATACATTTTATTCCCTGCATGCTCAACTCTAATTAGCTGTAGCTGGGTAATACAATTTAATTGATGATGTGATCAATTTATAACCATATATGGAATATGTGACCATATATGGAATACATGACCATATATGGAATACATATGAATATTCATGAGACATGTATTATTTTATTAAAGGTCTATATCATACAGAAGTATTAATGGCTGTACAGAGATGGTTTACAGCTAATGGTTGGCCTGGTGGACCATTCCCAATACAAATACCATATACACTTAGAATGTAAGAACTTTACCATCATTCCCCTAAATTATATATTTTATTAATATTACTGTGCCTTTGAGAGAGAGAGAGAAATGGGGTTTAACGTCCACTCGACACAAACTAGGTCATTTTGGGACTAACATATGGGTTCATTTTATTTCAATAATTCGCTTGCGTGTAGAGGTCTTTAGCAGTGGAAGGAAACCGGAGTGCCCGGAGGAAACCCACGAGGTTGAGAAGCCGCCTCTACTCCATGCCACATACGCTCACACCAGGACTCGAAACCACAGCCGCAAGCCAGAGGTGACCGGCCAGCTAGAGGTCGAAGGGCGGCACTCGTGCCTTTGAATGCAAGGGGGTTGGATAGCCGAATGGTTGCTATGTGCACATTGTATCATAAGGTCTATCATTGAGTCGACAATTCTCCCGTTTCCTCCCACGGCAAATTGAATCATGTGTTAGTCCCGAAATAACTTAGTTTGTGTCGAGAGCATGTTAACCCCTATTTCTCTGTCTCAGTCACTGAATTTAACCTTTTTTGTGTTGATATCGTAGAAGTTTGAGTAAAAAGAAAGACGATGAAAAAGGAGGAGGAAGCTGGGATACTACCAGCGTGAAGAAAGATGTTAAAACTATTTACGATATGATCTCGCACCTGAGTGGTCGACCTGTACCAGGAATACCTGTTAATGCCTCGTTACCTGCTAATCCTGTTGAACGAGTTAAACAGATTTATTGGCAGCATTCTACCCTACTAACATTCATCAGGTAACAACATACATTGATCATATGTTAGTCTCAAATTGAACGAGTTATGTATGTTACGTTATAAATTGTATGTCTCTGTTCAAGAGCATAAGATCTAATGACCACATTATTCAATACATATATAAAATACCCACAATAAACACAATATACAAAACACACAATATACAATAAAACACAATATACACACAATATGCAATACACATAATATAGAATACACAGAATATACTCTCAACACAATATGCAATACACATAATATAGAATACACAGAATATACACTCAACACAATGCAATATACACAATGCAAAATACACAAAAGGCAATAAACACAATATACAATATATACACCTTATGCAATACTCACAATATACTCTAAACACAATTTGCACATTATGTAATACACACAACACAACAAACACCATATCCAATATCATACACATTTATGATAAGAGCACACACCCAAATACCCAAGATTAAAAGAAAAGATATTTTTGTTTTAAAGATGTCAAGGTGGAAGTGTTTCGGGAATAAGACCAGAACATCTGATGGAACTTGGTGACTGTATTTTATGGAAAGAACTTCAGGCCGAGATAAAACGAAATCTACTACAGCAAGGAAAGACAACAGAAGCAGGAAATATCATAGATTCCGAACCAATTGTTGATGAGGAAATATTTGAGGCTTTATCGAAACGAGCTTGGACAGATTTACTCTTACAGATTATGAAGGTAACAGAATCGAGATTTCATTGGTTTATTGGGATCCGTGTATTCCGAGCGAGGGGGCGGGGATTGCAAAGGACAGCTGTCTTGTCATTCGGATGGAATCAAAAACCGAGGTCCCGTGTATACATTGGCATGTACGCAAAAGATCCCTTAACAGTTGGAATTTGATATAAAGTAGGCAGTAGTGCCGCTGCCTGGGCAAAACTTCCCTCATAGCACACTGTATGGTATATGACCGTCTTCATTAGCCCAGTAGGAGCAGAACAGTAGGACGTTAAACTCCATTTGAATGGGACGAAAAACTGAGACTGTGCAACCTTATTGCATTATTAAATTGTCTTTCAGTGTTTGGTCTTAGCCAAGATAACACCCAGAACGTTGAAGAATATTGCCACACCTACAGCTGGTGTTACCATGCCGATTGTAAACCCGGACCCATTGTGTAGTAATATCTATTGTGTGGGAGAGAGGATAATATTAACGTGGTTGAATCATCATTACGAACAATATCGACGTCAAATCTGGAAAAACTCGACTAAAGGTATTTATAACATTAATCATGTTTGTTCACTACACAGGGGATTGGATGACCGAAGGGTTAACAGGTGCACCATATCATAATGGCTGTCATAAAGACAATAGGAGTGGTTTCGATTCCCCGTTTGTACATGACAGGTATTAGGGTCGCCTGTCCAACCTCCACTGCCAAAGACCCCTACTCGCCAGTTAATTATTGAAATAAAATAAACCATATGTTAGTCCCAAAATGACCTAGTTTGTGTTGAGCGAACTTTTAAACCCCATTTCTCTTGCTGTCTTGTTCACTGCAAAGGGGGCTTGATGGTTATGCGGTTTTAATGCGTGGGCGTTAATGCAAAAGTTCTGTCATTGAGACAAGTGTTGTGGTTTTGATTCCCTTGAGAAGACTCACCTGTACAAACTCATTGATTTTCTCTGGGCCTTCCGTTGTCTTTCCACTGCTTAAGACTCTTATGTACAAAAGTATAATTGAACGCATGTTGTGTTGATTGGACGCATGTTGTGTTGATTGGACGCTAAACCTGCATCTCTCTCTCTCTCTCTCTCTTTTTCTCTCTCTCTTTCTCTCATGTATTTTTAATTATTATGAATGTTTTATACCAACAGGTGGTGTTCCGCCATCTCGATGGATCGTTAATTACGACATGGATTTATTGGATGGTTTAGTTGTTGGATCTGTCCTTGGAGCTCATCTTCCTTTCCTGGTAAGTAACATATTTTTAAGGGAATTTCAGAAAAAACTTCTTGAAAATGCTTGAGATTTTTAAAGAATTTCAAACAAAACTGCTTGGTTTTTAAACAGTGTTCGAATGTTACATTTTTTGTTCTAAAATAAGTATAATGATTTATAGATGTAGATGGACTAAATCATGCATTTTTGAATCCGGAAATAACAACTCTTCAGATTGTATAAGGAATATCTTTATTTTGTATTTTATAGGTTGATGATTATTTAAGTGATATGTACACCCATCCAACGACAGCTGAACAATGTCTTCATAACGCATTAAAGGTTGTTAACGCCATGAGATTTGCTGGTATTGAATACGACATACAGGTAGGCCCTTCTTATATCATCATCGAGCACCAGTACTCAATGCAAAAATCTTTTTTATAAACTTTAAAATGATAATAAGTGATGTGGTTTCGATTTTCTGCTTGTACGTGACACAGAGTAGGGTCGCATGTCGAACCTCATGAGTTTTCAATGGGTCCTTCGGTTTCCTCAAGCTGCTAAAGACCCCTATACACAAGCGAATTATTGAAATGAATTTTAACCATATGTTAGTCCCAAGCTAGTTTGTTATGAGTGGATGTTTAACCCCATCTTTCTCTTTTCAGGCTATAGATATTACTGATCCTAATCCTGTATCCATGTTATTTTTGTGTATGCATCTATATCAGAAATTACCCCAATATTTACCTAAAGATGATATCGATTTTACTGGTTCTCTTCATTCTACAGTTACTAGACAGGTTTGTTTACTTTCTTCTTAGACAGGTTTGTTTATATTCTTCTTATACAGGTTTGTGTACAGTGACTAGACAGGTTTGTTTTCATTCTACTAGGCAGGTTTGTTTACAGTTACTAGACAGGTTTGTTTACTTTCTACGGTGACTAGACCAGTTTGTTTATATTCTACTAAACAGGTTTAATTAAAACTCTACAAGACATTCTGAGCTACGTTATCACTGTTTGTTGTTTTTGACAAGATGCTTGCATTGTGGTATCTAGGGCACTGGTATATTAGACTAGAGACTTAGCCTCGCTTTCCCATTTTTAAATTATGTTTTTAAATGGCGAACCATTCTAATCCAGTTAAGATCTCGAGTATTCAATGCCATCAAGAGTTGATTATGGCCTTGTCATGTGGATTAACGTCTATTTGATAGTTAATACAACATTTCAGGCCCCCAAATGCCGTTGCGTAATGCCGTTAATTTGTATGTTTTTATTTTTATTTTCAGGTGAAGTTAACAAATTCGAGTAGTAAATCTTTAAACTACCATGTATTATTGGCTGGTCCTGACGCTAAAGATTTCCGTGTACCGAAAGGAGATCATGTGACCGTTCCACCAAAAACCACCTACCCTCTGACTGTAGAACATGTTAGTCGGTTCCTGCGACCCGCGGAAGCTGTTCTTGTTTTGGTTGGTCGACGTCAAGGTTCGACAACTGGTACAACGATGACCTTTCACCTCCACACACAGATAGATAACATCACGCCATTGGTTAGTTTTTATCTTTTTATCTTGTTTGGGATGGGTGACTGACTGGTCTGACGTGTGAGCCTTAGACCATAAGGTCTGTCATTGTATCAAGAACTTGATTCAGTGTTATTCTATAATGTGAAGACTCTCAAAACACCTGTCACATTTGATTGCAGTTTTATAGATGTTTGTTAAGCTCCAAACTGCTTGAATTTACATGATCTATAGTCTTGCATGTGCATAATCTTTCAAACTATTCTTTTTGTAATGGCTAGATGTCACTTCATAGCTTTTAGACAATCATCTCTTGATACTATAACTGCCTAATTTTGAAAATCAACTAACTGAAAAAAAACCCAGACAAAAGTCAGTATTAGTCATAGTATCTGATAAGTTGGAACTGAAAAAACTAGACTAAAATTAGTACTAGTCACAGCATCTGATGGGTAGTGATTGAATATACTAAAATAAGATCAGTACTAGCCACAGCGGAGAATGTTAGATAGGAGACTGTCCTGTACATTTTAGCACATATGGCCTCATATTTAGATTGTGGGTTAGGGTAAGGCCTAGGATCTGCAGATTTCGTCAAAGTCTCAAGGTGTAACCCACAATCCAACAAACCACATATGACGTCATAATATGCGCAGGACAGTCTCCGCTCTAGTGTTCTCTAGTCAAGCATCTGATGAGTAGTAACTGGAAAAACTAGACTATAGTCACAGCATCTGATGATCTATCATTCTATAATCTTTATCTATTTCTATCTTTTCTCCAGCCTTCCAGTCATTATCAGGTACCTTTTCATCTTCAATTCTTCTTCTGGTTTGCAACAAGCTGATTAAAATACAGATCATATTTCGTTTCATTTTTATACTTCGAAGTTTTGTTTTACTTGTCTTTACTACACTAGGATCTGAAAGACTTGTTATCATTGACAGCTTTAGCCGTGTTTTGCTCGAAACTGTGGGTAATCCACTGGAAATGTCAATGCTGATTGGTTAATCAAATGTCTGATGTCAAAGGGTCAGAAGCCACTCGTATGACCTATGACGTGATGATCTTTATGTTGTGTAGGCCATCGAAAGTATAAAAAACAAAACAAAATATAGATCTGTATTTTAGTCAAATTGTGTTTACGATATACGAACAAAAATGTTAAAATAGGCTGAAAGCTTTACAAAAAAATATAAATTTACTTTATTTGTCAAATCTAAACATAAACCTTTTGATAAAAAGATGTTTTTAGCCTATTCTCACAGTTTTGTTCATCATGTAAGAGATTTTCAAATACTTATTATTTTGCTATCATTGGTCACATTTGCTTTCTTAAGGCTAAGCCAATTTTGTTTTTAGTTCTTCACTGTGTTGATAAATGGATGACATCTTGAGTCTTTATCAATAGATAACATCTTGAGTCTTTATCAATAGATAACATCTTAAGTCTTGATAGAACCTTGTGAGTCTTGATAAAAATAGATGACCTCTTGAGTCTTGCAAGCGAAAATTATTTTTATTTTAATTTAACTAATTTTTAAGAAATAATAAACACAATTTTGATAGGTGTTCCGGGAGGTTTGAAATTCAAATTGGTTTAACCAAACACTTTGATAAGTGTTCCGGGAGATTTGAAATTTAAATTGGTTTAGCCAAACACTTTAACTTTCTACTTATAATTCATGTTTTATTTCGTTCAATCCTCATGTTGAAAATAATATTCAACATTGTAAGTGGCTCAGTGGTTAAGGCACTGGCTCACTTAGCAGAAGGTCTCGAGTTCGATCCTGGTGTTGACAAAGAAAAGGAGGGTTGGGATGGCGTAGTCGTCTAGAGTGCCGCGCTTCGACCTCCAGTTAGCCAGTCACCTCTGGCTTGTGGCTGTGGTTTCGAGCCCTGGTGTGAGCATGGAGATATGGGCGTCTTCTCAACCTTGTGGGTTTCCTCCGGGCACTCCGGTTTCCTCCCACTGCTAAAGACCCCTACATGCAAGCGAATTATTGAAATAAAATGGAACCATATGTTAGTCCCAAAATGACCTAGTTTGTGTCAAATGGACGTTAAACCCCATTTCTCTCTCTCTCTAATTGACAAAGAAAGTTTCGTTGTCAGTGTTGAAGGACATAAGGCCTGTAAGGAGCAGTGTCTGCATGATGGTTGATAAACTTGTATCACATGATGGTTGAATTTTGTGCCAGATGATGGTTGAACTTGTATCACATAATGGTTGAACTTGTATCACATGATGGTTGAACTTGTATCACATGATGGTTGAACTTGTGTCACATAATGGTTGAACTTGTGTTACATGATGGTTGAACTTGTGTTACATGATGGTTGAACTTGTGTCACATGATGGTTGAACTTGTTAAATACATGATCTAAGAGCTTGTTTTATGTTTATTTTCATTAAGCATGTGGTTGAACATGCATCACATGATGGTTGAACTTGTGTCACATGATGGTTGAACTTGTATTACATGATGGTTGAACATGTATCACATGATTGTTGAACTTGTGTCACATGATGGTTGAACTTGTGTCACATGATGGTTGAACTTGTGTCACATGATGGTTGAGCTTGTATCACATGATGGTTGAGCTTGTGTCACATGATGGTTTAACTTGTGTCACATGATGGTTGAACTTGTGTCACATGATGGTTGAATTTGTGTTACATGATGGTTGAACTTGTGTCACATGATGGTTGAACTTGTATCACATGATGGTTGAACATGTATCACATGATGGTTGAACTTGTGTCACATGATGGTTGAACTTGTGTCACATGATGGTTGAACTTGTGTCACATGATGGTTGAACTTGTGTCACATGATGGTTGAACTTGTGTCACATGATGGTTGAGCTTGTATCACATGATGGTTGAGCTTGTGTCACATGATGGTTGAACTTGTGTCACATGATGGTTGAGCTTGTATCACATGATGGTTGAACTTGTGTCACATGATGGTTGAACTTGTGTCACATGATGGTTGAACTTGTTAAATACATGATATAAGAGCTTGTTTTATGTTTATTTTCATTAAGCATGTGTTTTTTTTGTTTTTTTTTTTAATGTTGTTCACAATAAATTACATTATCTTATTCCAATCATGAATTGTTCACCATAGATTTGTGTTTTTGTGAATAAGATTCTGGGAATGTGTTTTTCTGTTATTCACCTTCTTATTAACCTTTCACAGATGTTTATATTTTATGCACTATTATAAATGGAAGATATTGAAACATAATTGTACATTTCACATTTTGTACCTTTTTCATTGGTAAAAAACACTTGGATCTGAAAGGAAAAGGTGGAACCTCAAGTCCCTTAACTCGAACTCAAGTACATAGTGGGTTTTCGCTGAGTCCTCTGGTTACCTTCCATTGCTAAAGACCCCTATGTGCAAGTGAATTATTGAAATAAAATTAAACCAAGAGTTAGTCCCAAAATGAACTGGTTTAAGTAGAGTGGACATTTAACCCCATCTCTCTCTCTCTCTCTC
Organism: Patella caerulea; assembly: GCA_036850965.1. Classification (NCBI taxonomy): domain Eukaryota; kingdom Metazoa; phylum Mollusca; class Gastropoda; family Patellidae; genus Patella; species Patella caerulea. The sequence goes on from JAZGQO010000015.1 coordinate 33,426,511, forward strand.
TCTCTCTCTCTCTCTCTCTCTCTCTGCTGGAATTTGAAATAAGAAAATATCATAGCACCACTGTCAGGAGGGAAATTTCCCCCAAAGCCCACTGCATGATGTATAGGCCCTACGACCTTTCTTTATTATCCGAGTTGACAAGGAATTTAAACCCCATTTCATTTCGTTTTATTTCATTTTCAATTAAGCAGATTAAAATTTTGAAACAAATTGTAAAATTTTATAAACAGATGACCGTGAAGACCGAATCTCCATGTTACGAACTTGAGAGGATAACTCTGGATGTCACAAACCCTTTTAACGAAGGTGGAGAATTCAAGATTATTCTCGTGGAGACGAACATGGACACGTCCGATCCATCAAAACCTGCAGCAACATCGGTACTACTCCGAACAAAGGATAAGAAGAAGAAAAAAGTTAAAGCTAAAATAGATCATGGTCAGAATCGCCCTGAAACCCCACCCACTCCTCCACCTCCCGTGATAACAGACACGGAACAACTGGGAAAAACTAAAAAGGATGGTAAGAAAATGAACTATTTTATTTAAGATGCATTATGTATGATTTAGATAAAGAGTTGGCCGTTCTCACTACAATTGAAAATTTCATTCAAATTACTTTATTCTCAATCTAAAGACCCCAACGTGTAAGTGAATTATTGAAATAAAATTGAACCATATGTTAGTCCCGAAATGACCTAGTTTGTGTCATGTGGACTTTAAACCACATTTCTCTCTTATTCCGATTGTGTAGAAATGTAACACACTAAACCTCATCTTATAATTTCTGACGACTAAGCAAATTTTTTTTTTTTTGTGAGACTGATTTTGATATATATTTTTCTTTCAGACGAGGCTGTAACATTGAGTGCTTTCTCCTCTCCTATGAAAACGTTTTACCTGGGCGCAGGAAGTTCAGCTGAGGTCCAGATTGACTTCCTTCCATTCTTCACTGGAGATCGACAATGTTCTGTGATATTCCTCAACGAGAATATAGGAGAGTTTTTGTATTCCATAGAAGCGAAAGCCATGTTACCTTTGCCGTCACCGCTACCATTTTTGCCCAATCAAAACACAATTAGGATTAGCAGTGCGGCTCCTCATAGTAAGTCACCTTTTATAATGATTTTGTTTGGTGTAATCCGTGCTTGAAATAATAAATATTTGATTTACCTGACAAAATATCAGCCATTTTACGGGACATTTTTGAACCAGAATTGATTTTATACACCTAGTAGTCTCGCTGTGCGTGGGAGAAGAAAATGTGAGGTATATATGATAATATTAAAGGTAATGGGAGGAGGGCCTGACAAGGACAGCTGTCTTGTCGTTTGGGTGGGCCGAAAAAAACAAGGCCACATGTACATATTGGCATGCATGTAAAAGATCCCTTGACAGAATTGGAATTCGATATAAGAGCAGGCCGTAGAGTCGCTGTCTGGGCAAAATTCACCTCATAGCACACTGTATTGTCTATGCAGAACAGTAGGACGTTAAACCAAATTTTATTTGATTTCAGGTAATGGGCGTAGTTTACAAGGTGGTGAAGAAACTGTAATGTATTGGAAGTGTGATTCGGGTCAGCTATTAAAACAGACTTTGTTGATACCCGTAACTAACATGACGAAAGAAAAGGCTTTGATATTAGCTGCTCAACAGGTGGGTACATATATAGTAGGGTGGTGGTGGTCAGCAGGTAGGGTGGGGGTGGTCAACAGGTAGGGTGGTGATGGTCAACAGGTAGGGTGGTGGTCAACAGGGAGGGTGGTGGTGGTCCACCAGTAGGGTGTTAGTGGTCAACAGGTAGGGTGGTGGTGTTCAACAGGTAGGGTGGTGGTGTTCAACAGGAAGGGTGGTGGTGGTCAGCAGGTAGGGTGATGGTCAACCGGTAGGGTGGTGGTGGTCAACAGGGAGGGTGGTGGTGGTCCACCAGTAGGGTGTTGGTGGTCCACCAGTAGGGTGTTGGTGGTCAACAGGTAGGGTGGTGATGGTCAACAGGTAGGGTGGTGGTCAACAGGGAGGGTGGTGGTGGTCAACAGGGAGGGTGGTGGTCAACAGGGAGGGTGGTGGTCAACAGGTAGGGTGGTGGTCAACAGGGAGGGTGGTGGTGGTCAACAGGAAGGGTAGTGGTGGTCAGCAGGTAGGGTGATGGTCAACCGGTAGGGTGGTGGTGGTCAACAGGAAGGGTGGTGGTGGTCAACCGGTAGGGTGGTGATGGTCAACCGGTAGGGTGGTGGTGGTCAACCGGTAGGGTGGTGGTGGTCAACCGGTAGGGTGGTGGTGGTCAACAGGTAGGGTGGTGATGGTCAACAGGTAGGGTGGTGGTCAACAGGGAGGGTGGTGGTGGTCAGCAGCAGGTAGGGTGATGGTCAACAGGTTGGGTGGTGGTGGTCAACAAGTAGGGTACGGGTAGAGGTCTACGGGCAGGGTGGTGATGGTGCTCAATAGGCTCTCAAAATTTCACCATTCTGTAAATTTTTTGTGTGTCTAAAGGCTATTTCTCTATCTCACATAACCAAGACAAGTTTATCAGAGAACAAGACGTTAAAATGCATTACACATTTCAATTGTCCACAAGGTTGGAAAAGTCTCATTTACTGTGCATGAAATATGTTGTGGAATGAATTTGAATTATTAATTTTTCATGTTTTTATTCCAGAGAATGTCCGACCTAGAGATACAAAGACGCAGTGCTACTGGTACCCTGACCAGTTCCAGTGTAGCAGCTAAAACAGTTAAACTCCTCTCATCAAGCGCATCAACGCTCGGAAAAACAACGAAAACAAGGAAAGACAACTTTAACAAATATACCGTTGAAGTTGATTCTGAATATTATAAATTACCTTCCTCCTTGTCAATGCCGAGTCCCCTTGATGCTCGGAGTCACAGCGCACCCACCAGTACTAGAATACCACAAGGTAGCAATCTTTCTGTAATTAAAGAGAACTCTGAACTTTGGTAATAGATCTCTGCTCTGAGAGGATGCCATTTTCAAAAATGAGTATACTGTATTTGTAATGTTTTTTCGACTAAAATCGTCGATTAATGTCAGAGAGGCAATTGTTGAGTCTACAATGATTTCTTAAAATCATCCATGTGACCCTCTTTAAGTCACGTGGATACTTAGGTGGGCATGTAAAAGAATCCTGGACAACTAGACAAATTTCCCTCATTCATAGTGCACTGTATGTTGAGGCCCGGCTCCATTTTGTCCAGTTGGAGCAGAACAGTAGGACATTTAAGCCCCATTTTATTTCATTTCTTTCCTCATTTGTCCAGGGGGCTAACTGGCTAACTGGCTAAGTGGGTAACACGCTAGCTCCCTAGCCTGGGTCTGGAGTGTTCGATCCCTGAATTGGCCGAGAAATTTCATCCAGATTTTCCGGCGTGATCCCCCCTTGTCAGTGATGCAGGACAGCTGTCTAGTCATTCAGATGGTACGAAAACCTGAGGTCCCATGTACACATTGGCATGTATGTAAAAGATCCCTTGACAGTTGGAATTTGATATAAAAGTATAGGCTATAGTGCCGCTATCTGGGCAAAATTTCCCACATATCACACTGTCTTCATACGCCTGATTGGAGCAGAGCAGTAGGACGTTAAAGCCCATTTCGTGTTAAATAAGACGTTATGTATTGTGTATTTCCAGGTATTAAAATAGAAGATGGTATTGTGGAACTTCCTGTAACATTTAAAGCCAAATCACCCGGACATTATCCAGCTGAGATTATATTACGAGCCCCGGGCGATATCCGTGTTTATCATATAGAAACTACTGTTAATCCTGACGGTAGTATGGCTGAATTAGAGTTATCTGTCCCTGTTAATCAATCATTAACACAGAATATACCCATCGTAAGTAAATATCAATATAACCAAATACAAACAATCCAAACGGTTAGACAAAATTTAAAGACCTAAAAAATCGGTATAGGCAAAATTGTGTAATCAGCAAATGGACTGTTCATCTTGTACAAAATACACGACAAACAGTGGTAACAGGTGTTCTGAAGAGTAAGCTTATCCTGTCTGGTGCCACAGTTGTATCCAAACCATAAAACAAAATCTCTGTAAAATAACGTAATTGGCCATTGGACTATCCGTATGCAAAATGCATGTGATAAACAGTGTTAACAGCTCTTTATCTAAATCTTTGATATATCTTGTATTACCTCCGATATTTTCTATCAGTGTTCGTTCCAATACAAGTTGAAATGGACAGAATATTGATGACTGAGGTATTACCTCCGATATTTTCTATCAGTGTTCGTTCCAATACAAGTTGAAATGGACAGAATATTGATGACTGAGTCTTATCGTCGCATATATGTTCAGAAATTACAAATTTTTACATGGTAATAGAATAATGATTGTTTTATTTTTAGGTGAATTTGACGAATCATGATTGGCCATTGAGAGCTGAAATAACTGGTGATGGGTTTTCTGGACCACCGTCACATTTAGCCAAGGCGTATCAGACAGCTCAGTATCCCCTTGTATATAAACCATTGTATGAGACACCTGTTGAGGTAAAATATTTATTATAAACATCGTCATAACATAACGGTTAAAGTAACGATACGCCATTTGCATTTATCACAGACTATTCCACAGCTAATATATACTAAGATTGATTATTTAACATTTAAACATACATTATGCAAGAGCTAAATCTTCATGTTGGGGATCTTTCTTTAGGTGGGGGTCACGGTGGCTAAGTGGATAAGGCACTGGTTCGCTAGCTTGGAGGTCGGGTATTCGATCCCTGCATTGGCCGAGGAAGTTCATCTCAATTTTCCGGCGTGATTTCCCCTTGTCAGTGATGCAGAGGAAGGGCCTGACAAGGACAGCTGCCTAGTTGTTCGGATGGGACAAAAAACCGAGGTCCCATGTACACATTGCACTTAAAGATCTCTTGGCAGTTGGAATTTGATATAAATTTCCCTCATGCCATACTGTATGGCCGTCGTCCATTAGCCCAGGTTAGGTGCATTTCTTTCTTTAGGCCTGAAATGTCAAATAAAATATTAATTAAACATTTATTAACATGATAAGATGTACGTAGTTAAAGCGAGATCAAGTCTTCTATTGATGATGATGTTCTATATGAAGAGAGGGATTAGCCAATTAAATGTTCTGTTAGTGGCGACTTCATGGCGTTTGATGCAAGGAACTGTGGCTAAACCTCTAGAAACGTCAACGCTGATTGGTTAATCAATGTCTGATGTCATAGGGTCAAAAGACGCTCGTACGAGCCCTGACGCCACCTTCCAGTACGGTACAACTTGTCAGATGTTCATGTAGTGTAGGCCATCGAAAGTATAAAAAACGAAACGATATATAGATCTGTATTTCAATACGAAGAGTGTTTATGTTTCAGGGTAAATTAGTTTTAAGTAATATCGAGGATGGAACGGATCATGTGTTTGTTCTACACGGTAAACCTGAGAAACCTCTCGCTGTTGATCATATCCAGATAAACTGTCAAGCTAAACAAAGGTAGGAATAATACAACACTTGCCTCAATCCTTTTCAATGAGGTGGGGGTTGGATGTCGGAAAGGTTAGCCGGAGCGTATTGTACAATAATGTCTTTCATGGTTTCAATTCCCTAGCTTTTGTTTGAATAGGGTCACCTGTCTACCCTCGTGGGTTTTCTAAGTGTGCTCTGGTTTCCTCCCACTGCTAAAGGCCCGTATGCGTAAGTGAATTAAAGAAATAAAATTCGTAGCATTGCTGTTCGAGCAAAATTTCTCCCTCTAAAAGCACATTGCCCAGTCAATGCAGAGAAATGGCTCTTAAAATTCTATTTTATTTTATTGTGGAATATAGCCCAGTTGGAACTGACATCCCATAAACCTATTTCATTTATCATCGGTGAAGTGTCAAAAGGGTGTATCTCAGAATTTCTAAGATTAAGAAATAGAACCTTTTTCATTTCAAAATTTCCACAAATCAAGATATAAAATTTGGACACATGATACCCAGAACAGTTCTAATTGGCGTACAGATAAACAGCTTTGGCAGAAATGTGCATATTAATTGGGAGATTTTAAAAATGCGAAAAAGTGTATTTGACTAATTTCCCGATATACACCCTTTTGACACTTCACGAACGTTATTTTATTGTATTTTATTTCTGTCCTTACAGTGTGGTATACAAGGTCAGAGTACCAAACGCCACCAAGAAAAAACAATCCTATTTTGTAAGTATATAGTAAATCTATATAACCGAGGGGCGGGGGTACGGGCCGTCTGCTGTCAGATTTGGGTGAGGTTTTCAACTGTCAGCATGCCAAATACCACAGGTATACAAGATATCTACATGTCAGCCTAGGGGGTTAGGTGAGGTCGTCGATTGTCAACCTAGGGGTTCGGGTGAGGTCGTCGATTGTCAACCTAGGGGTTCGGGTTCGGTCGTCAACTATCAGAGTAGCAAGCGCCACCATTAAGATATGTACATGTTAACCTAGTGGGGTTAGGTGAGGTCGTCCACTGCCAGAGTACCTAATGCCACCAGTTAGAGAGGAGTAAGGGGGGATCACTGCCAGAGTACCAAATGCCAGAAGTATATCTACAGCGAAACATTGAAATAACATTCAACAGTGTCTAAGTCATGAAATGACCTAGTTTGTGTCGAGCGAACGTTAAGCCCCATTTCTCTTCTCTCTCGCCCTCTCTCTCTCGCTCTCTCATTAGCCCAGTTGATGCAAAAAATAGGATGTTAAACCCTATTTCATTTATTTTATGATTTTATTTCTGATTTTTCAGATTGAATCTGATTTAGATTTTACCAGTGGTAAGGATAGTATTATGGTTCTGCCGGGACAGACAGGAACATATGATCTAGTTGTCTCCCCTGATACACGCGGAACATTTAAAGGAGTGATTACCTTTACAGCGTCTGAAAACCCACCAGTGTAAGTTACACAACTTGAAAATATTAATCAGGTTTAATAAAAGTAATTTAAATTCAGCCTGATTTTGTGGGGGATGAATGGTTCTAGAAAATAATATTGCCGTTTTAATGTCGTGGGGGGGGGGGATGGCCTAGTGGTCTAGAGTGCCACGCTTCGACCTCTAGCTGGCCGGTCACCTCTGGCTTGCGGCTGAGGTTTCAATCCCTGGAGTGAGCGTATGTGGCATGGAGATAGGGGCGCCTTCTCAACCTTGTGGGTTTCCTCCAGGCACTCCGGTTTCCTCCCAGTGCTAACGACTCCTATGCGCAAGCGAATTATTAAAATTAAATTAAACGATATGTTAGTCCCAAAATTACCTACTTTGTGTTTAATGTCCAAATTTGATGTTTGGACTAGCTTTTTATAGTAGCCAATTTGTAGGTTTTTATAAAGGACTGCATATGAAATTAGACATTTGATTAACCAGTCATTCGTGTTTCTAGTGGAATACCCAGAGTTCCGTACTCGCACGCCAAGTACTTGCCAGAACAGATTGTTTCATTGGCTAAACCAGAACGCTGTTACAGGGGTGGATCCAGGAATTTTTGCAGGAGGGGGTTTGCCAGGTTTCTGTCACGGAAATCTGCCATCATCGTCTCTAAATTACATAGGCATACATACAAATTGAGCTTTTTAAACAGAGAAATAATTTTTATACTGATGTAGTATCACTTTGTGATTTAATTTCATTGATGCAAGGCATTATTTTTTTTTTTATGTCGCTGAGCAGGGGGGGGTTTGGACCCCCCAAACCCCCCCTCTGGATCCGCGCCTGTGTTAATATAACAACTCTTTCGGATCCTAGTGTAGTAAAATAAAGTAAAACTTATTTTTGAACTAGAAGAAACGAATCGAATTAGTTCAACCTCATTAGTTCATCAGACAAGTGAAACCCCATTTTATTTTTTTACAGTGAGGTTGACAGTGATGGTGATGAAGTTCCAACCAATCATAATGATGTTATGTATAATGGTTATAGAATCTGGTATTCTGTGGAAGTGATAGTTGCTCCACCACCTCCTGAACGATCTCTAGATATCATATGTTGCTGTAGGGTAAGTTCACAAGAAAGTTTGCCTGTCCAACCTCTTGGGTTTTCTCTGGGTCCTCTTGTTTCCTCCCACTGCTAAAGACCCCTACACCCAAGCGAATTATTGAAATAAATTAAAGCATATGTTAGTCCACAAATGACCTAGTTTGTGTTGAGTGGAGGTTAGAACAAATTTCTCTCTCTCTCACATTAAACTTTCTCAGGATTTTCCTGCGCGGGTTTCTCCATGTCAGTGGTGCAGAACAGAGGGCTTGACATGGAGATTTTCTTGTTCGTACGGGACAAAGTCTGTGAACAACTTGGTGTTCATGTAAAAGGGCCCTTGGAATGCAAAATAAAAGTAGGACGTAGCACCACCATTCAGGCAAAATGTCCCTCTCTGTATGAAGTAAGCCTATCTTCGTTATCCCAGTCGATGCTAAAAAGTAGGATGTTTAACCCCATTTAAATTCATTTCTAGCACAAAATAAACCTCTATATTAGATTTAATTCAGCCATGTGCAATATGTTGACCTGGGTAACCAACAGGTCCCCGTTTCAAACAGTATCATCAAGCGTGTTTTCCTCTTGTCAGTGGTGTAGTATGGGGTTGGGTGGATGGACGAATTATTAACATGTTCACAGGATATAAGGCCTGTCATTGAGTCAAATGTTGTGGTTTTGATTCTCCACTTGTAAGTGACAAGGAGTAGAAGACTTATTGAAATAAAATTGAACCAGGTTTTAGTTCCGAAAGGACCTAGTTTGTGTCATTGAGTCGAGTGATGTGATTTTGATTCCCGGCATGTAAGTTGCAAGGACTAGGATCGCCTGTCCAACCTCGTGGATTTCTTCCGGTTTCCTGCCACTGCTAAAGAGTCATACGGGCAAGGGACTTATTGAAAAGAATTGATCCATGTTTTAGTCCCGAAATTACCTAGCTTGTTTTGAGTGGATTTTAAACCCCATTTCTGTCTTGATAGATTATTTCCTTTTTGAAAGAAATTAATATTGGACAAAAAATAATGTTCCCCTTGGAATTTGACTCCAGCTATTTTAAATTTCACATCCTATTTTGATTTTGCACTTTCATTACTGGTAACATATTTGAATTCAAATTTATTGCCCATTTTGTGTTTTATAGAAAAGAACTTTGATAGACGTAATCGTTAGAAACCCAACTGTTCAGGATATAAATCTACAAGTTACGATAGTTGGTCGAGATTTAGAAGGACCAGCTTCACTAACGCTACCTGGTGGTGAGAAAGACGTCTACACGTTGACTTTCGCTCCATCACATGTTGGAAAACAGACAGCCAGGTAGGTCATGTTGATTTTAAAAGGATTATTCCAAGACCTATAATTGAGCGCATTGGATGACCGTATGGTTAACAATTGCGCACGTTATCATAAGGTCTATCACTGAGTCAGCTGGCATGGTTTCGATTCCCCTGTTGTACATGACAAGGAGTAGGGTCATCAGTCCAATCTTGTGGGTTTTCTCCGCGTCCTCCGGATTCCTCCCATTACTAACGACCCCCCATACATAAGCGAAATATTGAAATAAAATAAAACCATACACCCAGTTGGAAGACAGTTAAACTATTAATTGTGTTATGTTTTTTACAGTTTGATATTCTATAGCCCAGCTGTAGGAGAATTCTGGTACGAATTATTATGTAACGCAGAACCTCCAGCGAAGTCTGTCTTACAACATATGGAATGTGAACTAGGAAGGTAATTACTCATTTCTCACCTGGGCTTTTACTTCAAGTCTCAATCAGATTGAAACACAGATCCTGTTTCGCTTTGTTTTTCATACTGCAAAATTTTGTTTTTCTTGTCAATACTACACTAGGATCTAGAAAAGTTGTTACATTACCGGTGTTTGGGTTGACATGAGTGATTAGCCAGTGAAACAATCTGTTACTGCAATTTTTGGCGTGCCATGAACCCTGATGCCATAGGGTTAAAAGCCTCTCGTATGACCCCTGACACGACCTTCCAGTACAACTTGTCTGATCTGCATGTAGCGTAGCCTACATCATCAAAAGTAAAAAAAAAACGAAACGGGGGCACCCAGACGTTTAACGCAGTGGATTAAATGAGACAACGGGGATGGTAGGACCACAAAATGAGTATTACATTATATTGGTGAAACTATTTCGGCACCTTATGATATAAACAAACACATTTCTATATTTCAGATGGACAAAACAAATGATACATCTGGATAATCCAACAAACGAGTCTTTAGAGTTAATTCCCTTTGTCTCTAATCTCAATAACTTCTCCCTAGAAGTTGATAATGAAAGGCCTCTGTCTTTACGGCCAAATTCAACTAAAGACGTTCCACTCCATTTTATGCCGTCTACGTTGGGAAGTGGTTCTCATACAACCAAGATCGCATTCACAAGCAAACAGGTAAAAAAAAGATGACATCATTTCAGAATTTAAAATATGACCGGGGGTTGGGATGGCCAAGTGGTCTAGAGTGTCATGCTTCGACCTCTAGCTGGCCGGTCACCTCTGGCTTGCTGCTGTGGTTTCAATCCCTGGTGTGAGCGTATGTGGCATGGAGATAGGGGCGCCTTCTCAACCTCGTGGGTTTCCTCCAGGCACTCCGGTTTCCTCCCACTGCTAAAGACCCCTACGCGCAAGCGAATTATTGAAATAAAATTAAACCACATGTTAGTCCAGATTTAACCTAGTTTGTGTCGAGTGGACGTTAAACCCCATTTCTCTCTCTCTCTCTCCAAATATGGTCAAATATAATTTAGATTATCATTAAAAACAAACCTGGAAATAAGGCACCTGTCACAGACAATGTCAAGCACAGATACAGGCTTTGTCAGACACAAAACATCTGATGCACTAAGTTAAAAATGTCCGGTACTATTTCATTAGGGGCTGATATTTTGTCTGGTACATCTTAAACCGTTGTTTCCAGGCATGATTAAAAACTAAAAATAGAATAACATGTAGGGACTATGGAGTCCAG